>OX463850.1:27574187-27654428 GCA_949825065.1 Odontocerum albicorne
AAAAAAAAAATTATATAAAATAAAAAATAATGCATATGTATACAAACGAGTATATACACACAAACATATGTTACATATATATTCAGTCACTTAGTATGTTGATGAGTGCTTTCTAACACGCTTAATCTAAGAAGAAAATTTACTTTTGCTTTTGGTAATGTGATATGAAATATGTCAATATCCGAAGCAGTCCCGTTAAGAAGAGTTAAGGCCTTTCCAACAGGCATAGCGGCTGGAAGACCCGTTCTTGCGTATGTTATTGAGAACAGTTCCAGCCGGCGCAGTCTAGTGTAATTGTTAGGAACATTTAACGCTAATCTTTGTAGTAATGCTGGGCAGCTCACAACTCCTCGAACGAGTTTGACAACGTATACCAGGAGACGCAGATCTCTTCTTACGCTCAAGGAGTTATACCCGAGCATGCCCAGCAGAAACTGCGTAGGATAAAGCCACGGATAGACACCGAACTCACTCATGTAGAGATATCGTAGATATTTTTTTTGTACTTTCTCCACCATGAGCGAGTTCTGCGCCCCCACCGGGCTCCAAATGCAAGCATTGCTTTCTAGTTTGCTACGGATCAATGAATTAAACAACGTTTTGAGGACCAATTGGTTTTCAAACGACTTAGAGATTCTCATAACAAATCTTCGAGTTTTATAAGCTGAGTTGCACATAACTTCTATGTGAGGACCAAACGCGAGATTGCTGTGGAACAAGACACCCAGATCTTTAATATTATCTGTGCGGGGCATAGGTATAGATTCTAGTGTATATCTATGGAATTTCAAGATGTGTGAGCGATGATACGACATAATTTTGCACTTTGATGCATTGAAATATAATTTATTATTGTGGCTCCACTCACAAACGTTGTTGAGATCTATCTGACTGTAGGTCTAAGCAGTCGATATAAGAACGAATTTTTTTAAAGATTTTGAGGTCATCAGCAAATAGAAGAAACGTGGATTTTTGTATAACTCTACCTATATCATTAATAAAAATAAGAAATAAGGTAGGTCCAAGATTAGACCCCTGCGGAACACCTGAGTAGGCAGTGAAGTAATCGGAGTTGTAGATTCCATGTGAAACAAATTGTTTTCTATCTGTAGGATAATCTGACAGCAGCCTTAGTAAGTTACCTGGGATCCCAAGTTCACATATTTTTTTGTGATTGACGCGATCAAAAGCTTTTGCAAAGTCATGATACGAACAATCAATCTGATTGCCACTATCTTCAGCCCTTGAAACATAGTCGGTGAAGACCATCAGATTGGATTCAGTAGATCTGCCTCTTCTGAAGCCATGCTGCTCATCAATTATATATGGGTTCACTAACGACCTTAGTGTGCGATCCATAAACATTTCTAGGAGCTTAGCTATTGAAGAAAGTATGGCGATAGGTCTGTAGTTGGTTACATCGTCCTTAGAACCATTTTTAAATATGGGAATAAGAGTCTTTTTCCATTCACTTGGAAAAGTATGTACTCGGAAGACAAGATTAAATATGTAAGCAAGAGGTGCAGAAAGCAATTCACTACAGACCTTAACCCTGAGAGATCGGCGCACTGCTATAGCAGTGGAAGAAATTTGTTCTACCCTTGTATTCTAAATGAATATCATTCATTTAGAATACAAGGGTACATATTCTAAAATATATTTATGTTGTAAAAATATATTTTTTTTGTTGTTTAAAATAAATATTTATCACGAACATCCGAATCGTAAATATATCTCAGCACTAGATAGACAATTATATTTTTTTCTCGTAGCGCTCTCAGGGTTAAGAAAGAATGTAGGTACTCCGTCCGGCCCAACTGCTTTCGTGTTTTTCATCAACTTTATTTGTTTGAGTATATCAAATTTATACAGACGTCAATTAAAGCATTATTTAAAAATATATTTGACCCATTAATTGAGTTTTCTTGGCACATCAGCTTGATCATTGAGCTTTCTATACACAAGGATGACTTGGCTCTGTTTTGATAGGCCATCAGTTGCAAAATAAATTCAATTTCAATTCAAAAGTACACCTAAGTAGGATGTGGAATTGGTGTATTCATATTTTTTTAATCTTTCCCTTAACCTGAGGATTGCGATCAGAGTGCTCGTCTAGAGCCTCTTGAAATGTGCACCCTGTTGCTTCCTTCACCAAATTACTTCATCTAATGCGTGCACCTGGCCTATTCTACTTCTGTCATTCATACTTCCAGTCAGAATCTACTACTCGAGGAAAAGGGTTTAATTTAATGAATATATTTAAAAGATCAATAAAGATTTCCAAAAGTGCAAGTTAAAGGAAATAATGAAATATTATATATTTGCTTCACATACAGTACGCGTTCGCCTACCGTGATTTGGAAACTGAAAAATCATCACAGTGAGCAAATTTCACTATCAGCGAATGATCAGTGATTAATTATTTTGATAGACTCGTATATTTATGTTATATACACGTGTATTAGTATATAACTATAATATATTATAAATCAATTTATAATTAATCGGCAATAAAAACTTTAAAAATGTAACAGAAGTAATAAAATAAACTTTTCATAACACGAATAATAAATGTAACTAAACTTTGTTTTCTTTGGCAAATATGTATGTAATTTAAGCTATTAACTAAAAATTTGTCCAAAAAAGGGGCCATCATTATTTAATTCAGTATGTGAGCAGGGTAGATTTTTCCAAAGATAAACAAGTCTTACTAAAAAAATAATTGATTCTGGTCAGCTTTGGTTTAGGCATCTCTTTTAATGTAAATGCATATGGTTCCATGTGCATCAATTTTAAAGCTGGCTTTGATTGGTTGATTGATTTAAAAGTCATATAAGGATAAGAGATTTTAATTTCACTGATTGTTCAATGATTTCCTTTAAACTGGGAATTGTACGTTCTTTTACTTCTGAAATTTCAGGTTCCAATGCTATATACATTTTTTTAAATGAAGGTTATGTGAATAATGATTTTATTTAATTGTTCCAAAAGATACTATTTATAAAAATGATATTGAATTCATTGTTTTCAGATTAAAGTTTTTTATAGTGATTAAGTTAAGTTGGTTATTATTTTGGAATTTAAATTAAGACCTTTTTCTTTTTTTTTAAAAAAAAATAAATACTTTTCAAGGTTATTCTTACTTTTGAGATAATTATTATTAGAATTGAAACTTGACATATTCTCAAATTTTGACTTCCATGATATGATCCAATCAATTGATTATTTGATGGAGATAGTCAATCTCTCGTTATCAAATATGATTGTCAGCCAGCCAGTTTATTATGTGCAAGCTGTTGTATTCAGTAAGCACAGTCTTGACCGATCAAACTCAAAGTTCCGATGACAAGGAAATCAAATTTTTTACATAGTCCTATCTTTGAGTCGCTCAGTTCCATAAGAATTTATAATAAGCAGCATATAAGCAAAGAAAAACATAAATACAGATGTAAAATGGTCTAGCAGTAAAACCAGTCCGGAAGTCAATGCTAACCGTAAGACAGTGGCTGCTGACATTTTATGAAATTTTTATATTGAAGATACATTTGTAAATCACTCAAGTCATACTTAAGTGTTATAACTTTGTAATTGAATTAAAAAATCTGGCAATGTGGTATATTTTGTACAAAAATCTAGTCATTGATTTCTTAGACGTTATTTAGTATTTAAAGATTTAGTGGCGTAATTATATCTCCTATTTGGGATCAGCATTTTAAAATATTAAAAGTTTTTCAAGATGTCGAAGGAAATTAACTTTTATTAAAAGCAATGAATATTTTACAATATAAAAAAATTGTAAAATACCTAATACCTTCAATTAGAAACAATTGAAGTTACATTAGAAAATGTAAGCTTAAAAAAACTTTCCATATATTGTTTCTAGCGGTTTTTTGTGAGCTCATGAAGTAGATAAAAAATAATTTTACGCAAGTTCTATGTTTTTGCTATTTTTCTACTAAAATTATTATTGAAGACAATACATTAATTGGACTTCTAGACTAAAAATTGTATTACTAATCATATTTATAAAATAGAGTAAAAATATATTTGTGATATAAATACTGTTGTTTTTTCCAAATATATTTTTTTGCTTGATATTGTGTTTTAATTAAATATGAATCAAAAGTATGAATTGTTCCCTTTACCTTTTGCTAACTTTTTAAAATAATAAATATGAAGGAAATTGTATTGGGTGAATTAAATGATAACAATATTATTATTATGATATTATCACTTTTAATGATAATGAAATAGAATTTACCTCATCTGCCAGTTTCATATAAAATATTGATTCATAAATCACGTACGAGTATATACACATCTTCGCCAATACACAAACATAATCACACACACACACACAAATAAATGCATTAATAATTGATTATCTTCATGGGAATCATGTTTTTTTTCAATAAACATTAAACGCCTAATGAAATTTCTTATCCTAGGTAAGATACCGAGTTATACGCTGTACTGTGTGTGCTCTGTATTATATAAAAAACAAAATTACCATTGTTCAGATATTTTTGCCACATCCATTATACAACCTTATTTATATTCTTGAAAATGATACAAAATGAACACCAATTATGCATTATCCTATGCGCTATCCGGTGGGAAGTAGCTTAGCTCAATTATTATCTCTGGCTAAAGTTTTGAATTGACCCAGAAATCAGTGGCCATTCCACTCGACAAAAGCTGCTGCCTGCAAAAGGCAGAATTGTGTAGAATATCTCCATCTTGTGTACAATATATCCTTATATCCAAAAGCGATGCTTTTAAGAAGCCGCATATCATCACCATTGTCTATATAAACAAAACTGATACATATTTGAATAATATGTTTTTTCAGATACTTCGCGGGGCTGCAAGTAAGTTAAATAGATATTAACTAATTTCAGAAGTGATAATAAAAAGACTTGCAAAATGATAAACAATGATAAAAAAATATTGACAGGTCGATACATATCTGTCAAAAAATAATAAGCTAATAAAAAGCTTGCCATTGTCGTCAATAGATGTCATATAAGGAAATTCACATTTTATCTATACTATAAAAAGTACTGAGATATTTGAAACTATAAATAGGAGAATCAAATTCCCTCAGGTACCATTCGCTTTCAAGGAAACAGAATGAAATAACATCTTAAGGATGTACAGAGATGGATCTATGGTAGATGAGGAGCGTTGCCTAGGCATTTAAAGTGTACACTCAACTCAGCCTATGTTTGGTCGCAAGCCCAAAAATACCAATCAAAATAGATATCGTCTTGTGTATATCCAAAAAACAGAGAACAATGTTCCTAAAAAATGACATCCAGGTCAAAAAAAAAACAAAAAATTAATAAAAATACTGTAAGGAAATCTGCTGATGGAACTCCAGGTAGATCCGAAGTAAGATTTCAATTAGTTAATATCTATTTAACTTACTTGCAGCCCCGCGAAGTATCTGAAAAAACATATTATTCACATAAAACCCTTCGCTAAAACAACCCTTAAAAAATGATACATATTTAATTTACGATTTCAAGATATTCATATTTTTTAAAAGCGAAGTATATTCGTAAATCTAAGGACACAGGATGGTTAGATTTATGAAAACCTGACACTAATATCATTTTCCAAAACTGATTAGCAGTAAATTAATATCTTTCGACATGTCCAACATTTATTTTGCAAGTATACGAGATGTCGGATTTGGTTGACAATGGTTTATTATTAGCAGAAAGTATGGTGATACTGGTAGAAAATTTTAATTATTTAGCAGTGTTGATATCATAAATGAAATAAACACTATGCCACACTATCACAAGAGTAGATGAAGCACTTTCAAAAACGATTGCTAGTTGCAGAAGAATAAAACAGGGAGACAGTTTGAGTCCATTTTTCTTTAATAACACATCGATCAATAAGTCCCGGGACTAACCAACCGATGGCGCCTCTAATAACAAATCCATACCAATCTCAGTTAGTACCAACCTTTAGAAGTTACGTGTCAAACTTTCATGACATTCCGACATTGTGTCATTGAGTTATAGTGGTTTTAGTGACGCTACTTTTGCAATTTTCAAAACAATAGAAAAAACCGAATTTTGTGTGTTGATAAAACATTGCTTTTTAATGGGGAAAAATTCCGTTCAAACTCAGCGATGGCTTGAAAAGTGTTATCCGGGCTCTGCTCCAACGAAAAAACAATTCGTCGGTGGTATGCTGATTTCAAACGCGGTCGTACAGACACAAATGATGCTGAACGCTCTGATCGTCCAAATGAGGCTGTTACACAAGAAAACATTAAAAACCCTCAAAATCGTGATGGAAAATCGCAAAGTAAAGTTGCGCGAGATAGCTGACATCCTGAAGATATCATTTGGTAGTGTTTACACTATTTTGCATGAACATTTGATCACGAAAAAGCTTTTTTCGAAATGGGTGCTGCGTTTGCTCACAATGAAACAGAAACAACAACGCATCGATGATTCAGAGCACTGTTTGACACTGTTTACGCGAAATAAACAGGAGTTTTTGCGACAGTATGTGACAATGGATGAAACTTAGATCCACCACTGTACTCCGGAATCAAATCGGCAGTCAGCTGAGTGAAGAGCAGCCGGTGAAAGTCGTCCAAAGCGATCAAAAACTCAACAATCGGCCGGGAAGGTTATGGCCTCCGTATTTTGGGATGCGCATGGTATAATATTCATCAATCACCTTGAAATGGGAAAAACCATCAATAGCGAATATTACATAGCGTTATTGGAGCGTTTGAAAACAGAAATTGCAAAAAAATGGCTCCATATGATGAAGAAAAAAGTTTTCTTTCATCAGGACAATGCACCGTGTCACAAGTCGATGGTAACGATGGCCAAATTGCATGAGTTGAACTTCGAATTGCTTCCACACCCACCGTATTCTCCAGATTTGGCCCCTAGCGGCTATTGGCTGTTCGCAGACCTCAAAAAGATGCTCCAGGGAAAGAGATTTGACTCCAATGAAGAAGTGAACTAACGCCTATTTTGAAACCAAAGATAGATCGTTCTACACGTTGGAATGAATGTATCGCTCTTGAAGGAGACTATGTTGATGAATAAAGAAGAATTTTGGCAAACAAATGTTTTAGTAGTTAGTTCCGGGACTTATTGATCGATGTGTTATAATAATGGATAAAATAATATAGAAGTTGCATCAATTTGCTCAACTAAAAAGATCTCCATGCATAAATTAGAGGCCATGTTTATAGTCTCCGGATGCCTAAAACATGTGGTTTGAAATAGACAATAAAGTCATAATTATGAAAGTATGTGTGAAGTCAATCATGACTTATGGAATAATCGATAGCAGATATGACAAAAACAAAAATTATGTTTAGAACTAATGAAATGAAAACCCTCAGAGCCATTGCAGACAAAATATTTAGAGATGGAGTTAGAAAATCCCGTAACCGAGAAATATATTAACACTTGCCTATCTGTGATGGATAGCGAGTGACCAGGCCTTATATTTTATTTAATTTCTCTAAATATACTGATTGCAGGGTCTTCATACTTTATGTATTCCTCATCAAAACCTCTATGATTTGAATGATGTCATTACGAAATAAAAACATTTATAAATATCCACAGAAATAAATATTTTATATTAGATCGACAATTTTTCGAAGTGTGCCAAAAAGGTGCGCATGACTCATTCATTTTTGACAGTTCATATTTTACATTCGTTCCAGGGATTCGTCGCCAGTTTTATAATCCTGATTTTTATTTTTTCTATTTTTTATCTGGTATGTTTTTTCTATTGTTATTTTTTATCTGGTATGTTCTATTGTACCGTTACACTTTTTATGATAAATGTATATTTGTTACATTTTTATTTATTATTTCATTTTAAAAAAAATAATAATTGAGATGGCGGGAAATATCAATAGCGATTTGGGATTTGAGGCGATAGGCAATATATCAGAATCAGAAGATTTTGTCGAGAAAAAGAACCAGGTTATTCTGCAATGTTTGTCAAACACCTGTGTGTTTAGTACATAGAATAGAAACAAAAGCTATTTCGTGCCCCAATTGGGATAAATTTCTCCACAGGATTAAACTTTGATTATATGTTTGTCCTATTTTCAAATTTTTTGTAGTGTTTATATTTTCCAAATTGCATATTTAATTGATTTGAATTTTGTGTTTGTTTATATACGAGGCATATCCAGAAAGTAAGTGTACTGAATTTTTGTAGGTTACAATTTTTTTTATTTAAACAAAAAAATTACGTGGTTACCGTAGTACATATGTAAGCTATTTTTCGACATAGTCGCCATTCCTCTCAATGCAGGTGGTGAAGCGGGGTATCAACTTTTTGATGCCTTCCTCGAAGTAGTTTCCCGCCAACCCCTCCGTCCACTTCTCCACCTCCTCCTTTACCTCCTTGTCGGTTGAAAACCTTTTTCCACCCATGTGCAGCTTCAGGGAGGTAAAAAGATAGTAATCTGAAGGTGCTAGGTCAGGGGAATGCGCGGGATGGTTCAGGACATCCCATTTAAACAAGGTGAGCAGTTCCTTCGTGGCGTTGGCCGTGTGTGGTCTGGCATTGTCGTGCAGCAGGCAGACTCTCTTTGTCAGCATGCCTCTCCTCTTGTTCTGAATCGCCCTCCGCAATTTTTTTAGGGTCTCACAGTATCTTGTAGAGTTGATGGTCTCCCCTTGAGGCATATATTCAATTAAAATTATGCCTTGACAGTCCCAAAACACGGATGCCATGATTTTCTTGGCTGAAATTGTGGTTTTGAACTTTTTAGCGGAGGGTGAAGAGGTGTGACGTGACTGTTTTTAAACTCGCGACACCACTTGTATACACTCGTACGATTCATAGCTTTATCACCATATGCAGTTTTCACCTCATTATAAACCTCAACCGGAGGTTTTCCCTTCCAAACGAGATAACGGATGATGCCGCATATTTCGCACTTGGCGGGAGATTGGATTGACATTTTTCACGAAACGTGTTGTCGCGTCGACACTTCTCAACGTACTGACCTCAAACCGGTCTCGTTGCGGAGGGGAAGGGTCAGGCTACACGGAAGTGTAGCCAACATGTCGAAAATAAAATCCAACGGGCGTGAGAGCCTCAGTACACTTACTTTCTGGATACGCATAGTATTATTATTTTTGAATTTATATATTCATTTTATATTTTGTTAATATGTTATTTATTGTCTTAATTCGAATTTTATTTTTATTGCTAAAAAAATACACGCTAAATTTTATTGTATTATTTTATGAAAAAAAAAATCAAGGGTTGGAAAGCCCTATTACGCATACGCAGATAGAGTGGGGATAATGATATATGTGCGCACCATAATTGTCAGTGTATAAACGAAATTCCTATAGAAATGTCGTCTCTCTGTTTCAGCTCTTATTTTATAATTTCTTGCACTTATTTTATATTATTCGACGTTTTAATGCATAATAAAATGATGCATAATTTTAATTTAAAACATACATTTTTTACTGTACACTTAGAGTCCAACAACGTGGCTGGCGGGATTTTTCAGCACAGTAAGGGAAGTGTGAAACATTTTCGAGGGATGCTACTTAAGTTTTGAGATATGGCAACACCAGTCTAGATACGTCAAATCTGACATCAGCACCGTAAAGTTTGACGTTTTTAATGGTTTACATGCTCAGAAAGTTTTGTCATACGAGTGCTATTTGTGTTGTTTACAGTGACTTGAAAAATTAATCTCGGCCAAAAATGGAAATAAACCGTGAACATTTTCGTGTGATTTTTTTTAATTTTTATTTTCGACGTGGACTAACTCAAGAACAGTGTGCCGATCAACTCGCTTCAACTTTTGGTGATGAAGTACCATTCCGGGCCACTGTGTTTCGCTGGTTTTCCGAATTCAATCGTGGTCATAGTTCGCTCCAGGACCAATTTCGTGAAGGTCGTCCAAAATCGGTTGTGCCAGAAAACATCGATGCTGTGCGTGAACTGATATTGCAAGATCGTCATGTGACTTATCGTGAGATTGAGGCATGTTTGGGCATTAGTCCTACTCGAATACTTTCAATATTGCATGAATATTTGGTTGTCAAAAAGATTTGTATGCATTGGCTACCGCATAATTTGACAATCGCTCAAAAAAAGGATTGTGTCGATTGGTCCAAAGAAATGTTGTCGACTGTATGGTCTTTCAAGACGAGCCAAATCCAACACAAGTTGTTCGCGCACAAACCACTTCGAAGCAAATGGTGGCTTATTTCTTCGGTATAAATGGTCATGTCGCAACAGTGCCTTTAGTGGAACGTCGTATGGTTAATTCTGAATGGTACACCACCAATTTGTTTGCCAGAAGTGTTTGGAGAAATGAGCAAAAACCAACCACCGAAGACGGATCATTCTCCACCACGACAATGCGTGCTCTCACACATCGGCTCAAACAAGTGACTTTTTGAACACTCAAAACATCGAATTAATGAGTCATTCGCCGTACAACCCTGATTTGGCACCCAATGACTTCTATTTATTACCGAACATCAAAAATAAATTGCGAGGTCAATGTTTTTCGACGCCTAAAGAAGCGGTTGATGCATTCAAAACGCATGTTTTGAAATTACCTCATTCGGAGTGGAAAAAGTGCTTCGAAAATTGGTTCAAACGCGTGCAAAAGTGTATTGATCTTCATGGAGAGTATTTTGAAAAACAATAAAGCCATTTTCGATGATAAATATTTGTTTTTACTTTTCTGTCTCAAAACTTAAGTAGCAACCCTCGTATATACAAGTATGAATATTAAAATAAATAAGAAGCACAAAATCTGGCTTTAAAGAAGCAATATGTATTTTAGAGATACTGTATTTCTAGCAATTATTTTCAATGGTATATCTATGAGACAAATATTTTAAACACTGGTTGTTTCCACTTATAAAAATGGTTCTAATGTGAATTCAACAACAGAGCATGGGTTATTTAATTCAAATTTAGATAAAACTATCGGATGCAATACGCCAATTTTTCCTATTGGTTTCCCTCTCAACAATATTTCAGCGCATCTTCCAGGAAAATAAGCAGCATCTGTTGAAAAAAGAAAAGTATCTAGTTATTTTTTTTATTTTCCACAATATTAAAATCAGTGATCACTTCTGCAGAATTCAGTAGTTGTTTGGATTGAAAGATGTTTTACTAATTTGAACAGAGATTTAATAATTTCTCACGGATAATTTTTGTTCAAAGCTGTAGTATTTTCAATAAAGTTTAAAACAAGTACATGCCATATTATGATCCTGCACATATTCATAACATTTTGTTTTAGTGCTCTATTTCTCTATTTTAATTGATTGGTCAAACAAAGGATCTCTACACCTGCTCTAAGCAAAATTATCAACAAAAAAAAACATAAAATGTGTGGTTTTAGTAATTGGTAAAATTGAGAGGTCCGAAATTTCCCATTTCTTTAATAAATGTTGAAATGTTGACAAAATTAGGAAATAGTATCTAGGAAGCAAATTGTTCATTTCAAGTCAACTGATTCAACTCTACTGGGAAATTATTCAATTTACAGAGTTATCAACTTTCAAATTTCTCCAACTGTAAACTGTCATCTTTTTACTTATCGTGAATTGACAAATCTTTATAGAAAAAACTTCACAACCAGCAATTGAACAAAACAAAGTGGATTTTACAAAATTTGAAAAATTGATGTCAAAAATATAAGAAAACATCAAAAATAGATTTATATTGTTTCAAATAACTTTTTGTTTTGTAAAATTGTGTAAATGTTGGTTTTGCTAATTTACCTGGCAGAGCTCAATATTAATAGCTGTAAAAAGGAAATACGTATTAAATTAATAAAGAGATGTTCAATGATAATTATGATATGATAGCTCAGTGTATGATAGCTCATTCAAACCTGAAAGTCTTTCTTAAAAGATCATTATTTTCAAACTCGCGTTGAGCTTCTTCCCACTAAACACAAGACTGTTTTTCTACCATTTTTTAGGGTACAATTTAACAAAAGAAAAAATAGACCTTCAACTTGAGTGAGATAATATCCCGTGGTCCTGTCCCACGACACAGCCAGCAGCCTCATGAAGTGATCCAGTAGTCCATGGACCACTTGGAAGGCGGCACTTCTCGCCAAGTGCACACAGCAAAAGTGCTTCTCATTGCGAGCACCCACCTCTGTTAGCAACATAAAAATAAGGATCTTAATTTAAGTTATTTAAAAATGTTGTTTAAAGTATAGAAATTAATTTATGATACAGTTGAATATATTTAAAAAAAATCAATCGGTAATTTTAAATTCATAAAGTGAACCTGTCACCTGTATGAAAGTTTTTAGTCGACTCTTGAACTATTTGTAAATTTTAATATAATAAAATTTAATTCAAGTGCAATATAATTTTGAATATTTAAGAAATGGTATAAAATGTACATAAAATAACTCTTGTATTTGTATAATATCATCATACGAGGGTTACTACTTAAGTTTTGAGACAGACAAGTAAAAACAAATATTTATCATTGAAAATGGCTTTATTGTTTTTCAAAATACTCTCCATGAAGATCAATACACTTTTGCATGCGTTTGAAGCAATTTTTGAAGCACTTTTTCCACTCCGAATAAGGTAACTTCAAAACATGCGTTTTGAATGCATCAACCGCTTCTTCAGGCGTCGAAAAACGTTGACCTCGCAATTTATTTTTGATGTTCGGGAAGAAAAATAAGTCATTGGGTGCCAAATCAGGGCTGTACAGTGGATGACCCATCAATCTGATGTTTTGAGTGCTCAAAAAGTCACTTGTTTGAGCCAATGTGTGAGAGCTCGCATTGTCGTGGTGGAGAATGATCCATCTTCGGCGGTTGGTTTTCCTCATTTCTCCGAACACTTCTGGCAAACAAATGGTGGTGTACCATTCAGAATTGACCGTACGACGTTCCACTAAAGGCACTGTTGCGACATGACTATTTATACCGAAGAAACAAACCATTTGCTTCGTGGGCAAACAACTTTTGTTGGATTTGGCTAGTCATGAAAGACCCATACAGTCGACTGCTGTTTAGTTTCTGGCTCATATGCATAGATCCATGATTCGTTGCCGGTCACGATCTTATAGACGTCTTTTGAAGCACCGCAATGGAATTTTTTCAACATTTCTTTGGACCAATCGAAACGAGCCTTTTTTTGAGCGATTGTCAAATTATGCAGTATCCAACGCGAAGAAATCTTTTTGACGGCCAAATGTTCTTGCAATATTGAATGTATGCGAGTGGAACTAATGCCCTAACTTGCCTCAATCTCACGATAAGCCACATGACGATCTTGCAATATCAGTTCACGCACAGCATTGATGATTTCTGGCACAACCGATTTTGGACGACCTTCATGAAATTCGTTCTGGAGCGAACTACGACCACGATTGAATTCGGAAAACCAGCGAAACACAGTGGCCCGGGATGGTGCTTCATCACCAAAAGTCGAAGCGAGTTGATCGGCACACTGTTGTTGAGTTAGTCCACGTCGAAAATCATCGCATGAAAATGTTCACAATTTAATTCCATTTTTGGCCGAGATGAACTTTTCAAGTCACTGTAAACAGCACAAATAGCATTCGTATGACAAAACTTTCTGAGCATGTATACCATTAAAAACGTCAAACTTTACGATGCTGATGTCAGATTTGACATATCTACACTGGTGTTGCCATATCTCAAAACTTAAGTAGCAACCCTCGTATTTGTTTTACAAAAAAAATGCATGAATTACGAAAATATAAACAAATTACTATTGAGAAATATTGGGTTAGATTTCCTATATCGTCGTCATACAAGAGAAAGTGACCAAGTGCAATTTTCGCGAAAACGTGATTAATGACTATCTGACACCTTACTCACATAATGGTGGCCTGGAAGAAATAACCCAGCAAGAACTTGGAAGAATAATAATAATATCTTGACTTATTCAAAATGACTACCTGCATTGATGTTTATTTTCTTACAAGCAAAATTGTATGAAAATTTTCAAAAATATTATTTCTTAATTTTGAAAGCAATGAGCATTTATATACACACAAAAAAAATCGTGTGTGAATACATTTATTTAAAAAAAAATTTGAAAACAAAAGTGTAAAAACGGTTAAATGGCTCTCCTGAACATTTTGTTAGTTGGTCACTTTCTCCTGTATGACGACGATATAACAATTTTCCCATAGCCAATTTTCTCAGATTCTGATATTGCTTCATAAATTTTTCAATTCTCACAAATAACTCATAAGCATGAAATTAAAATATTACTCAATATGTATTAAAATATGTTACACTGAGGAAAAGAAGAAAACATTTACCTGCTTTTGGATCCTTAATCACAATATCGCTAATTTCAAAAAGCCTAATTGGCAGAGGCATCTTCTTGTTGGCATTCAGAGTCTTCAGCAGTCCAGGAAGCAAAATAGTCCTGGCCACTTGGAACTCCAATGTCTTAGGGTTCGAAACGTGGACTGCGGGGATGGACTCTATTGGTACACCTAACTTAGTTGAAATGTCATCACGCGAGCACTGGAAAGAAATATCAGTAATCATACCCTGGATTTAATAATTAGACTACTGGTGTCCCCTGTGGCCTAGTTGGTGAGATAGTTGTCTTCCGCCTGGAGGTTTAGGGTTTGATTCCCATTGGTATATAAGAGTCTCAGTCCGGTTAGAGTGTATCTGGTAACAATACTCGTATATGTTAAATGCTTGCACGTGTTGCTGCCACTCCAGTGGTTTTAAACCCGAAGACAACGCTGTTTCCTAACCAAGCTCTTCCACATGTTCACATCACTCATTCAGATACACGTATGGACAAGGATACCATAGAAATGAATGATAGCATCTACTAGGCTCATCGAGGAGCTTACTGGAATTCCTAAATCCACTGTCCATCTCATTTTAACGTAAAATTTGGGCAAACGATAGGTCATACATTGACTGACGATCAAAAAGTTTGCCGAGTGGAGCACTGCAGAGACATGAAAAGTGCGGCTCATATGGATCCAGACTTCATGTCAAGCATTGTAACAAGTGATAAAACATGGTGCTTTCAGTATGAGCCACTTACAAAGTGCCAGAGCTCGGAATGGAAGGGTCCACAATCTCCGAAACCGAAAAAAGTGCGCATGCAGAAGAGCCGAATCCAGACTCTGCTCACCATTTTCTTTGATTTCAAAGGAATTATCCATAAGGAATTCACGTCAGAAGGTCTACCTGAATAGTTCTACCCGAATACCGGGAACAAGGGGCAAGGTTGGATGTCTGAAATTGTCTTTGCCAAGCTAAGTTGGCAAAGACAATTTCAGACGTCATTTCAGACAAAAACCGCACAGAAGCAGGATTGTTAACGATTTCTTGGCCAAAAAAAGTACCAATCACCCCCCCCGTATTTGCCTGATTAGGCTCCATGGGACTTCTGGTTATTCTCGAAACTGAAATTGGTGATGAAAGGAAAGCGTTTTGACACAATTTCAGACATCCAAAAGGCTTCAACTGCGATTTTGGTGGCAAATGAATGTTTCAGAAGTGCTTCAGAAAATGTTACAACCCCTTCCAGTATTGTATTGACTCATAAGGAGTGTATTTTGAATAAAAGGTAATGTAAACTATTATAAAAATAAACAATGTCTTGTATTTCATTTCCCATCAAGTCACCTTTCCCTTTGGACAGACTGTGTATGACTTGTACAGTTGTTTCACATTATCACAATCACCTTAAAAGCGCTCAGTGTTTAAATTTATAAAATGTAGCTAATAAGCCCCACGAACTTAATTTGGTTGCAATGATGTCTGGAAGTATGTCTAGAAACAATAATCATCAGACTATTGCCACTAATAATGTTGCCCCTGGTGTTTCAATTATTAGGACATAAACACAATATAGAATGAAGACAATGGGGCAGTTTAAGAAAAACCCTTAGGCAATTTTTAAAAACTGCTGCTTCTGGTTGGGTTATTAATAACACTAAGTGTGTTGATGGGAAAGAAAGAATAGTCACCAGGCAGAAGGTGAGAGCCTCGGTGCAGCCAGCCTGGGCAGCAGCTATCCGCAGCTGTTCCGACAGCTTGTTCATGGGCAACTGGTGGGCTGAGCCCGCAGCCACAGTATGAGTATTCTTTCTATTACCAGCAAGAATTTTATTATACCTGAAAAGAAAAATATTAGAACATGATCATACAATAAGGCAAAATATGTACGTACACCTAAAGTATAAATATTTTTGGCCTGAACAAGTTAGAGCATGTATGAACAGATGCGCATGGTCAGGCGATGTTACAGTTAACATTTGATACCCTACCCGCAGTAGTATGGAAACTAGACCTGATAGAAGATGTGTTGTTTCATTATATTTTGAAATGTTAAAAATTTAATATAGTAGTTATCAAGTTTCTTTTAAAAGAAGGCACAGCCTAACAGAAATTAAATGACGTTTAGATGCTGTCTATGAAGAATCTTCTTGGTAGATCGTCAACCATGCGATGGACGTGGTTAATATTCATACATAACTTATTCAGACCGGGAACTTTTGGACATACTGATATCATTATAGTATTCTATTCCAAAACATTTATATAACTGAGAAGATTAAATATTCAAATAACTATAATTACCAGTCTATATATAAATTTAATCCTCTTGTGGCGATAAGAGGATCAGTAGCAGAAATTTTAATTGAATATATATTTAACATCTTTGTCGCAACCAAAGAACTTTTATTAAATGATATACATTTATATATACATATACATATTTTATTCTGACATATATTACTTAAAATTCTTCATTCTCTCAAATCTGTGTGGATCATATACTAATTATGTAATCCATAAATAAGATTTTTGGTTTATGTAGAAAAGTATGAATGCTGTGGTAACTGAACCATGGCAATAAAGTACCAAAAAAGCATTTACAAAACATCTCTCTTATAATTGGTTTATGAAGTTGATATTTTACCCATAAGATATTGCGACATCTTCATAGATATCACATGCATGGATGATGTCATGTCGCGATGGGGGCACCTCCACTATCAGTTTCTCACCTTGGCACGTTGAAGAAAGACACATTCGAGATAACATGTTTGCCAAAGATGAGCTTGGTTCACTGAAAAAAGCAAGTTCAACTTTTAATCTATTCGTAAAAGAGGTCAAAAAAGAAAGAAAAAGTTGGCATAGCTCGGTCGTTTCAGTCTAACGACATGATAAACTTTGCAACACTAAGAGATCTTATAAAAACCAGTATCTGAATTATACTGACATCTGAGTATAATTCAGATACTGGTTACTTTAATCACCAACTGGTCTTTTTTTCTTAATTTTTATGTGTTCTACTATATCTGTGCAAATTATCCAATTACAAAATACAATAGTTAGTTTTGGTTTTTTAATTTGTTCTGGTAATCCTTTTCGATCAGTCATATTTGTTCCAGTAAGAAATCAGCTTTTAGAAGTTCTGCAGCTTAAGTGGGATTCGTATAAAAACTGTCAGTAAATATATGATAGTCGTATCCTTCGGCTTCAGGAATCGAATCTCGTAAATTTTGGTAGAGTTGCAACACATAAACTAAGTCCCATTTTGTTGGTTTTTTGGGGTTATATGTGACAAAGTTTATTTTCCCCTTGAACGAGACTAGACTCGTCAATTGCCAAATTTTCACGAGGTATATAATGTTCCATAAATTTTTGGTTCAGGTAATCCAGAAAGTTACTCACTCTTTGTGTTCTTGTTTTCATCGTTTGACTGTCTGGCGAAATTGTTTCCAAATGCAGTACCCAAAATATTTGGAGAAAACGTTTGCGTGAAAATATTTTCCTGAAAAATGGCATCTTCAAATTAAATGCTCGAGACCAGTATGATTCCAAAGTTAGCAGATTGACAATGCCCATATTTATAATCCCTCCGATTAAGGCCCTTATTTCCCAAATTGACAAATTTATTATTTGCCTAGTGTTTTTTCTGATATTACTTTTGCGGCATATGCATTACTTTCTGTCACTATTTTTTTAGCAGAGTCGAAAATAACTCAAGAGGTGATGTACAACTGGATGGAACTTTCGGTCTTACAACATTTTCACCAACTGAGAAGTTTATGACATGAAGATAATTGTCGTTCTCAGTGACAATTGTCCATAATGTTTCATCATTTCCAACATACAGGTGGCCCTCGACTTTCGCGAATGTTGAATGTTCAAAAGTAGAGGGATGTAAAAAAAACATCAAAAATTCAATTTTATAATATTTGTTTATCAATAATATATTAAAAATATTTATTTATCAATATACATAATTAAGTTAACGAGGCGTGTTTAAGTGCTTTCAGGTGTTTTCTTTATAAACTTGTCAAGAGTTGAATACCAACTTTTCTTTTCTTTTCTTGATAAAGGGTTCTATAATATGCTGTGTCTTTCTCAATCGCCCTACATACTCGAGATATATTGGGAGTACAAATTAGATCGGTCCGTTTCCAAAAGATGGCTCTGGCTGTTATGAATGGTTCATAGTGACAGCCGATTTTGGCGGTTTCAGAGAAGTTAGACATCTGCCAATAATATTCAGTTTATATCGCTTTGAGTTTCATGCAAAAACCTTCTTTTGTACAGTGTTGAAAATGTCGAATTTTGTGTTAACCAAGCAGCATTTGCGGGAGGTTTTAATTTTCTGCTTTAATTGGAAGAAAAGTGCAGCTGAAGCCCATCAAATGCTTGTCGACGTTTATGGTGACGCTGCTCCAACTGATAAATCATGTAGGGAATGGTTTCGACGTTTCAAGGATGGAGATTTCAGCGTCGAAGACAAGCCCCGCTCTGGACAGCCAAAAAAATTCGAGGACAAAGAATTAGAGACATTACTCGAAGAACATCAGAGTCAAACGCAAGAGGAGCTTGCAGAATCATTGGGAGTGACTCAACAAGCCGTTTCCGTACGATTGAGAGCCATGGGAATGATTCAAAAACAAGGAAATTGGGTGCCTTATGAACTGAAACCGAGAGACGTTAAAAGGCGATTTTTCACTTGCGAGCAGCTGATTCAAAGGCAACAAAGAAAAGGTTTTTTGCATCGGATTGTAACTGGAGATGAGAAGTGGATATTCTACGAAAACCCCAAGAAGAAAAAATACTACGCAAGCCCGGTCAATCGTTGCCATCGACCTCAACATCAACACCAAAACCGAACATACACGGTTCGAAGATCATGCTCTGTATCTGGTGGGACCAAAGGGGTGTTGTTTACTATGAGGTGCTGAAACCTGGCGATTCCATTACGGGCGATCGGTATCGGATACAATTAATTAGTTTGAGCCGTGCATTGCGAGAAAAACGGCCGGAATACGAGCAAAGACATGATAAAGTTATTCTTCTTCATGACAACGTTCGGCCTCATGTCGCAAAAGTCGTAAAAAAATATTTGGAAACGCTCAAATGGGATGATTTACCGCACCTGCCGTATTCCCCGGACATTGCTCCTTCTGATTACTGGTTGTTCCGAAGGATGCAGCACGATTTGGCAGGTCACCGGTTCACTTCTTTCGTAGAAACCGAAAATTGGCTCCAAACTTGGATTGCCTCAAAAGACGAGTCATTTTTTCGAGATGGAATTCGAAAATTGCTTAAGAGATGGGAAAAAGTACAATACTTTAATTGATCTGTTCATTCATTTTGTTTAGAAATAAATGCATTTTTGAACACAAAAAAACGGACCGAACTAATTTGTACACCCAATATGTTCTCCATTGGGATCACATTCTTCAATGATAGTTCATTCATATTTTTGATTGTCAAAGTCTTGACGATTTCATCAGCTTCTTCTTCCTCACTTTCATAGTGTATTTCATTTAACTCTTGTTGCTCAATTAAGTATTCATTTGACAGAGGTACTGAGTGAGATTCAATTCAACTCATTAACATTTTCGTTTTTGACGTCTAAGTTTAGTATATTCATTAGGCTAACTATTTCATCTGTGACAGTTTCCGGAGTTTCTTCAGAATTTATAAAATTACTCATCATTTGTGGGCATAATTGTTTCCAGGATTGTGGGCATAATTGCTTTCATTATTGACTCTTTTATTTCAGCCCACGAGTCTCCAATATTGTTTATTGCATTTCATACATTATAGTTCTTCCAAAAACGTGGGAGCAACTGCATGGAAGCGAACAATTTTTGCATTATCGACAAAAATCTTTAAAACTAGCGAATTGTGCGAAAGTCGATGGCCGCCTGTACTGCCTAGTAGAAGTAGATTGCTCGGTACTATCCATATTATCCTCATCTCTTATAAGTCTCCTAATTCTTCTTCTTCTTACAATAATTTCTTCATCAGAATCGGTCTCGATTTGAGAAGGAACTGAAAACTGTTGCTCAGATGTTTTGGTAAAATCTGCATCGTTCTCCAATAAACCATGCTCATTATCTATTTGAGCCATATACTCGTCATCACTTATTTCATATTCATTGGTTACTGATCCATTTCTTTTCTTTTGGGGCATCTTTATTTTTATATTATTTAGCACGTAAAACAAATAAAAAATGTAAGAGTTACATCATTATTATGAAAATAATTTGAAAAACACTGATACATATTATGTAAACAAAATACGAAACGTCACAAAAAACACTAAATATTTTTTTCCAAGACATACCGCACTCCTTTTCGAGGACACAGACACTTCATTACTGATAATAGGTAGTATAGGTACTAGAATCATATGCCAAACTACTTGCAAACATCATAAAAGTATCCCTTGGACCTTGAATTCGTGGAATACCGCTATCTCTATTGTTATTTACTGCGCACTACAAATGACTGTGTTGGTCCTATTACAATAATAATAACGATTTAAAACTGTGTAGAAAGTCTGAATATGACAAATTCAGCCCTTTTTTAAGTATTACAAAGTATTTGAAAGAAATAAAATCAGATTTAATAATTTAAAATTATTTTAGAAATTGCGTCATGTCGAGTGTAGCTCGACATAGGAGTTGGCATAAGAAATACGATGTCAAGCCACACTCGACATAGGAGTCAAAGGGTTAAAGATTATTCACTCATAGGCTGTAAATACCGATTGCAAGAGAAAATATAGAAAAAAAGCAAATACCTGATTCCTCTATCCATTAACATTTTCCATATTCATGAGAAAATATAGAATAAAAAAGTAAATAGCTGATTCCTATATATTCACTAACTTTTTCCATATTCATGAGAAAATAAAGAATTACAAGAGAAAATATAGAATAAAAAAGTTAATACCTGATTTCTATATATCCATTAAGTTTTTCCATATTCATGAGAAAATAGAGAATTACAAGAGAAAATATAGAATAAAAAAGTAAATACCTGATTTCTATATATCCATTAACTTTTTCCCTATACATGAGAAAATGGAGAATTACAAGAGAAAATATAGAATAAAAAAGTAAATACCTGATTTCTATATATCCATTAAGTTTTTCCATATTCATGAGAAAATAGAGAATTACAAGAGAAAATATAGAATAAAAAAGTAAATACCTGATTTCTATATATCCATTAACTTTTTCCATATTCATGAGAAAATAGAGAATTACAAGAGAAAATATAGAATAAAAAAGTAAATACCTGATACCTATATATCCATTAACTTTTTCCATATTCATGAGAAAATAGAGAATTACAAGAGAAAATATAGAATAAAAAAGTAAATACCTGATTTCTATATACAGGTAGTTGTCGACTTACGACCTACGCGACTTAAAACTGTTCGACTTTACGACCACAATCCGCGATCGGTATTATAAGCATTTTTTAAACCATTCCGAGATGTTTACAACAAGGAAAATGTGAATTTCTCAACGTGCCAAGAAACAATGAAAGGCTATTGATTTGAAAACAAAAATGATGGTAATTAAGCAGTACGAAGGAGGAAAAAAGTATCTACCGGAGCAAATTTTTAATGGGGATGAAACGGAATTATTCTGTAAACGAATGCCAACACGCGTTTACATCCATATACTAGGTTAGTCAAAAAGTTTTAAAAGCGGAAATGAAAATACTTTTTTTTTGGGGGGAAATCACTTTTATTGCTCAGTATAGTCTCCCATAAGATCAATACACTTGGTCCAACGATCTTCCAACTTTGTTGTCTCATCACGGAAGTGACTTTCTGGAAGGCCTGCAAAATACTCCTCTACGACGGCTATAACCTCTTCGTTTGATGAAAAATGCTTTCCACGAAGGAATTTTTTGAGGTGTGAGAACAGCCAGAATTCAGAGGGAGCTAAATCTGGCGAATAGGGTGGATGCTGCAACAATTCACTGATTTTCGCTATGGTTTTTGAGCTGTGTGAGCAGGTGCATTGTTTTGATGAAAAATGATTTTTTTCTTCTGCAAACCGGGTCTTTTTTCACAAATTTTTTCATCCAACTGGTCCAAAAGGTCACAATAATAATCAGAGTTGATTGTCTTACCAGTTTGGAGATAATCTATCAATAAAATTCCTTTTGCATCCCAAAAAACTGACGCTAACACCTTCTTGGCCGATTTCTGGACACGAACTCGCTTCGGAGCTAAAGTGCCTGGTTCACACCACTCCTGAGCCTCTTGTTTTGATTCAGGATCATGGTGGTAGACCCAAGTCTCATCCATAGTGATGAATCGACGCAGAAAATCCTTTTTATCCTTTCGAAATTGCTCCAAATGTTGCTCAGAAAGTCGCATTCAAACGTGTTTTTGTTGCATTGTTAACAAATGCGGCACCCATTGTGCACACAGTTTTTTGAAACCCAAAACTTCAGCCAAAATATGCCATGTTGTTCCATGTGAGATGCCTATGGTGTCAGCTATCACATCCACAGTCGATCGATGATCTTCAAAAACCATATCCTGTATTTTCGCTATGATTTCTGGTGTTGATGCACTTTTTGGACGTCCTGAGCGTGGATCGTCTTCAACGCTTGTACGGCCACGCTTAAACTCCAAAACCCATCGGTGAACGGTTGGAAATGAAGGAGAAGACTCCTTTAATACTTTTACCATCTTTGCATGGATCTCAGTAGCCGATAAACCTTCCAAAACAAAGAATTTAATCACTGCACGATATTCGGATTTTTCCATTGTTAAAAAATACACTGACACGTCAACTTCAAATGGCTTGTAAACAAGAATGAATTGACAGATCGAAATTAAATTTTGAGTACGTTCTTATGAAAGATGAAATATTAAAATGGCGTAGAAATTTTGGTTTTCTACTGCTCCATAGATGTCGCTTTCAAAACTTATTGACTAACCTATTAGAATCCAAAAGCATGTCTGAATTAAAAACTTAAAAAAATAGGTTGACTCTGCTGCTTGGCGGAAACATCGCGGGTTTCAAACTCAAGCCTTGAGTAATTTATCAATCAGAAAACCCGCAAGCATTCAAAAATGTAAACAAGCACACACTGCCCGTGTACTTTCGTTCCGATCAAAAAACATGGATGACGAAGACCCTATTTGATGACTGATTCGTGAATTGTTTTATTCCTCAAGTTCATGAATATTGTGTGGAGAGTAAAATTCCTTTAAATATTTTGATGCCACCCAATGTATCTGATCTTCATCCTAAAGTGAAAGTTATTTTTTTGCCACCAAACACAACTCCACTCATTCAGTCTATGGACCAAGGTTATACTGCTACATTTAAGGCTAACTATCTCAGAATAACTTATAGATGCTGACACAGAGCTATCGTTGCGAGAGTTTAGGAAGCAGTACGATTTTCTTAGGTGTACCAAAAATATCGCTCCTGCCTAGGAGGGTGTGACCAAGAAGTGCATGAATGGTATCTGGGAAAATTGTGATGAGCGTTATGCAAATATTTGAAGAATTCGATAGTGAACCAGAACTTGAAGTTATAGAAAAAATAGTAAAATTGGCAAAAGATCTGTCTTTAGAGTGTGACGTAGATGACATCGAGGGATTACTAGATCATGAGTCTGGAGAACTTATTGAATTGGATGAAGAAAAAGTAGCGGAAGAAGAAAGAAGAGAAGCAGAAAAAGAACAGGAGGAGCCAGAAAGAAAATTCACCGTTAAGGGACTATCCGAAGGTTTACTTATCTTTGGAATAAACTTCTTCCACATTTTGAAGAATTGGACCCAAACATCGAACGATTTGTAAGGATTGAACGGATGGCACACGCTGTGCTTCGCCCATGTCGTCAAATATGCGAGGAGAAGAAAAAACAAACAATCTAGAGAAACAAGCGGCCAATAATTTTTTTATATGTATAACAACAACTGTATTTTTATGTTTTATTAATATATATAACATTTAACCAATTTTACTGTAGCATAGTTTTTTAATTAATCCTAAAAAATGTAAAAATAAAAAACAAAGCAATACGTAAAGATATCCGAATATCAGGAATGCTAAAGATAAAGAAAACAAAGACAAACTTGAAAAATAATAAATAAAGAAACCTCATAAACGACAGTGGTGATACACTGATTATAATCACTTCTTACGAAAATTTACAAAAATGGCTCGATGATTGGTTTGCCTCAAAAGAGCAAGAGGTTTTTTGGCGTGGCATCCACAAATTGCCAGAGAGATGGGAAACATGTGTAGCTAGCGATGGGCAATACTTTGAATAAAATATTTTTTACCATTTTCATACAACAAATGTGTATTTTCTATAAAAAAAATCCAGTTTCATAGGTACAGACCTGGTATATCCATTAACTTGTTCCATATTCATGAGAAAATATAGAATAAAAAATTAAATACCTGATTTCTATATATACATTAACTTTTTCCATGTTCATGAGAAAATAGAGAATTACAAGAAAAAATATAGAATAAAAAAGTAAATACCTGATTCCTATATATCCATTAACTTTTTCCATATTCACAACTTCTGTGCGGTAATCTAGTTGTGGATAAAGTTGGCAAAATCCATTTGGTGCAAATACTTTGCATTTTTGCACTGAATACGGTTCAGCACAATATTGAGAGAACATACAAACTAGTGTGTCCAGTACAACAATGGCCTGGAAGTGAATTGATAAATAAATATGATATTTATACTATACCGAGCTTGAATGTTTTCTATACAAATAAAAATAATAAATTAAAATAAAGGCCAAATATTGTTACCAAGCTCATATTAAAATTGTTAAATAATTTTTCGAGAATTGAATCCATAAACTAACCATAGTCAGTTCTAATTGCCTAATGTAGTTTATTTTATGTTATTAAAGAAAAATCCATTTTTGTTCTATTTTTTTTACAATTATTAACCTCTAAGCGAGTGAGATTTTGTAAGTAATATAAAAAACGTAATTGCGGCCGCCATATACAAAATAATTGAATAGATAAAAACATTTGAGCCATGCCCGTTATATGGATAAATTCATGTATTCGAAATAAAAACATTAGACGTACTGTGTACGTCCATACTCTCTTGAGGTAAAAATTCGCTGCTCGCCATACGCTATACGGCCATACTCGGTTAGAGGTTAAATAACTATCACTAAAAATCAACTTTATGTTCACATCCTCAGGCAATAAAAAAACTGAAAAAATCTATAAAAATAATCTTATTTTAGTAAATATAGTCTTGAGATATAAAAAATGTGGCATTAGAAACATTCTGTTTTGAAGACATGGTTTTCTGATCCCTTCTAGATCTTTCTACAGATATTTGTCAATTTATCACTGATTATAGAAGTTTGTTTGGAATTTTGATGCTATTCTATAACCATTATAGTTAAGAAATATATAAGATAATTTTTTTTTTACCTTTGTTAAATCTGTTGCAGTACATTCAATGAAAACATTTTTCGTATCTTTGCTTATTTTAGAATGGTCACCATTGATTATTGGTGGTAAGGATAAAACAACATCATTCCTATCTTTGATTACAGGATATACAGGACTGTCTCTAATTATTCCTAAATATTGTTTCAACTGGGCATGGGTCTGTAAAATAAAATCAGCATTTAAGTTAGTGGAATCCAAATAAATCAATTGAGAATCACACCAGTTTATACAACAAAGATAAGACAATGGTCAGTCCCTAATTTATTGATTTGAAAAATGACTGTGCTTAGAGATTTTTCAACACTTAAGCTAGATATTAGACAAACTAAGTGATAAAATCATGGCTAAACTTAGATTTAGCCGGTCAATAAAATAATAAAACAAATAATCATGCTTTATAAAAAAATATATTATTTATTTCAGTATTTCCTTTTCTTATATATTTTTGTGTATACAGGCAATTCTAAGGTTGTTTGATTTTCATTTAAGATGTTTAGCATTAATATTTTGTTTGCATTGTCATCACTCCTCAACTTAATGACAATGACGATGACAATTTAAGGCAGTGACTGATTAATGTAGTATAAGCATTAGCTAGTTGGTACAAACTCTAAATTGTATGATGACAAATATTTACAGACTTTATGATTATATACCTGGTCTGTAAATATGAAACCGGAATTTGCTCATAGATGGCTCTAGTTGTCAATATAGTGACTGTCAAACCGCGTCATTGGCGCCTTTTTCTGGTCTTTACATTTGTCAAAGACTTTTAACTCACAACAATACAAGTTTAATACAACTACATATGTGTTCATAGTGTTGAACATGTCTGTTTTTGTGCCTGAAAACTACGATTCGTGGACAGCATTGATTTTGTTACCATTTGAAGAAAACTGCTGCAGAATCGCATTGAATGCTTGTCGAAGCTTACGGTGAGCATGCTCTTGGTAAATCACAGTGCTTTGAGTGGTTTAAAAAATCTAAAAGTGGCGATTTTGATGTGAGAAACGAAGAACGTGGAAGACCACCGAGAAAGTTTGAAGAGGCCGAATTGCAAGCATTGTTGGATGAGGATGACGCTCAAACGCAACAACTCGCGGATCAATTAAATGTAACATGAGAAGCCATCTCTATACGTTTGAAAGCCATGGGAAAGATCCAGAAGGTGGGAAAATGGGTTCCACATGAACTGAATGAAAACCGAAAGTGACAGTAGGAAAACTGAAAAACCACTTGCGAAATGCTGCTCGCCAGGTACAAAAAAAATCATTTCTCCATCGAATTGTGACTGGCGATGAAAAATGGATATATTTCGAGAATCCTAAGCGTAAAAGATCATGGGTAACTCCAAGAAAACCAGCGACATCGACTGCAAGGCCAAATCGATATGGACGGAAGACAATGCTCTGTGTTTGGTGGGATTAGAAGGGTGTTATCTATTATGAGCTGCTAAAACCTGGCGAAACCCTTAGTACTGAACGCTACCGACAAGAAATGATGGATTTGAACCAAGTATTGAGTGAAAAACGACCAGAATATCAAAAGAGGCAACACAAAGTGATTTTGCTTCATGATAATGCACCATCGTACACAGCAAAACTGGTCAAGAAAACGATTGACGCATTTAGTTGGTAAATACTTTTGCATGCAGCTTACTCACCAGACTTGGCTCCATCCGATTACTACTTATTTGCATCAATGGGACACGCAATTGCTGAGCAGCGCTTCACTTCTTACGAAAATGGCTCGATGATTGGTTTGCCTCAAAAGAGCAACAGTTTTTTTGGCGTGGCATCCACAAATTGCTAGAGAGATGAGAAAGAGGTGTAGCTAGCAATGGGCAATACTTTGAATAAAATATTTTTTCCATTTTCATACAATAAATGTGTATTTTCTATAAAAAAAATCCGTTTTCATATTTACAGACCTGATATATCTGGATGTGAGCTTTACCACAACACAAGTGTCAGAAAGCAAGAATTGTTTAAGTGAGAATGCGTTTATGTTTATTTTCAGGATATATCTGAGTAGTCAAGTTGAGTTTACTTGACAGCTTGTTGCTAACACTTTAGTATAGTCTCAACTTCTCCTAAATTCTCTCAACAAAATACCTACTATTTATTTCTGTGATTTTGTGTTAGTTATGTTTTACTTCATACACATGTTAGAAACCAAAATTAAATGGGACCTCTTAAGAAGATGATTGTACGCAGCACACCTAGTGATGTTAACTATGTGTTCACTGATATTGTTCACTTAAGAACAGCAGAGATAGATCAGTAGTCATATATATCAGGCACATTTAAAGAATATGTTACATCACAGCATGTTCACAGTAACAGAGAGCTTAAGATAGAAAACTGTTTAAACATGACATTTATAAACCGTCTTTCATTTAAAAAAACATATTACCGAATAAAAGTCCATAAGTTCAACAGCCGTCATCTCCTTATCTTGATTTAGAGGCTTGAACTTGATTTGCTCCGGCGGCAATGCGTCATAAATGAATGGACCTTTCAGTGTATCCAAATCATGAGTTCCAATTGCAACTAAAGTGCGTTTCCGACATATGTTTTGATGCAATTTGTCCTAAAAAAAAAATTGTACATTAGATTACAGAAGTTATAATAAAGTAATTGTGTTGTTTCTTACAAAGCAATTGCGGAACATTCTAATTTGGAGCGCCAGAAAGTTAAAACCGAAACCATTGATGATAATTTGATTATGCAGCATATAAATATGCCATCACTTAATTTTCTTATGTAGCATTGCCTTATTCAAATTTCTCAATATTACAATAGTTGAACAAACCTGCAGATCAATGAAGCTGTTGTAAGAATCCTGGGTGAAAGAGACATTTCTAAGGACAGCTGCTACAGCATATGGTCTAATAAAGGCTGTTGATGGAGTCAAATGTAAAGAGTTCACATCTTCAGAGTTTGTTAATTTATATCGAGGAGGTGACAATCTAGAAAGATGACAAATAATCAATTTAAATTGTCATATAGAAAATAAAAATAAAAATGATATTAAAAACCTTGTTTTTTAACAGCTTACAGCCGGGCGATAATTTCAATAGATATTTGCCTAGGACGGGCAATTTTAGTGCAAAAACGCATGTTTTCCAAAATTTATTAAAATCGTCGAAAATATTTTATTGGTGAATCGATTTTAATGAAATTTTCAAATAGTGCACAATAGGATGCATTTGAAGTGTTGGTGAAAAAAAAACGAAATTTTTATGTATAATTACGCTTAAATACGAGGGTGATCCGATAAGTACTTAGCCTACAAAAGAATAACAAAAATTTTGGAAAAGTGGCGATTTATTTCTCAACATAATCTCCTTTGAGTTCGATACACTTGACCCAGCGATGCTCCAACTTCTTTAACCCGTCTGAAAAATACGTTTTCTGGAGGTCTACAAAGTAGGGCTCCGTGGCGGCGATAACCTCCTCATTCGACTCAAATTTCTGCCCGGCGAGTGACTTTTTCAGATTTGGAAACAAAAAGAAGTCGCACGGGGCCAAATCCGGAGAATACGGTGGATGGGGCAGCAGTTCGTAGCCTAATTCTATCAACTTGGCCGTGGCGACGGCGGAGGTGTGAGCCGGTGCGTTGTCATGATGGAAGAGCACTTTTTTCTTCACCAAATAGGGCCGTTTTTTCTGCAATTCGGCGTCGAATCGGCCCAATAATTCGGCATAGTAGAGCTCTGTGACCGTTTTGCCCTTCTCCAGGAAGTCGGTGTAGATCACACCTTTTGAATCCCAGAAAACGGTGGCCATCACCTTTCCGGCCGATAGGACAGTCTTCGCCTTCTTCGGAGCACGTTCGCCGGGTGAAGTCCACTGTTTCGACTGTTCCTTGGTCTCGGGTGTGTACCAGTGTATCCATGTTTTGTCGACGGTCACGAAACGATGCAGAAACTCCTTCGGATTGCGCTTAAACATCGTCAAACACTGCTCTGAAGTGGTCTCACGGTTGCGCTTGTTGTCCGGAGTGAGCAAACGCAGCACCCATCGCGCCGACAGCTTTCTCATGCCCAATACTTCATGCAGGATATGACCCACGCGGTCTTTTGAGATGCCTACTGTCTCAGCTATCTCGCGCACCTTCAATCGGCGGTCTGCCAATATGGGATCGTGGATTTTTGTCACGTTATCCTCCGTGGTAGCCGTTTTTGGGGCACCTGGGCGTGGCTCATCAAAAACCGACGTGCGACTACGTTGAAACTCGTTAAACCAATTTTTGACGGTCGCCATCGAAGGAGAAGAGTCACCGTACACAGCATCCAAGCGTTCATTGATTTCACTGCGCGATTTCCCTTTCAAAAACAAGAATCGAATCACCGACCGATATTACTCTTTTTCCATTTTTCTCAAATCCGCGGACACGCTCGCTTCCACACACGGTCAAAACAAAACTACGCGTCCGATTCGGCTGAAATTTTGACAGTAGCTGTCAACGAGAATGTACTACGCGATAAAAAATTGCTCTTGCGATAGTGGTGCCATCGGGCGGTGAGGGTAAGTACTTATCGGACCGCCCTCGTATGTAATTAAATAATCATGTATGAAATAATAAATAAAAAATGTTGAGAACCCCTGACATTCACCAGATTCGTTTATTAGTTAGAAGATAATTGCCGAACATAAAATAACACGTTTTGCTTCACGTTCAAGGTTGATTTTACAAAAAAAAAATGTTTTGAAATATGTACTGCAGCACTATGCGCAACATGCATACAAAAAAAGGGTCGCCTATTCATTCCTCTTGGGCCATAAATCGTATAAGTCGTTGCCTATCGGTCGGTCATAAATAAAAAATATCTTTGGAATTCGATTGTCCATATAAATATATATTTTCACCTGATTACTTTTGCTGTATTTCCTTTATTTTCTTGCACTAATAGTCAACCGGATTTGCTTATTTTATCGCACTAAGAACTTTTATTGCCAAAATCTAGCGTATTTTTTTTCACAAACTGAAGTTTATATGACACAATTATTATAATTTCACAATGAAATGCTTAAAAAAATATATATAAAGAATCCACGTAACTATTTTTATTTACAAATTTAAAGTTTTTTTATTATTATAAAATTATAAAAAGTTATTATTATAAAATGTCGATCGACTCTGATATTGAAAAAACTTCGACCACATTGAACTTATTTTCAAATTTAACCGAAAGATGTAGAGTTCGATGAAAAATAAATCCTTTCCAAAAAAATCTATTCGAAAATAAAAATCGCACAAATGCAAAACATATGATTTGAAAAAAAGCGAAATCAGGTCAAATTTCAAAGTCGTAAAAACCTTAGAAATGGAGTTCAAATGTTGCAGGAATTGACTCTAAAGTTTGAAGCAAACCTAAATAAACGAAACTAATAAATATCCGAATAAATATGTTGCTTTTTTTTTCCAAGAGATTGCGTTCAGTTCGACTATATACAACCCGCGCAAACGCGGGACCGGTCTTAGCGGAACAAGAAAAATTTCCGCGCTAGCGCGGGACCCGTCTCTAAGGTGTTAATATACATATATATCGATAATAATGAATTCAATGATATTTCAGAATTTTGTGAATTTTAATACGTTAGGTTATCCCATCTTTAACAGGAAAAACATTTTCAATATAACTTGCTTAATAGTAGCCCTTAAAAGTAAAATAATGCAGGTTGTTGATAGCTTTAACCCTAAAGGAAGTTTATTTGTTAATAGTGGTGTTGAGAAAATCAGTATTTCATTATTAATCAATAGAATTTAAAACAACCCAATGGGTTACATAGCACTATTTAGCAACAAATGTCACATTAAAAATGCTTTTCAAAATTTATGTAAAACCAGTTTTTTTCAAATTATAGTCACTAAACAATAATATAACTTTTCAGCTAAAGCAGCATTACAATTATTGAATACTGTTCAGAATTGTGTGTCTTACATGTTTCAATCACGTCCTTTGATTGTATTGTATTACACTTTCCTTGGCAGGCTTATTGCCATGTGGCATCTCTTCCAATCAACCAGAAAGATGTTACAGAGGCCTCGAGTGAAAACCAGGCTGGAATCTAGGTTCCGACGGAAGTTGAACCCGCAACCCCTGGGTTTTGTCAACTAGGCCGCAGAGATCAGCTTTTACATCCATATAAAACTCACAGGTACATAATAGTAGCTTTAATGATCATAGTTGTATCCAGAATCAGGCCTCAATACACATAATTTTTCCAAAAATTTATATTTTTGACTTATATAGAAACAATAAACTGTTTATAGTGCAATAAGTCTTCCGGGAGTAAAATAAATATTGCTTACTTTCCCTGGAAGACAAGGAGACCTATTACAAGGCCCTCGAGGCAAAGTAAATCATGTCTGTTGGCAGGAATATCAATTCGGTAGAGAATTTCTTCAGATTCACCTTCTGCAGCTTGTGCGCCTTGTTCTTTCGCCACCATTTGTTTTTCTGTCGTCTGTAAAAGTAAAGGATAATAATGAACATTTTTACAGAATCAGATAGACTACCAAATGTTGGGATCTTTGTTCTTTTTAGCAGTTATAAACTTCATAATAATTTTAGCGCGGAGTTCGTCTTAAATTCATTGACCGAGTCATTATTTACGAACTGTACTTGCACAAAGTCCATAAAGGCTGATTCTCCGCCACTTGAAAAACTTATTTATGGGTGCAACAAGAGACATGCTACGGCAATTCTTTAATTCTGTGAGTGATGTCCACATGTAAATTTATTGCAAAACAATGATTCGAATTGAAAAGTTATATTTAAGAAGTAAATTAAATCCAATGAGTTTTTCGGCAGTTGTAATAACCAAAAAAAATACTTACAACTTCATCTAGTTCTAAACCAAATTCGAAGCATAAATCTTGGAATTCGTCATCAGCTGAAATTTAAAATAAAATTATTTTTAGTATCAATTTTATAAAAAGTAAATAGCACAAAAATATCTAGTCTTACTGTAGGTTTTCCCGAGTGCTTGGAACAGAAGATCTCTTTTAACTCCGATAGTAGGCATTGTGCTTGGAAGTTTATTGAAATAAATATGTATGATACACTAAATTAATACTGAAAATAGAAAAATCCTGATAATCTGGGATTAATAAAAAATAAAGTGGCCAATAAGGTTATTTGAAAATTTTAACAGATGTCAATGATGACATTCTTTACATGTGCCGCAGCACTATGTCGACGTTTACGTCTGTGTTACTACTTAGAAAAAAAAAACATGTCTACACCATATACAAAATCGTGAATTCCCTATATTAAGTTTCATTCGCAATATTTATTAAAAAAAATAGAATAGCACTAAAAATTAGAAGGCAATTTTTTATAGATATAAACTTCTTCACTAAATGTCAACAAATAGATCGAATTAGTATATCAGTGTACTATTGCTACCGTTTACATTATTTATTTACATTATTTATTAGCAGGAATCTCCACTTAACTCGATCGGCCATTTGTCATGTTTGTTTGAAGAATCTGGTGTCCAAGACTTTTTTGAGGTCTTCGGTGATTGGAATAGAAGTTTTTTTTTATAATGGCAAGATGGTCAGTTTTGTACCCCCAAGTCCAGAAATATGTAAAAATAGTCTGTATGTGAATCAAAGAAGAATGTGGTTTTTCAGTCAATTCTATCCATTTTTAAAGCATTTATTCGGCTTCTCTAAGTATTTTTCCACGTCCACGTTTCATTCTCACACATCAAAGTTGATACTAGAATACTATTGTAGAGTGCCATCTTAGTAGAATTAGATACTGCCCGGTTCAAGTGTATGTGTTTTAGTGTCCTGTTGACTTTGTTTTCTATCACTACACACCATTCAATATCCCTCGTAACTCTCCTATACCAGATAAAATACTTACTAAATAGCAGAATTCTTCAACTTGTCCTAATCTTTTAATACTCACCAATAAATATGTATATCACATTTAATTTTCTTTTTCGTATCTTTATCGCCATTAATTTGGATTTCACAACATTCATTCTCAAATCTTTCTCTTCACATCTCTCAGAGAGTATACTAATCAAACTCTACAATGAACTCTTATTTTGCGCTAACACTGCTGTGTCATCAGGGTACATTTGTATGCCACCTATTGAACTGTGTAGTACCTTTAAAATTGAGTGAGCCTATGTTAATATTAAACAACCAAAGTTATATAAGATATCCCTTCTTTATCACGTTGTAATACTAAACCACTGATTCAAGGCATCATTTACTTTGATACATGCTCTGCTTTAGGCATATAATGATATAATACTGCGTATTTATTTACGTTCAACACCGTATTCATTCAATATTTTCCAAAGCTTGCCTCTTGTATGTTTTTTAAGTTCACAAATGCACAATGAACTTTTTTACTCTTTGCAATACATTTTTCCACAACCATACGCTAAGAGAAAATCTGACCCACACATATTATTCCATTTCAAAAGGCACCCTGAGCATCCCACACTTTCTTTTCACTATTGCTATACAAAAAAATTGTACAGTTTACTTGCTACACTCGGTAAACAAATGGTGCTGTAACTTCCATACTCCATTCTTGCAACCCTAACTTCATTTATATATTGGAATTGTCACTGTATTCCTCCAGTCTCTAATTACATAGCCAAATTCTCAACAATTATGCAAAAACTGTCTCAACCACTAATCTTTTGTTTACTCGCACACACTGTTAGTTCTGTGCTCACTTCATTACACCCTGACGCTTTTCTTTTTTCGTGTCTTTTATTTTTTTTCTAGACTAATCTCATTCTAATTTTCCAAACATTTTTCATTACCAACTGTACCAGACCACTATTATTTTTACTACTATCATCACTTTCGTACACTTGTTCAAAATAGTCGTATCATCTCAAATGAGCCTATTCTTCTTCAGATAAAAACCTTCCATTCTTATCTTTGATTCCACTTATACCACCCGTATCATTTTTTCTCGTATCTTCTTTAGTTCCTTCCTAAATATTTTCATATTTCTCTCCACATTCATATTCATCTTCCTACACTCTTCACCTCAATGTTCCTTCTTCTTTTCATAAACCGCTCTTTTTGTTCAAATCTTCCATTCTTTATATGTTTTATATTTTTCAATTGATTCATCACTATTTTCTGTTCTTGCTTCTACAAGTCAAAAAATCTGACATAAGAAGATAACTGCCAAAACTTGCTTCTGAGAATCTATCCCCATTATCATTTGTCCGTCTATCACCACACTTGCCTACCACATATTCAAACCCATTCCTTTTAAAACCAAGCCATACATTTAAGATTCCTGCTATAATCATGCCCTTCTTTCTTTTTTCTAATACCTTTCTTAACATAATCTATAGCACTGCCATTAAAATATATAATAAATGTAAGCTTTAGAAGAAGTGATGATTTCCCAACTGCTTTGTAACATTTATATATTGTACCAATACATAAATGAAACTCAACGAATAATATAAAAAATATGTATGCCATATATGTACTGAACATTCTCTCAAAGATTATTGAAAAGGTAGTGAAGAATCAATTGATAAGGTTTTTAAATCTACGTAAAATGATCTCTCCCAATCATTTTGGGTTCCAAAAAGATGTGGGAACAGAAACTGCTCTACTTAGTCTAATATATTTATTAACCTTTTTATTGCCACCACTTTAGATAATAATACAGCATGTTTGGCAATTTATCGGACTTTGCAAGAGCATTTAATTCTGTGCCATACCAAATATTACTTACCAGACTGATGGAAGTCTAAATATGTGGATGCTTTTTTGATTGGTATTCTTCGTACTTATCTGACCGAAGGAATTCAATAAACGCAAAAAGTTGAGAAAAATTCAGGCAGTGGATCGAACCGTGGTTGGTATTGTGACAGGAGTTTGAGTACTTAAACTTGCAGGAGGGGAAAGTTGTAGCAAAAATGTACGTGAACTCCTAAATGTGGTGTATTTTTGATGATTGTATGCGGGATATTGTGAGATTGGCTTTTGATTTATCTGAAATTATGAAGTACAAGTATACCAGGGATAGATTCACGAGGTACATACATATAAATAAGTCTCACAAATTATTAACTTGACTAGAATTTGTGATGGAGGTATTAAATAATCAGCAATCGGTAAAAAGCATTAATTCATTTTTCCATGTCTGTATATCCTCACATATACTATATACAGACATACGGCAAAGCCTAGTTTAATGGGGATATAGCAAACGAAAGGCAATAAACACAGATCCATATAAATCGAGTATCCACTTGAAATGACTTATTTTTTATAAATTATCTACTGACACCAATTACTTGTCATGTAAATAAACAAATAAAATACAGTTCAAAAATTCGTCCTAGATTTACCAATATCACTGCTGACCGGGTTACCCTATCACAAGCAAAATCTGTGTTATACATATTTTAAATCTAATCCATTTGACTCGAGGACTTAAAAATGAATGTTATTTGTTTATACTTTCTCAAAACCGCTGGGATATTATTCCTCCCAAAACTTCCTTTGTCCTTTTATTATCATTCACACCAGACCTTACATTCCTCGTATCTCTTCAGATCCACACTATTTTTTATTTATTTCATCCTAGCACAATATGGCTAAACTTTTACCTTTTACTATTCACACATGTTAATTCATCTTTTGTTCCATTCTCACTCAAATATTCTTTACACCTAATCTTAGTTTCGTCCTCTTGACTACCACCAAAGAGTCACAGCGCAGTGTGCTATAAATTTCATTGGTACCTTTTGGTGTATCTCTAGTACTGAACATAAAGCTTTATCCTTTAATTCATTACTACAATCTTATCATACAAACATATTCGTCGGTCCAAATAATCAATTCTTTGAGCTTGGAACCATAAAATTAGGCATGTAGTTCACAGTCTTCATCATACGTGTTGTCAATACTACTACAAACGAAGAGACAACATTCGTACACATCGAGCGTGTGTGATTTTTTTACTAGTCAAACTAAACTGGAATAAGGTCCTTTTTTTAGTTTTTAAGTACCATCGGAACTAGAACTGAACTCGAATCCCCGGAGGAAAACTAAGGCACGAAAAACTAAGGAGGTCGCCTATCGGTGGTTACTAAAAATAAGATAAATATATTTCTGTAAATATTATGAAATTATTTCAAGAGGGCTTAAAAGATAGTCACTTAAAAAATGTTCAGTTAATTCACTTTCTAAATCCTATCATTTAACAAAATTCTAAACGAAATTTCAAATTTTTTTCAAAAGTATAGGTGTTAGAAAAGTAATGTTTTAAAGCTAACATATATTGAAAAAAATAGCACTGTTACTATTGCTTTCAAATCTTAAAAAGCATATTATTAAAGTAACGAGTAAAAAGTACAACCTTATATTTAAGCTATTCTTATGACGAATTACGTTTCTTGTGCTATGTACTGTTAACAACGTTGTAATATAAAAAGTAATAAATGTTGCAAATTTAAAATGTAATGTGGAAATAATGAGAGCTTTAAAAACAAACCTAGAAGGCTGTTATAAAAAAATTTATTCCCGTATTCAAAAATTATATTTGATTTTTTGATGTTGTGTTGTTTCATTAGATTTCCGCCAGGGGCGCTAGCGTGGTATCAGTAGTGTTTTTAAATAAGAAAAATTATGTTTAATTCCTAGGTTGCGCACGATCATAATTTCAGTAACGGGAGTTAATAAATTTTACGTTAATTTCATAAATTTTCAAATAAAAATTTAATTGAAAATTATTGTACGGAGTAGATTTTTCTTTCTGTGCGTTGGCCAATTGTGATCAAAACATATGTCACGTGATTAGTCAATCCAGTTTAGTGATCAGTGAGTGGAATGTCTTGTCATCAGTGAATGTTTCGGATTACTTTTCATAAAATTGAATTTTACGTGAGTAACCTTTTGCAAATTGTATTTTATAGATGTGTAAACCCAAATGTAGTAAATATATTTCGCTATTCAAAACGCTGAGATTTAGAAAGCGTTCATTTTCTTCGTCGATTGCCTAATATTCTTGGTCCGACGCCATTTTCTTGCCTTACAATTTTAATCGAGATGGGAAATTTTCGTTCGGTTTTGTGATTTGTCCTAGCTGTTCTGTTTCTTTTAAGGTTTAGGTCTAAAATAATAGAAAACTTTTATATTTTTCAAATGCGTTCTTTGTATTGTTCGTCGATATAACTTGAAACGATTTACCAAGTGTTTTTTTGTTCTACAACTCGATTACTTAAAAAAACAACACAAATTTTTATAAGAACGATATAGTTCTCTAGTGTTTTAAAAAGACTGGTTTACTTGCAATCAATTGTTCGTTACCGACCAATTTCTAAATAGCAGTGAATTTGATCTATGTATATCGTATATTTTAAAAATATGACGCGATATCTCATTAATTGATTGCCTTTGAACCTTGTCAAGTGTGGTACTTGCCTAGTATTCGAAAGGCTCAAGGTGGGTCCGTGACTTTTTAGCAATTATCGGTAAGCAGTCCAAGTTGTTTTACCATTAATTCCCGTTACTTAATTATTAACTTATATAAAAAAACGTCTCCTTGGAATACTAAAATTCATTTATACATATAATTGTCCTTTCTTTTGGACTTCGTTTCTAATGGCGCAATCTTTCGAATGAATTATTGAATACGAGTTGTGCGCAATTTTGTTATCACTAGCTATTAAAAATCTTTCAGATGTTTACTTTTATATTGGAATGGACACGCGAGTGTTTAGTGACGCTTTTGTATCAATATGTTCAATAAGTATAACGAAATAAAAAGAAACGATTATCGATGAAATGTATTTGTGAAGCCAAAGTTCGCCACCTTGAAAGTTTTTGCTGCGAACACTTCTACTAAAAGTTTAATGTTCGTACATCGCATATTTGATTAAAAGCGATTTCTTTGTTTTGCTTTCTTATCGAAATGTAAACGGACAATACCTATTAGCAACCTAGATTTGAAAATACATATGACGTGTGTTCTGACAAAAATCTTATTTATAAAACACAAAGTTTACTGCGGATTCTACAATATTTTTTTAAACTGTCTCTCAGTATTCAATATCATATATTTTTATAAAATGTGCACGGACTCCGTAACCTAGTTGGCAAGACGCCTGTCTTCCACTCGGTGGTTTTCTAGTTTGACTCCCGATGGTACTAAAAAAATAAAGGGTTCCAGTATTTTATTTTACTTCAGTGGCTTTAACTTCCTTTTGGTTAGTTGGAGGAGATTTCCTCGTGTCAATGTGTTCGCTAGGTTGTACTGTAAACAACGAAAGTGTAATATAACCTAAATTACATTGGACTTTGTAATATCGTGTGTTGGTTAAATATTTCCACTCAAAAAGTATCCTTACTAATTCTCCATTATGCATTTTACTCGTATATTCGTTTGTATGTGATATGATAGAATATACCTAGTTTATCGTTGTAAATCATGAGTAAATCTTGCAGCTTGATATGCGTTATTTTTACGGGAGAAATTAAACATTTTTAAATTTAAAACAAGGACTAATTTTATGATTACTACAAATTTAAGTTACTTTATGGTCTCATAATGTTTAAAAAGTTGCTGAGAAAAATGCAATTTAAAGTAGTAAAATGTGGGATAGAATTATCTAACATGAGATCATTCTTTTATAATGACAATTACAACCTTAAACTGAAACAACGATAAAAGGCAAATGGTCCACACTACTTACTCTATGGAGTGGAAACGTGGACGTTTAAGATCGACATATGTGTCGACTAAACCGACTGGAGGCCTTTGAGTAGTGGCTGCAGACAAGAATGCTGCGAATTTTGACTTCAAATGTGAAATCCTGAATTAAGCGGGAACAAATCGAGAGCTCTATGTCGTCACGCAGCGTATCTGTGACATGTGATGAGCCAGGATACTAATTTATAAAATTTTGCTTTGTTGTCAAAGCTAAAATTCCGGTTGACTTGGTATTGGCAGGAGGCAAGTTTCCTGGATGAAGAACATCCGAGATTGGACTGGAATAAGAGGAGTAGAACCGTGATGCTTTTCGTTGGGGGTACCTGACAGCATTGAAAATAAAAAAACTGCGATATTGCCTATGCATCGATTGCGGAATAAGTATATTGATATAATGGATGTACAATAATGAATATTGATGTCATTATATTCAAGATAAATTTGTTTTCTTATGGAGCAGCAGGAACGCCCGAAGATGCCTCGGTTCAATACTCGATGAAAACGGTTGATAATGACGAAAAATACCTCTGATTCATTAAATACTCCATGTTTTGAAATAAAAACTTTTTTCTGCTATAGAAACTTAATACTTTCAAGTTCATTAATTGACTATTCAGTACCTGTACACCTCCGAAAATAAGGCATAACAGCTGATACGTTTTCATATCTGGTGTCTTACCATCTAAACCAGGACTAGTTGATAAGTCACCTATCGTCCGACTTAGAGGTGGTGCGTTCGATTTCCGTTGGTACTTAATTTTTTTAAAGGGTATCAATTAGTCTGTTTTTTTCTTTAGGCTTTTTCAACGTCCTTCTTGTTGGTTGTAAGGAATTACTGACATCCGTGGTCTAGTTGGTAAGAGGACTGTCTCCCAACCCGGAGCTGACGGGTTCAAATCCCGCTGGATCACAGATTTTTTTAAAAAAGGATTCCAGTCTGGTTTTCACTTAAGGCCTCTTTAACATCTTTCTGGTTGGTTGGAAGAGATTGCCACATGGCAATAAGCCCGCCAGGTTGTACTGTATACAACGAAAGTGTAATTCAATACAATAGAATTGCCACATGACAATAACCCGTCAGGTTTTACTGAATAATAACTTAATACAATATTTTGTAATTTACATGAATGTTGTGATTTATGGAAAAATATAATGTACGCAAGATTTTAAATATTTGTGGAAACATAATAATAATAAAAGGATATTTTATACCATATAGCGCCGTTTAGAAAGCAAACTCTCCTCGAGGGCGCTCTAACTCAGGATTGGAACCTACTCATAAATTTTAGTAAGACCTCCCAAAATGATGTTTTTAAGAACTCCCTAAAGCTGCACACGCCACCCATATCTCTAATACCATCGTTGTACTGACATGTATGGAATCAAAAAGTTTCAGGGTGGTATTCGATCATAAACGACATTTTTTGGGTTGATAATTTCATATTTAGAAATGATTTTTTTACCGTTTCCTAGTCCGTAATATGCTAGACTGGTGTTCTTCAACTTTTTTACACCTGCGGGCCGGGGATACGAGTAGTAGGAGAAATATTTCGTGGACCGGCTGAGGGCTTAGACAGAAACAAAAACCAAAGTAACAGACAGAAACAAAAACCAAAGTTAGATAGTTTTTAGTTATTAAATCCAATGTTATAAAATTACAATTATTAGCTAGTGAGACATCTATCTGCTGCTGCTTAGAGGTTAGGAAATTTGATATATCTTTGCTAGAGCGTTGTTTCTGAGAGACGAAGCGCTGCAATAACATCCATTCGATTTCTCTGTTTTGTTTTTATTACTGACATGGCTAAAAAAATCTTTTCACACAAATAAGAAGTCGAAAAAACGACCAACAATTTGTTAGCTTTATAACTCAAATATCGATATTCTTTTTCGAGTGATATCCAAAATTGATACAATGATTGCATTTTATGTCTGGACATCAGAGTGACACCAGAAGACAACTTGATCAGCTTTTCTTTTTCAAGGATCAAGTGCGCATGATTTTATATCTTTCAAGAATAGATTATTGATCCAGAGGTTACCTTTATGAGGATCCTTACTTTTAGGGAAATAATTATTAGTTTTCAGCTAACATCCTTAAATTTTGACTTATTATATTGAATATGATTTTCTGGTTGACATCATCAGCAATCGAAAATTCTTCCTAAAGGGGAAACATTTATATCTTCGCCTTGTACGCGACTATCCCAAAGAGCCAGCTTTTTTTTGAACGCATCCATTTTATTTCTCAGTGTAAAAATATTTGTTCAAGACCTCTGAAGAGAAATATTAAGTTCGTTAAGAAGGCTAAATATGTCCGCCATATACGAAAAATTAGCCATCCATTCCTCATTCAACAAAGACTGCTAGGTTATATTTTCGCTCTCGCAGAAACTGCTTTACTTCTTCCCTCAGTTCGAAACGGCGTGCAAGAACTCTTCCTCTCGATAACCACCTCACTTCTGCATGGAGGAGATGTTGGTGGTGTGAGTCCATACTCTCATAGTGTCATGTACAGCCTGAAGTTCATAGTTCGACTACGAATTTCATAAATGATCATCACTGCGTCATTCATCATAGTGCTTAGTTCAGTTGAACACTTCTTTGCAGCTAGGTGTTCCCGGTGGATCATACAGTGAGTGTACAAAACTTCTGGGCGCGCGACTTCCTTTATTTTTGCAACTACTCCTGAGCGACGTGTCTAGCCATGCTAGCAGCACCGTCCTTACACACTCCGACGCAGTCTAAACCCTGCGCTTGAAAATACTCATCAAGAGCATTAAATATCTATGAACTAGTGGTCCGTCCAGGTAAGTCAAGGCAACAAAGAAGTTCTACCCTTCACTATACCTCACGAAAATCACTATAAATTCACTATACCTCGTCTTCATCTTCACTATACCTCACGAAGCAAAGTAGGATAGCATGGTTACTCACGTCAGTTGATTCATCAAGTTGAATCGCGAAATATCTCGATTTTTTTATCCTCTCTACAACGTGCTTTTCAATATCGGTGAGCATATCAACAATTCTCTGAATGGTGATGTCCGAAAGCGATATATCCTCCAGTTGTTTAGTGGCTTGAGGGCCTGACATTTCTCGTATGACATCTCGTACAAGGTGCAATTCTTTACTCACCAACAGTAAACGGGGTTTTCATTATAGCTATTCGAAGAGCAACTAAATAAGGCGCTCGAAGCAGCGACTTGTCACTAGTCGTCATAATTTTCATTTGACTTTTATGACTCTTCATCTGATCACGTAATCTTTGAAAAATGTCCAGTGGCTTGTCAGTAAAATCTCTATGCTTCGAATGCAAATGACAAACAAGTTTGAAAGGTTTCATAGCGTCATTTGACAGAATTTCGGAACACACTACACACAAAGGCCGTGGTGATAGTTCACTGCCAGGGACTACAATGAAACCAAGCTTTAAATACTCCTTATCGTTATGCCTAAAAATGTTTCCTTTTCTTTTTGTTAGTTTGTATTGTATATTCCGAAGTATCGGCATTTTTTCTGTTTCTTAAAGCACTAGTACTTAGCATAGTTTCGGTACCATCACTAATTTTCTCCTGAATATTGCTCTTGCCTCTAGTAAAGAAGGTTTTGCTGTTTGACTTTTTTGTCTCCATTTTGTAGGGTTTCAAATTTTACGAAAGAAATAACTTGTTTTCCGAAACACCACAACACAATATTAGAAAACAATACGGATGAGCGTGATAAAATAATATTTTTTTGTGACGTGTCGTTAACGTGCTGACGCAATACTGGCATTCGGCGGCCGCGCACTTTGCCTACTTCGGGCGCTCCATTGTCGCGTGCAGCGTCCCGCTCGTCCCGCAACATCGTAGCGCCTGAAATTTTTGGCGAGCTGCCAGGAAATTTCCGCGGACCCTCACCGGTCCGCGGACCACAGGCTGAAGAACAGGGTGCTAGACTACATCATTTTTACGTAGGGATTGTGTAGGACCGTGAGGCGATTGAAATTTGACTTTGGGAAGAGAAAAAGTTTTTTGTGGAGGAATCCATCTGTTCTACTTGCAGTCAACTATTTTTACACTGTGGCAAATTGCAGTTATGTTATATACAGGATAAGTTGAGGGGCTTATTGTCTTGTTGCAATTTCTTTCAATAAACCAGGAAGGTGTTAAAAGGTCCTTTATATTATAGATAATCGGACTGAGACGATTTTTAGCACAATTTGAAATCGAATCCGAAATATCCGGGCTGGAAGGTAGGCGTCTTACCAAATAAATCGTGTTGGTGGCCACCTTTCTTGTATTTTACTCAATGATTAAAAATAAATGGTAAAAACGTATAGCATGTCTAATAGTTCCTTTCTATTCGCCTCCAAATACCGTAGAATTTGATGGATGGGGCATGGGGCAAAAACCAAGTGTTTGGATAAGTATGTAGTGTAAAGATATTCCTCTGAATTTTTTATCTCGGACGGGGTGGGGTATTATTGTGTGATCAAGTTGGTTGTGTGTGCGAATATTGCGAGTATATTAGCAATCAATCCCTCGTGAAATCCCTCGTGATGACAGGTCCATTATAAGTTCTAATTCCTAAACGATCGTTTCAATCTACCACAACATTTCTTTGATTTATTAAGTACTATTTTAGTAACTTCATAGCTCTCTCAAAATGATTGATTGATAGGTTTTAGCTTTAGAAAAACATAGATTCAAATTAGATTATCCTAAGAGTTAAAATATCCGAAAATCCTGCGAATCCAACCCGTTACATGAAATTATCTAGAGAGCACTCAAACATTTAATTGTTTTTGGCTGACGATGATGTACGATGTGTAGTGAGTGACTGGGAATTTTACATTTACGAGTATATTATACTTATAGTTTTTTTACTATAATATCTATTTGGTAAAGGTAGATTGTTTTTTAATGTCGGATATTACAACATTAAAACACTATTGATTATTTATATTATGCTATCCAGGAAGTTTTATATTTCCTTTTTAAGAGTAAAAACAATAAGTTTCTTAAAAAAACAACTGAGAAATGTTTGGAATACTGTTTCATTCTATTACGCAACATATTTGAATACCTAGTTGCTCCGTGACCTAGTTGCTAAGACGCTTATTACTTTAGGCCTCGGCCGCACAGGAATGCTTAGAGGTATGTTGCGAGTTAGGCGACATATCCTAGCGAACCAACGTACCGCATACTATCGCAGTGGCCACAATGCACGCTTCGCGCCACGTTGCATGACGATTAGTCATCGAGTGAATCTCCTAGCGTGTTGGTTAATTTACAAGATGGCGGAAGTTTTAATGACAGCTGTGTATAAAAGGGAGCCTCTGTGGAACCCATCGAGCAAATTATACAAAAATGTACCTGTATTAAAATCACTTTGGAATGAAGTTGCACAGAAAGTAAATAATGTTGCGGGTTCGATAACTAATATTTTTTAAGTTTTCTGGGGTGATTTCACTTAATGCCTCTTCAAAATAATTTTGGTTGATTGAAATATGGTATATTGAAACTTGTCATGCTGTACTTTTTATACTAAAAGCGTAACACAAGACATATAAATTCAAAAAGTTTTATTGTTAACAGTTCTGTGATGAACCATTTTGACATCTGTTGTTATTGTTTTTTAAGAGCAGAATTATTATTCTGATCATTTAAATTTTAGTATTTTATTTAAAAAAATGGCTATCTTCCTCTTGCTACATACGAATTTATATATATATTTTTCTTCATGAAATATTTGTGTTTCGCACTTTTGGCAAGAGAACATGCTTAGCATTAGCGTTTAATCTTTTGTGTGGTCGGCCTTGTAGCATACATTTTTGTAAACCTGCTTGGAGTAGTTTTGTTGTCTCGATACAGAGAAAAAGATTCTTATTTATGTAAAAAATACATTTTTCAGTTCTCCGTTATAAATATTTTTGAATTTCAATTCAAACGTCCGATAAGCTGATAACTTGAATTCCATTGAGATTTAAATAATTCAAGAACAAACTTCTGTGACGCAGTTTCTTAACACTTGTTACTTCATGAGACATTCAACATTTTAGGCAGCTACTAAGCGCCATTTATTACCATTTCATGTATTCCGATGAAAAACACGTGAAAGTTAAACCAGTCCGAACCCGGCATACCTGGGTGCTAAGCATGCACGCTGCTAACCATACTAAGACTACAGCGCCGACTAAAAGCATTCCATATCATGGTTCAGGCGTACGTTATCAGTTTTATTTGCGAGTCTGACTCGATATCGATTTTGTTCCTGGGTGTCCTATGTCGATTAGCCTCGACTTTTCACATAGTTTGTTACTCGAAATGTATACAATTTAAATTTTATTTCTTTGCTTAGAAAACAGTTCCAGGTTACATTTTGTGCAGTTTTATTGACTAACTGTTCAATGAAAAAAGGAACACTGCGGACAGCGAGCAACTCCCCCCGGAAAACTTAAAAAATATTAGTTATCGAACCCGCAACATTATTTACTTTCTGTGCAACTTCATCCCAAAGTGATTTTATTACAGGTACATTTTTGTATAATTTGCTCGATGGGTTCCACAGAGGCTCCCTTTTATACACAGCTGTCATTAAAACTTCCGCCATCTTGTAAATTAACCAACACGCTAGGAGATTCACTCGATGACTAATCGTCATGCAACGTTGCGCGAAGCGTGCATTGTGGCCACTGCGATAGTATGCGGTACGTTGGTTCGCTAGGATATGTCGCCTAACTCGCAACATACCTCTAAGCATTCCTGTGCGGCCGAGGCCTAAAGTAATAAGCGTCTTAGCAACTAGGTCACGGAGCAACTAGGTATTCAAATATGTTGCGTAATAGAATGAAACAGTATTCCAAACATTTCTCAGTTGTTTTTTTAAGAAACTTATTGTTTTTACTCTTAAAAAGGAAATATAAAACTTCCTGGATAGCATAATATAAATAATCAATAGTGTTTTAATGTTGTAATATCCGACATTAAAAAACAATCTACCTTTACCAAATAGATATTATAGTAAAAAAACTATAAGTATAATATACTCGTAAATGTAAAATTCCCAGTCACTCACTACACATCGTACATCATCGTCAGCCAAAAACAATTAAATGTTTGAGTGCTCTCTAGATAATTTCATGTAACGGGTTGGATTCGCAGGATTTTCGGATATTTTAACTCTTAGGATAATCTAATTTGAATCTATGTTTTTCTAAAGCTAAAACCTATCAATCAATCATTTTGAGAGAGCTATGAAGTTACTAAAATAGTACTTAATAAATCAAAGAAATGTTGTGGTAGATTGAAACGATCGTTTAGGAATTAGAACTTATAATGGACCTGTCATCACGAGGGATTTCACGAGGGATTGATTGCTAATATACTCGCAATATTCGCACACACAACCAACTTGATCACACAATAATACCCCACCCCGTCCGAGATAAAAAATTCAGAGGAATATCTTTACACTACATACTTATCCAAACACTTGGTTTTTGCCCCATGCCCCATCCATCAAATTCTACGGTATTTGGAGGCGAATAGAAAGGAACTATTAGACATGCTATACGTTTTTACCATTTATTTTTAATCATTGAGTAAAATACAAGAAAGGTGGCCACCAACACGATTTATTTGGTAAGACGCCTACCTTCCAGCCCGGATATTTCGGATTCGATTTCAAATTGTGCTAAAAATCGTCTCAGTCCGATTATCTATAATATAAAGGACCTTTTAACACCTTCCTGGTTTATTGAAAGAAATTGCAACAAGACAATAAGCCCCTCAACTTATCCTGTATATAACATAACTGCAATTTGCCACAGTGTAAAAATAGTTGACTGCAAGTAGAACAGATGGATTCCTCCACAAAAAACTTTTTCTCTTCCCAAAGTCAAATTTCAATCGCCTCACGGTCCTACACAATCCCTACGTAAAAATGATGTAGTCTAGCACCCTGTTCTTCAGCCTGTGGTCCGCGGACCGGTGAGGGTCCGCGGAAATTTCCTGGCAGCTCGCTAAAAATTTCAGGCGCTACGATGTTGCGGGACGAGCGGGACGCTGCACGCGACAATGGAGCGCCCGAAGTAGGCAAAGTGCGCGGCCGCCGAATGCCAGTATTGCGTCAGCACGTTAACGACACGTCACAAAAAAATATTATTTTATCACGCTCATCCGTATTGTTTTCTAATATTGTGTTGTGGTGTTTCGGAAAACAAGTTATTTCTTTCGTAAAATTTGAAACCCTACAAAATGGAGACAAAAAAGTCAAACAGCAAAACCTTCTTTACTAGAGGCAAGAGCAATATTCAGGAGAAAATTAGTGATGGTACCGAAACTATGCTAAGTACTAGTGCTTTAAGAAACAGAAAAAATGCCGATACTTCGGAATATACAATACAAACTAACAAAAAGAAAAGGAAACATTTTTAGGCATAACGATAAGGAGTATTTAAAGCTTGGTTTCATTGTAGTCCCTGGCAGTGAACTATCACCACGGCCTTTGTGTGTAGTGTGTTCCGAAATTCTGTCAAATGACGCTATGAAACCTTTCAAACTTGTTTGTCATTTGCATTCGAAGCATAGAGATTTTACTGACAAGCCACTGGACATTTTTCAAAGATTACGTGATCAGATGAAGAGTCATAAAAGTCAAATGAAAATTATGACGACTAGTGACAAGTCGCTGCTTCGAGCGCCTTATTTAGTTGCTCTTCGAATAGCTATAATGAAAACCCCGTTTACTGTTGGTGAGTAAAGAATTGCACCTTGTACGAGATGTCATACGAGAAATGTCAGGCCCTCAAGCCACTAAACAACTGGAGGATATATCGCTTTCGGACATCACCATTCAGAGAATTGTTGATATGCTCACCGATATTGAAAAGCACGTTGTAGAGAGGATAAAAAAATCGAGATATTTCGCGATTCAACTTGATGAATCAACTGACGTGAGTAACCATGCTATCCTACTTTGCTTCGTGAGGTATAGTGAAGATGAAGACGAGGTATAGTGAATTTATAGTGATTTTCGTGAGGTATAGTGAAGGGTAGAACTTCTTTGTTGCCTTGACTTACCTGGACGGACCACTAGTTCATAGATATTTAATGCTCTTGATGAGTATTTTCAAGCGCAGGGTTTAGACTGCGTCGGAGTGTGTAAGGACGGTGCTGCTAGCATGGCTAGACACGTCGCTCAGGAGTAGTTGCAAAAATAAAGGAAGTCGCGCGCCCAGAAGTTTTGTACACTCACTGTATGATCCACCGGGAACACCTAGCTGCAAAGAAGTGTTCAACTGAACTAAGCACTATGATGAATGACGCAGTGATGATCATTTATGAAATTCGTAGTCGAACTATGAACTTCAGGCTGTACATGACACTATGAGAGTATGGACTCACACCACCAACATCTCCTCCATGCAGAAGTGAGGTGGTTATCGAGAGGAAGAGTTCTTGCACGCCGTTTCGAACTGAGGGAAGAAGTAAAGCAGTTTCTGCGAGAGCGAAAATATAACCTAGCAGTCTTTGTTGAATGAGGAATGGATGGCTAATTTTTCGTATATGGCGGACATATTTAGCCTTCTTAACGAACTTAATATTTCTCTTCAGAGGTCTTGAACAAATATTTTTACACTGAGAAATAAAATGGATGCGTTCAAAAAGAAGCTGGCTCTTTGGGATAGTCGCGTACAAGGCGAAGATATAAATGTTTCCCCTTTAGGAAGAATTTTCGATTGCTGATGATGTCAACCAGAAAATCATATTCAATATAATAAGTCAAAATTTAAGGATGTTAGCTGAAAACTAATAATTATTTCCCTAAAAGTAAGGATCCTCATAAAGGTAACCTCTGGATCAATAATCTATTCTTGAAAGATATAAAATCATGCGCACTTGATCCTTGAAAAAGAAAAGCTGATCAAGTTGTCTTCTGGTGTCACTCTGATGTCCAGACATAAAATGCAATCATTGTATCAATTTTGGATATCACTCGAAAAAGAATATCGATATTTGAGTTATAAAGCTAACAAATTGTTGGTCGTTTTTTCGACTTCTTATTTGTGTGAAAAGATTTTTTTAGCCATGTCAGTAATAAAAACAAAACAGAGAAATCGAATGGATGTTATTGCAGCGCTTCGTCTCGCAAAATGTTGAAAGGAAAAAGGAAACGTGTTCTATATTATATATGTGTAATATGCGCGAAAAAATCTGGTCTCCATTTGGGCCAATGTTTTGAAAAATATTTATTTCACTTAAGAATATTAAAAGTTATAAATGTTTATGTTGTATCTCAATAATATTAAATAATAAAAAAGAAAAACATATTTCTCCGATATTATAACATAAAAATAATATGTATTTTCTTCTAATATGAAAATTGTATAGTGATTTATTTACATGGTGGAATAAAAGTTTGTGGTTCTTAAATGGTTAAGAAAGTTAACAATAATTGGTAATGATATTTATATTATATTGATAAAAAATCGAGTACAGTATTTATTCGTCTTTAGGGGAGGAAGGGGGGAGGTGGTTTTGCCTAAAAAAAGGCTTATCTATTTAAAATTCGAATTTATTAAACATTTTTAGTCCATATTGAATATACGAGGGGAGGACAACAAATTCGGGGAATGAAGGGGTTAAGGAGAGTGCGGTTGTGCGCTTATTTCGATAATATTAGGTTGATGCAAAAGTTCATCCCGTTTTTGGCGCTAGATGGCGATTTATCGTAAAACCGAAGTGTTAAACTTCACACGTGTAAAGTTTTGATGTTGTTTGACAGAAGGAATTTTAGCGAGTACTTGGAAAAAAATGTTGTTTGGTTGTTTTTTTACATTTTTTTAAGCATTAAAAATGGAAGAAAATAAGGAGCATTTTCGACATATTAGCACTCGACAGATTTCGACAGATTATGGTCGGAGGGCGCAAGGTCGGGAGGCACTCTCCCAACCTTGCGCCCTCCGACTAGAATTTATTTAGATCGCTTCAAAACAGCTTAGATGGTAAAAACTTTTCTTCCTTGGAAGACTTGAAAAATCACATGGATCAGTTCTTTAGCCAGAAACCTCAAAGCTTCTATGAGCGCGGGAGGCAGCTTCCAGAAAGATGGAGAAATGTCATCCAACAGAACGGCATATACTTATTGATTAAATGTAATTTTTAGTAAATTAAAATTTTCTTAAATTTTTGTGTAAAAAGTGGGACGAGCTTTTGCATCAACCCAATTACACGGTCTGTCCAATGCGAAAGGTGACTAACAGGAAATTAAATACAAGACATTGTTTATTTTTAGTTTACATTACCTTTTATTCAAAATACACTCCTTGTGAGTCAATACAATACTGGAAGCGGTTGTAAAATTTTCTGAAGCACTTCTAAAACTCATTCTTCGGAATTAGCTCCAAAATCGCGGTCGAAGCCTTCTGGATGTCTGAAATCGTGTCGAAACGCTTTCCTTTCATCGCCAATTTAAGTTTCAGGTATAGCCAGAGGTCGCATAGAACCAAATCTGGCGAATACGGGGCGGGGGAGGGGGGTGATCGCTACTTTTTTGGCCAAGAAATCTAGAAAACAATGAACATGCCCCTTGTTCCCGGTACTCGTGTCGAATTCAAATAATCCTGGCCCATAAACGATTCAAAACACTCAAGTACACATCGGTGTTCACCAGTTGACCTTTTGGCATGAATGCCTTATGGATAATTCCTTTGGAATCAAAGTAAACGGTGAGCAGTCTTGATTTTATGCATGCGTACTTTTTTCGGTTTCGGAGATTCTGGACCCTTTCTTTCAGAGCTCTAGAGCTTTTTGTAAGTGGCTCATACTGAAAGCACCATGTTTCATCACCTGTTACAATGCTTGATATGAAGTCTGGATCCATATTAGCCTGTAGCGACCGTGCGTGCGGTCACTGAACCCACTGAGGCGATCCTTGGCCGCTCGGTCATTGAACTCGCACTGTAAGGAATGCGAGACAGCACTGGGCGAAGGTCGCCGCGCGGTCATTGAACTCACTAGTAGCGAACAGCGAGAGTGAGACACCGACATATATCTTGCCTCTACTACAGACCGTAGTATGAAATGTATATGGAACGCGCAACAATAACCATGTGTCCGGCGAAGCGAGACAGCGACATGTTCTGCGCCGTTCTATACATTATAAATACAGACGCTTTCAATAAACTTTCTCTCTTTGCTTATCTCGATCTCGACGACTTTTATTCAAACAACCTCATCCTTCTATGCGAAACACAAGTCCCTAAAAGCCGCTCTTTTCAAGTCTCTGCAGTGCTCCACTCTGCAGTGCAAACTTTTTGATCGTCAGTCAGTACAAACCTATCGTTTGCCCAAATTTTCCGTTAAAATAAGACGGACAGAAGATTTAGAAATTCCAGTGAGCTGCTCGATGAGTCTAGTAAGACGCACAACGATTATTTCGAAGAATTTCAGCCACTTTTCGAACATTTTATTCGATTCCAACTGTCAATAATGGTCCAGGCTGTGTATCATCTTTAATGCTCTCTCTAATATCACGAAATCTTGTATACCACTTAAAAACGTTCTTAAGACTCATTGCTTCACTACCAGAAACAGTTTTAATATTTTCAAAAGTGGCACTTTTACCCAATTATAAACAAAATTTAATATTGGCACATTGCTCCATTGTTCCTTTTCCGACCGAGACTCAGAAGGTACTGTTAATCGTACCTTCATTACGAATGAACCAGTTAGCGATACCAGCGCTTTTACGGATACTTTTACGGAAGTTAGTCGAAATGTGTTGCTAGTTAACTCATTTACTCGTCCACAGCTGGTGGTTACGCGTAAATCATTTACCTTTCCCATTGGACAGACCGTGTATGTTACTTTTAAGGAATCAATTGATTTCTTCTTTAGTTTCAATCCTAGGGATTGGTTAGCAGTAAAGCTCTGCATCACCTCTTCCACTCCGCTCGGTCTTCAGCGATCCTCTTGAGCTCTGTATAGGAGGTGCAGTCCATATCGTGGCATATTTGCTCCAGATACTCCCGGCGAGGACGCCCTCTGCCAATCGATCCCTCAATCATTCCCTCCAGTATATTGTGCGGGAGATTTTTATGTCGCAGCATATGACCCATCCATTCTGCACGCCTTTCCGATATGGTGTTTGACAGGTGCCTGGTTTCTTCGATCCTGTTGAGAACCTCGTCATTTGTAATGTGGTCTCTCCAGGAAATCCTTAGGATTCGTCTCCTTTTGTTCGGTTCGAACCGGTCGGTGGTAGGTAGTGGAATCTTGCGCTATAATTAGATATTGCTAACATGAAAAACAACAGTTAACATGTGACAGAAACAAAATGAAGTACAATAGATTTTGCATAAATACCTTTCACTTGATCTTTGGTCAGAATCAGCCCCTTTTGAATAAAAAATAGTATTATTTCGTTTTCCGTAAAAATTTTTTAGTAGTGTTGCACCACTCTGAAATCTCCATTAAATGAGCAACTTTTTCAAGTAGTGTTCTGGAAATGCCCAGTACAATTTTTTTGTACACCCTAATAATTTTGGAAATCATTTTGTATGCGGTAAATAAGGCTACTATTCAAAGGTATTTCACATTAAAAAAATTACAAAACTGGTAATTTGTTCACAACGCAGCAAAAAATTTGATGCAAGGTAGGGATTTTACGAAATTTTACAAAAGTCCTAATAACTCAAAAACGGTAAGGTTTTTACTGAGGTCAAGTTTTGATATTCTGGTAGGTGTTGACGCAATCTATCATCGCCCTAAGTATGATTCACTATTTACGGGACACTGTATACACCACTGAAAAATCGTATTTTTTCTCAAAATGGTATAACACAGCGGAGATCGCTTTTTCGTCACGTTTATTATTTTTCCACGCAAATCGTATTTCAGTTTTAAAAATAAAAATAATCATTAGAGACTAAGTCGGGACTATAGGGTGAGGGATTTAATTCTTGAAAACCAGTGTTGAATAGTAGTCTGCAGCAACAGAAGTATGCGCTGGGGCATTGTCGTCCAATAATCTCACGCTTCGTAATAGCTTTCCTCTACGTTTTGTTTTTATGGCATCCTATAAATGTGTACATTAATGACGCATAATGCTCGTCAGTAACAGGAGTGGTTTTCTCTTTTAAATCAATTAGAATTTCCTGACGATCCGAATTACTTCACATGGTTTTTTTTGGGCCGTGGTGATACTAGACTGCGCTACTTCCTGGAGTCCCTTTTTGGCAGAGGATCATGGCACGGAACCATAGTTTCATCTTCCGTGACAATGGACTCAATTATTTATTTTTATTTCTCATAGCTTGAAAATTGGAGGAGCAATAATGGATTATAATGGCTCAGCGGTAAGGGCAGCTTCCCAGAGATAAGATTGTAAGATCGAATTTGGTTGTTAGAAATATATTTCTATTTTTATCATCTTTAGCTGTGTCGCAACGTTTTCTCCGTTACTGAAAATACTCGTATATTACTCCAAAGTGCGGGTGCGGATATGTGTTGAAAAAAAAATCAAATTATTCCTGAATTTGGAAAACAATATACATTCCAAAATACAAGTATCTAGCATGATATACATTATATTTTTGAATAAGGCTCTTCGATATAGACAACGGGGAAGCTACTGCCCTAAATCCTACAGATAGGTGGAGACCAAGGCTCGAGAGAGAGAGAGCGCAGATATCACAGCTATGCTAATTTTAATGTGTTTATTTAAAACAATTTTCTATATCCAATATAATTGAATTGGCTAGCATAATAGTATTACTTATACGCGATCAAAATGTGCATTGTGTGGCGCAGGAGAAGAGTAGCCCCGTCCTGTGATGCCTGTACATGGTGCGCTCACCGCTGCCGAGGTGCTGCTGGGCTGTGCTCCCTCACTGATCGCTCCCCGCGTCCGTGCCGGCTCCCGAACCTCTACTCCGTCACATCAGGTGAGTCCAACATCTTTACATTCAATCTTCCTTCATGTTACAGCACCTTGGGATTTACCTAACACTATTTTTGTATACGGGAAATTTTAACCAATGTGTCGCAGTTTTAGATATACAATACATAAAATACAGTATTATTGAGGTAAGATACTGCAGTAGTCCGTTTTACTGGACCCAATAAATAATTATCAAAATAACCGGAATCTAGTTTCACAGAAAATTTGTCATTTATTGTAATTTATACACACTAAATCCAACGATTTAACTCTTCTTTTCGAAATGTTTATTGATCTTCCTCTTGATTTACAAAATATTTCATTTTCTTATTCCTTAGCTCAGTTTAGTGGCGTTGTCATTCCAAGGCCGTCTTGATAACTCAAATAATATAAATCTTAATTCCCTTTTAAAAGCCTTCAAAAGTTACCCAATTGTTATTGTTCTCAAATAACGCTTATATGTTATATTAAATTTGTTTGTTTGGGTTTTACTTGTATTTTTAGTTTTCCCCTTTCGTTCTATTCAAACGTAATAGTAATAACGTCCAATGGTAATGAAGGCAGTTGCGGATTGCTAGGATTCAGTGTGGTTATTATAGAAAGTGAGATTGATCCACTATGAATATCAATTTGACTTACATTTTACCTTACTTTGGTTTGCCCTATAATTTTAATAAATCCTTTTAAGTGGTTAATTATGAATAATTTTGTGTGTGTGTGTGTGTGTGCGTGCGTGCGTGCGTGCGTGTGTGTGTGTGCGTGTGTGTGTGCGCGTGCGTGTGTGTGTGCGCGTGCGCGCGCGTGCATGTGCGCGCGTGTGTGCATGTGTGTGTGTATGTGTATGTGTATCTGTATATGTATATTTCGTTTAAGTTTTCCTAGTATGCTATTTTTCCTGCATTTTCTGTCTTATGGCAACACATAGGATATTCCTTATATTTTGAATTGGCAATGTGTCTTATCTGATTTTTTAGTATTTTGATGTGGGCAGCAATACAGTACTGCGATACTGTGAACTCGGCGCCCAATCAATCAATATAAATAATTGCGTTATTTTTCTGATCCTTATTGTTTGTATATTTAGCTTCAAATCGAATGGAACTTAAAGTTCAATGAAACAGTTACTTTTAAAACGAGACATATTGCCGGATCACACTCGATTTGCCACAATGTTTGCCTTCCAGTTTTTCACCATTGGTCTCTGTTCATACTGCTTTGTCAAGAGCAAGCTGCTCGCGCTATCAGCGAGACTAGCGACAAAGGTTATAAGTTTGCGGTGTCAACATTTTTTTGTTTACCGTTCTCAGATAATTCATTATTTTATCGCTTATACACATTCACGCTCGTGTCGCGATTAGGGTCGTTGTTAATCTTTTTATGAAATGCAAACTTACAACAAAAAATATTTCTTCTAACGGGCTTCAAAGTTCTAACACGTGTTCCTCTCACGCATATTCGAATTGATTTTCTTAGTTTAAATAATGTGACTAGAAAAATAAATGAAAACAAACTATACAAGTTGATTGGAAGCACCGGGAAGTATAAAATTGATTTTGTGACGTCATTCACAAAACTTAAAACGTGACGTCATCCTCTATTCTTTTTTGTCTACCCATTATTGGTGATGCATAAATTCGTTTCAATTTTAAATTATATTCCATATATTTTGACATTTTTTCATAAGGAAATGATTAATCGTCTGCTTTAATGAGCTAAAATAAGTATAATATATAAGAAAAAAATGCTGCTCAGCAATAAAATGGTCATTGTGTCGTTACTATTCTGAAATTTAAATAAAATACTCGTACATAGAACGTTACATTAGAGGTTGATTTTATTGGCGTTTGAAGATATGATAATTATTATTATCAATTAACAATTTGTGGTTTTAATTAAGGTATATTGAGCAACTGTTAACTAGTCTTAACCAAAAAGATTATCTCCATTGAATATTCTGTCGAGGTTTACAAAAACTGGCCCAGGCTAGGCTGATGAAATCTGAGACGTCGTATCGAATGGTTATCAATATATTGATCTAGACCGAAATTACTTTTAAAGCGTTCATTAAAAGTTCAATCGAATGAGGCGCTCAAAATTAGCTTATTATTATTATTAACATGTGTGTTGTTCCCACTTTGAGCGGAGGAGGGAAAGTTGTTTTTCCATTTTATCGTCAATTTATCGGTGGATTCATGAAAATATGTTTTCCGATTAATTTTTACTGAACATTATGTTATTTCAAAATATTACTTGGATTTATATTCTGCGTTAAGAATGAAGCATATTGGAGAATCTTTGCTTTGACTCGGATGCATCGATAGTAGTGCAGCTTTTTAAGATGTGTTGTCCCCGAGAGCGCAAGTGATCCCGTCCCACTGTTGGAGATCCGTATGGAAACAGAACCTCTCATCGCGTGTTGCTGCGCTCATCGTGATGTTATCTCGGTGCGCCGATTTGGGCAGGCTGCGGCTTATCACGTTGGGAGACGTTTGATGCGAGATCGAATCATGTTTGCGCGCATTTCGAGCTCCAGATATTGATTTAGAGACTATGCGTTTTTCGCTTTTATATCTTATTAATCCATACGTTTTTCGGTTATATTTGGAAAAATCCAAAACGACACAACTTAGATTGCTTATACCTTTGTTTAAAGTAAGTCCCGGTTTGACTATGAAATATGTTAAGCTTTATTTGAGCTTCCTAAAAAAAAACTTGGTTAATAAAGAGGGTTTTGAAGGGTTGACCTTGAAATTCAATGGCCAAATTTTTGGATTTTAAAGAAAGTCTTGAGATCACACCTCAGTTTTAACAAAATTCTACGATTGTATTATGCATTGGAGCATAAAAGTTTATGTTGCTTCAGACAGGTACATGTAACTGTTCTCAATCCGTGCCGGAACACGCATAATCGAAACAATTCCGCCGAATATAAAATAAAACGAGTAAATACGAGCAAAATCCATGATTTTATTTTTACGCGGTAAAACTGGAAATTTTCCTAAAAGAGACATGATTATTTGGAAGGCAATTCGTCTGTGTTAAGAACATTTTCAGTAATATTGGCGTTTTCGCCGTTACGTGCTTTAGATGCCCATATGCATGGAATGTTTACCGAACAGCACTGGAAGTGGGCGTGGGCGCGCCCCACTGCATGTGACGACAATGCAGCTTTTTGTCTTGCGAACGACTAAAAGTGAAATCACTTGGGGCGCTCGGCCCCAGTCGGGTGATCGATCCCCTTTTGAATATACTCGTATTATGTCGCCGTGTGGTTTTCGTGGCCGCACAAACCTCCTGACTGCTCTCGTTGTTTTAAAAACAATTACAGTAACACACGCTTTTTTTTCATTTTCTGACAGACGTCTCTTAAAAACTACGGACTGTTTTTATAAATAACCTATTTTATGAGGGTACAATTTATCAGTTTGAAGTTCAAGACGACTCTGACCACCAAAAATTTTATTCTATTTTTTAAATATTCGTCCGAACGGCGCGTTGAGCTTCCGTTTCGGGTACTCTTGAACCCCAAAATAACATATGCGCGGCGCCGCCCCTGTTTATGTCGACAGATTCTAGAAATAATGTGTATTTTTTTTAAATCAGGTTCTTGTTAAAAGCACGAAAAAATGGTATATTATTTCATTAAACATATCAGATTTTTTGTCCTATTTTAATGTAAATATACTCGTACACCAGGCTATTGGAGCCACTTTGTATTCCAAATGGATTCCCAATACATTTGTGACGTTAGGCGCTCTGTGTGTTACGCTTTTATTTCTTCATAATAAAAGCTAGAAAAAAAATTATAACCCGAATTAACATGAAATCAGAATGATTTTGACTTGCCGTGCTCAGATAATAATATATTTATATCAAGGCCAATGACTGCAATACAATTTTACAAGTTATTAAGACATATTTTTTAGTATTCGATATTTATATATACTATATACTTGAATAACAAGTCATTGTTGCATTGTATCTCTTGAAAATTTCAGTCTTTTTTATTCATCTGTTTAATTTTTTATGAAATTTTTATTATACATTAACTCTACTCTAATTAAATAACACATCGATCAATAAATCCCGGGACTAACTACTAAAACAACATTTTTTAGCCAAAATTCTTTATTCATCAACATACAACTTGATCAAAAAGTTTTAGGACTTTATTCATAAAATCGGAAATATAAGTATTCATCAAAATCGATATGGTCCCCTTCAAAGTACTCCCCATCGACTGCAACGCACTGACGCTAGCGCTTGATCCAATCCTCGAAACACCGCTGGTACTCAATTTTCGGTATGTCCATCAGAGCCGTCTTCGATTTTTTCAAGACATCCTCTCGGGTGCTGTAACGCGTTCCGCGAAGTGGTTTTTTAAGTCTGTTGAACAGGAAAAAGTCGCAGGGAGCCAGATCAGGCGAATTAGAAGGCTGCTGGATAGTATTCGTGTTGTTTTTGGTCAAAAATGCATGGAAATCATGTCTTTCGCGATTTCAACGCGGTCCTTTTTTTGCATGAAATTGAGGTCTTTCGGCACCAGTTTTGCAGCGACACATCTGAGGCCCAAATCATTAACCAAAATGTCTTGAGCGGATCCATAAGCGATGTTCAAGTCCTCGGCCAGCTCTCTGTTGGTCAATTTGCGGTTTTCGGCCAACATTTCTTTGAGTTTATCGATGTTTTCATCGGTTTTTGACTGCCACTGCGTTCGTCATCCTCGACCGACTCACGACCACTTCTGAAGCGTTCGTGCCACCGAAAAACACTTCTCCAACATTTCCAAGGTCTGCGGACCGTTAAATTCGTTTTTCACACAAAATTTAGTGCAAACTCGTTTATGCACAGTTGATGCCATTTTCAAACTTGTAAAAAATCGAAAACACGCACATAGGTAGATGTACTCAGTACAGCGTAACTTTTACAAATGTCAAGCTATGGCGCTGAAATTTGAAGGAAAGTGTCAATGATAGATGTGGTAACCTAACAAAAAAAAAGAATTCCAATCGGGTGACTGACAGCGCCACACAGTGGCCGGTTCTAAAACTTTTTGATCAAGGTAGTAGTCTCCTTCAAGAGCGATACATTCATTCCAACACTTTCCTCACTTTTCTATGCCAGCCGTGTAGAACGATTTATCTTTGGTTTCAAAATAGGCGTTAGTTTCGGCAATCACTTCTTGATTGGAGCCAAATCTCTTTCCCTGGACCATCTTTTTGAGGTCTGCGAACAGCCAATAGTCGCTGGGGGGCAAATCTGGAGAATACGGTGGGTGCGGAAGCAATGCGAAGTTCAACTCATGCAATTTGGCCATCGTTGCCATCGACTTGTGACCCCTGCATTGTCCTGATGAAATAAAACTTTTTTCTTCTTCATATGGAGCCATTTTTTTGCAATTTCTGTTTTCAAACGCTCCAATAACGCTATGTAATATTCGCTATTGATGGTTTTTCCCTTTTCAAGGTGATCGATGAATATTATACCATGCGCATCCCAAAATACGGAGGCCATAACCTTCCCGGCCGACTGTAGAGTTTTTGGACGCTTCGGACGACTTTCACCGGCTGCTCTCCACTCAGCTGACTGCCGATTTGATTCCGGAGTATAGTGGGGGATCCAAGTTTCATACATTGTCACATACCGTCGCAAAAACTCCTGTTTATTTCGCGTAAACAGTGCCCAACAGCGCTCTGAATCATCGATGCGTTGTTGTTTCTGTTCCATTGTGAGCAAACGCGGCACCCATTTCGAAAAAAGCTTTTTCATGACTAAATGTTCATGCAAAATCGTGTAAACACTACCAAATGATATCTTCAGGATGTCAGCTATCGCACGCAACTTTACTTTGCAATTTTCCATCACGATTTTGAGTTTTTTTATGTTTTCTGGTGTAACAGCCTCATTTGGACGACCAGAGCGTTCAGCATCATTTGTGTCTGTACGACCGCGTTTGAAATCAGCATACCACCGACAAATGGTTGTTTTCGACGGAGTAGAGCCCGGATAACACTTTTCAAGCCATCGATGAGTTTGAACGGTATTTTTTTCCATTAAAAAGCAATGTTTTATCAACAAACGAAATTCGGGTTTTTCCATTGTTTTGAAAATAGCAAAAGTAGCGTCACTAAAAACCACTGTAACTCAGTGACATAATGTCATGAAAATTTGACACGTAACTTCTAAAGGTGGGCACTAACTGAGAATGGTATGTATTTGTTATTAGAGACGCCATCTGTTGGTTAGTCCCGGGACTTATTGATCGATGTATTACGTACGCTCTAATTAATTAAAAAACAGTGAAAATATTCTTATTATTTATAACTATTTACCACGGTTTTATTCTATTTATTTATTCATTTTCTCTATATTTCGTGACTTCTATTGCTTACTCAATCAGAAACCAACCACCGAAGACTTTTTAATTATAATTAAAAAGTTGAACCTCTTATGACACAACTTTGTCCCGTGGGAATGATAAAAGTTGAACATTTTCCTCGTGCCTGTTCTTTTCTCTGTTTGTTTAGGATCCTCCTTGTAATGATTTTGCTGTAGGAAAAGCTAACCTTGATCCCGATTCGAAGGTTTCCGCTCGTCCTTTGCAGGCTGACCCAGTTAGGATATGTTTACGTTGTGTTGGTATCTTCTCAGTTAGCATAACCTACATTCTATGCGGGTGCTCTCTATCCAGTCATTGTGTATTTTACCTATACTTGCTACTTTCGATCATACACAACCATCCTTTTAATTTAGACTTTTTAATGAAAAATACATTTCACATCTATTATTATTACGGGTGATATTTTTTTTAACTTTTCGAATACGGTTTAAAAATTGTGCCGTGTAGAATATATTACAGTATCAAATAATGAAAACGTTTTCCATTAATACGATATCATATATTATAAACTTGGTGTTAAAAAAATATTTTACCTAACTACTCGTATTTTGGAATCAACTGCAGTTGAAAGTGCTATGAATCTTTGGCGGCAGAAAATCTTTAAATCGGCAATGTCGTATTTTTTTTTAGTGGTGCGTATAACATTTTCGCGATGATTGTATGACCAAGGTACCCACCCTAACAGACCTGCTATGCTTTCAAAATATTATTCTGATCAGAAATTTAGAATTCCAGGATATTCAACTATCAGAGATTGAACGATTTTTTTCTGGACAGAAAAATACTGAGCAATCGTACAATTAAAAACATAATATGACTAGTGTAGTGTTGCGTACTTTTAAACTTATAATCGCTTGATTGATTCAATATGAAGTGGAGCCACGATTGAAATAAATAATTTTCTTACTGCTTTTATATTATATAATCGATAAATACTCGTATTTATAAATGAAATCGCGAAGTATTCGCTTGGCCAAGTTCGTTTATATTCCGTGATATGGCAAATATAATATTATGTTTTACAATGTGTTTGTGGAACACTTGAGTCGGCAGACATCAGATGTCTAATATAATGGAAAGGTTAATTTTGTGATCTCTTGTCATTTCTAACTACCTCTGAAGATGAAAGCGCGCAACGCTCTCGGAAAGATTACACCATGTGCCGAAATAACGTTGTACAAACCGCTTATTTCCTTTGGAACTCTTGTCTTTTGAAGGTTTTTTTATTACTGTAATAATAATAGATATGCAACACGTACAAAGCTTATTCGTAATAAAATTACAGCCCACGAGCGCTATATTCGAACGTATAATATACGAAACAATAAGTTAAAATACGGTCGCCTTTTTAGTAAAATGGAGTACCAGACCAGTACCATAACATATACTCGTATGTACAGTTGCCTGTCCTGCGGTCTAGTTAATGAGACATATTCACAGAAATATTAGGCCTCTTAAATGGGGGGTTCATTGTTCAATTCCCTCTTCAATTATGTTTCTTCAATAATTTCTGAATATGTTGAATGTGCGTTAAACGTCCATTTTTTTAAATTTATGAAAACAATTAATAAATCCAGTTGGCATAATATCAATAATGAAGTCTGCTTTAAATAAATAGCTCTCATATGATGATTGCTAAGAAGTCTGCTATCATATAGAGCCTAGCTGTATCTGGCTTTAATTAGTGGCCATTATAGGATTTTTTGACGTTTATTTTTCATTCTTACAAGCACTATTACTAAGTTGAATGGTTTGTTAGTCGAGGGATTTGTGCACAATGCGTACGCATGCGTATGCGTATGCGTATGGATACACTGACTACGAGTTGAGTACTCGCGGGAGAAATGCACAGAAGGTGAAGGTCACCTCAGGTGACGAGGGGCGCTGAACTACGTATCCGAATAATGTCTGGGCTACATGGTCAACGGCTTTCCTGCCACCTCTGGGGAAATTCAGACTCAAATGGGATATATTGTCCTATCGAACTTTAATGTGAAAGATGTATCTTATTTGAAAGTAATGAATCATAATTTGGCTACGTGTTTTTGAGGCACAATATTTTAAGCCTGTTTTTTCTTTTCTACACAAATATTGTATAAAGAAGCATTTCTCTCCTTATGCGCCTTCTTGTCATGTTTGAATATAGTAATATTGATTGGATATCATTGATTTCAAATTAAATTTAAACAATTGGCTCAAGAAGATTCAATGATCACGTTTGAAAAATTTCGTGATGTAATCTGGGATACTCTTTTTCTTGTCTCTTTTTATCAGAAGTTATTTAGGTGTTCAATGCTTCAATATTTGCTTCAAACTTTATACGATTGAATATTATATTTTGTTTAATTTATTGTCAATTCTTGAGAGATAGGCGGGCGATACTGGACCTGCACAGTAATAATCCTAAATATTCCTAAAGAAAACGATATATATCGCCTTGTTTTAAAGCTGTTCCTTAGACAAAAGGGTTTGATGAAATGCACGAAAAATCAGAACTTGTATTTGTTCGCCTCCTTGCACCCTTATTTCCCTTTTTTTTATTTCTACGTCTAGTTATTCGTGTGTCGGATGCAGATGCCCAATACGCATATTTTATTTATATTTTGCTCCCGATCCATTACAACTTCCATAGGTCTAAATCTTCGTACTTTATCATTTCAGTAGTGTTAAAAGTCACATATTGTATTGGGATAAATATATTTTTCGATGTTCTTTACTCGAGGTTTTCGATACTTATTCAACTAAGCTTTTACGTATTATTTAAGAAGTTCGTCTTAATAAGTAGACATTTAGTATCACGTAATATCTAATCTCAATTAAGAATTTGTGATCTGTAATGTGTGATTACAAGAATTAAGTATTGCTATGGTTTGTGACTATTCGTTACATTCTTGTGTGTGTATTCTTTTGTATTGATGTGAAAGGTTTCCAGATTCGACATATACTAGTTACATATTTGCTTTTGTTAGTTATAATTGAAAATATTAAACTTATTAATTTAATTACGTAGAACGTAAGTCTTTCCGTTAATATTTTCCTTTTTTAATATAATTTTGGGTGTTTTTTATAAGTATTTTACTTTTTCTTTTCTTTCATTTTTGTTGTTTCACCTTTATCGAAAATTTATTTGGCTAATTGCACACTTAACTATACTTTTATTTTTTTATGTATATGGCAGGAGGCAATTACGCGTTAAATGTTGTGTCCGTAACAATATAACAGTACACTTACCTTCGGAAAGTGGGCTTACTCATACATACTAGACGTTAAATCACTAGGACACCCGTATGTGAAATACGCTTCGAGGCTTTTAAATGTTATTTTGTCGACTTACGAGGGGGCGGTAGTGTGCATGCGCATGTTCTGATAATATGACTTATTATTAGTATATTCAGCAAGTTTTAGTCTAATTTTGACAGTGTTGTTTAAGATATCGTTGGGAGAGTATGTCAAACGTTAATAACATCTCGAATATGGAAAAAATTGACTATCGTGCCATCTTTAAATTTCTCACAAAATAAGGGGAAACAACTCAAATAATTTTGGAAGAGATGTTAGTTAGTGAAGTATGGGGACTGTTGCCCTGGGAAAACGATGGTTTACAAGTGGCATATTCTTTTTAAACAAAAGAGATAATATATTGAAGATGACTTCCGACCAGGACGTCATCTTCAACCTGTTGAGACCACTTCTTCAAACATCGTCAAAAAAGTAGAAAAGCTTGTGCTGAGAGATGCCCGCCTGAGCAAACAACCATTTTAAACATCCTCCATCAGCATCTAGATTTGTCAAAAGTCAGTGCAAGGTGGGAGTACCCAGAATGCTCACGCCACTTCAAAAACAACTCGTCGAGTGTTCGCGACAGTTTCCAGTCTTCAGTAACAATTCGCCTCAATATGAGATTTTGAGCCGAATTGTTACTGGAGATGAAACTTGGGTTCATCATTATGAGACTGAATTGAAGCAAGAGTCCGTGCACAATAAAAAGGGCACACATCCCCCTAAGAAGTTTAAAGTGTCGCAATAGACTGGAAAAATTATAGTAAAATTTTTTGGGGTGCGGAAGGCATACTGCTGATACATTACAAAGATAAGGGCATCACAATAGGAGAGTACTGTTCTGGTTTGCGGATGCAGTTAAAATAAGCTGTGAAGGAGAAAACGAGAGGAAAATGGACAAAAGGGGTGCTGCTTTCGCATTACAATGCGCCTGTGCCCAAAACAATTCTGCGTTAGCTGCTGTATCGGACGTGTGCCGCCACCCGTGTGTGTGTGTATGTGATACGAAAAAGACACTGTGTGTAGATCTGTATCATTGAACTTGTATGCTATTCTTTGTACATGTAAATGCTATATGTTCATGTTTATGTATGTAAATGTCTGTTCAAATGTTCCTGTATGTAAATCTGTTTAAGTTCCTGTAATTGTATATGTTAAATGGTATATGTTATAATTCATTCTAGCGTTTCTGTATATGTATAGGGTGGATGTGAACTTGTATTTGTCTGTTTCCATACCTGTATATGTATAACTGTCATGTAATTCTATATTATATTGTAATAATGTGTAGAATTTGTATGTAAATATGTATGTCTGTTTGACTCCGATCGTACTCGCGACCGCGTTGGAAATATGTGACTTGCGAAGCGGTGCGATCGGAGTAGGTCCGGATTCAGTCGGCGTAAGCATGGCCCGGACCCCGAAAGTTGTCGTATTTCGCGGACAATGGGCGCTGCTGACGGCCGACTGACCATTAATATAGAAGGGACCCAAATTTTGTAAATGACTTCTTCTCACTTCTCACTTGGAAATATATTCTCAGTAAATACCGATTTTACCGTGTTTTACTTGAGACCCGCTACCCTACATCAAGCTGCCTGAGAGGAATCTCTCCCTGCTCTTCTTCTTCTTCTTCTGCTGGATCTTCGCTACGGAATTCGCGACGTCGATTCTTCGAGCGCTACGCGGCGACCAACGATCTATTTCAATTTCTACAGTCTTTGTACCTGTCTGGTACAGCTGCTCTTCATAACAGTGACTTCCAAACATTAAATTACCCTCCTTACAGCCCTGACCTGGCTCCGTCTGACTATTGTTTCTAAATATGGGAAAATAACTGAGGGAAGAAATTTACGGACGATGAAAAAGTTACAAGTGCAATTTCGGCTTATTTTGAGGACAAAAGCAATTTTTCTCGTGGGTTTATTAAAATATAAAATAGCTCAAAAATCAATTTGAGTTTATGGTTAATGTATTGAAAAGGAATAATAAAAAAATGTTTTTTCCCCCTTCATTCCACAAATTTATTGACCTCTCGTAGTGTGAAACACTATGATACATAGTTCTGAAAATATGCCATATAGTGTGAAACATGTAAAACATTTTCACCCATACGAAAGTATTGAATACGGTATTTTTTTCACGGAAATAATCCTTATCAAGAAAAAATCTTTATTTTGAAAATATATTGAAAATAAAAATAATAATATTGGCAAAGGAAGGGAACAAAACCAAAAAATGTACTTAAATATAATAATTTTAGGAATTGACCTCTTCAAATGCATTTTTAGTTCCGTAAATAAATTCTAATTGCTGGTTTGCATTGAGTAATCTTAATCTCGCTTTTTCCATTAAAATGAGTTACCATTTAAAATATATTAGGCGCATCCAGAAAGTAAATAACGATTGCGCACCTTGCCCTGCGCCGATCCCCCACCACCGCGATCGTATACGCGCCAGTTCCTTCCCTCGCTTCAGTGCTAGCCGAGTTTTGTTGCTGAATGGTCGTGCGTTTTTGTTCTGTAACCTTTCAAAATGGCTGCGCTCATCGAAAATCTCGCCAAATGTGAAGTGCGTAGTGTCATTCGTTTTCTGAATGCACAAAATGTTCGGCATATCGAAATTTATAGGCAACTTTAAGCACAGTACAGTATTTATAACAGTTTTCATTTTTCACAATACGTGTATACTGAAAGCAAATGTAAAAAAATAAAATTAATTTAAGTGTTTAAATCTTCATATTATCTTCGAGGTTTATCTACAATAATTCCTGGAGTAGGCTTACAGCATACCACATATCACCAAGCACTTTCGCTTTTAATTAAACGGTATTTATTGTCTCTTTGAAAATTACGGTGACTTACCAATAAATACTTGGAAGGGCTTACGTATTTATAATAATACTACTATTGCAGTTTTTTTTTAAAATACATTCCTCTTTCTCGGACAATTCCCATAAGCAATGTGTATGGTTTCAAATCTAACAATAATGATCAATGGCACTATTAAGCTTCATTTTTTTTTTCTGTGCTTATTTTTTCATTCTTTGTTCCGATTACAAAAAAATTAAGCGAATCTGCCCATAATACGTATAATTCAGTAATCCTATCAACCTATAGTACTTATAACTGAATTATTTGTCAAATCCCTTTCATTTAATTTATCAAGAATAGGTAATATCAATGGCTACACGACATGGTCCAAAAAGTGCATGCAGTTTTCCAAATACGAGGCGTATCCAGAAAGTAAGTGTACTGAGGCTCTCACGACCGGATGGATTTTATTTTCGACATGTTGGCTACACTTCCGTGTAGCCTGACCCTTCCCCTCCGCAACGAGACCGGTTCGAGGTCAGTACGTTGAGAAGTGTCGACACGACAACACGTTTCGTGAAAAATGTCAATCAATCTCCCGCCAAGTGCGAAATACGCGGCGTCATCCGTTATCTCGTTTGGAAGGGAAAACCTCCGGTTGAGGTTTATAATGAGGTGAAAACTGCATATGGTGATAAAGCTATGAATCGTACGAGTGTGTACAAGTGGTGTCGCGAGTTTAAAAACGGTCACGTCACACCTCTTCACCCTCCGCCAAAAAGTTCAAAACCACAATTTCAGCCAAGAAAATCATGGCATCCGTGTTTTGGGACTGTCAAGGCATAATTTTAATTGAATATATGCCTCAAGGGGATACCATCAACTCTGCAAGATACTGTGAGACCCTAAAAAAAATGCGGAGGGCGATTCAGAACAAGAGGAGAGGCATGCTGACAAAGGGAGTCTGCCTGCTGCACGACAATGCCAGACCACACACGGCTAACGCAACGAAGGAACTGCTCGCCTCGTTTAAATGGGATGTCCTGAACCATCCCGCGCATTCCCCTGACCTAGCACCTTCAGATTACTATCTCTTTACCTCCCTGAAGCTGCACATGGGTGGAAAAAGGTTTTCAACCGACGAGGAGGTAAAGGAGGAGGTGGAGAAGTGGACGGAGGGGTTGGCGGGAAACTACTTCGAGGAAGGCATCAAAAAGTTGATACCCCGCTTCACCACCTGCATTGAGAGGAATGGCGACTATGTCGAAAAATAGCTTACATATGTACTACATAATTTTTTTGTTTAAATAAAAAAAATTGTAACCTACAAAAATTCAGTACACTTACTTTCTGGATATGCCTCGTATTATATTTATTTTTGTGTAGCGCTGATATTTATTCATTTCATCCATGTCAATCTCAAAATAATATCCTACATTTTTATGCAGCCAATTAATATGAATTTTGTGGAATGATATCTTTGCTAATCCAAACTGATCTCATTGTAAATTTGAAGATCAGTAATAGTTGTCGTTGAAGAGCATTTTATTTTTCATATCTTTAAGGCCATTCAACAAATCATTGAGTTGGTCAGGTGGTGAGAACGTCTGCAAATATGTAATATTTAGTTTCATTTTGGACCCGAATCTAGATTTTTAGTCTGATTCAATTAAAAAAAAGGGAATGCTCGTTTATTTAGGTCAATTTGGAAATATTTAAAATATGTCATTGAATGTATTTTAACTTGACGATAATTTAATTATTATTTTAAATACACATTAAGCGCTTTTCAAATAGTCTTATTTGTAACAACTATTTAAAAATAATATTGTTTTCCTATCTGCAATATTTGTTAACCAATTATTTATGATATTTTGTGTGGAAGATTTAGTCTAAAAGCACGTTTCGTAAAAAAACAATTTTGGAAAGGTGGAGTGGAATGGTTACCAAAATGGGAATACAAAAATCTTTCAATCTGTCCATGTCAGAATATGGAGTCAGTATAGGCAGCTGTTGCGGTTACTTCGGAGAGTGCCAGTGCCATGCCCTGTACTCGGGTCGCTTCGATCTTTTCTAGGCTGTTTGCAGTGGCCTTGTGGGCGCCCGCTCCGTTGCCCGTCCCGCTCGCCGCACCGCCCTCTTACACAAAATAAAACAGCCTTCGTGTTTTATTACGCCTTCTTTCCTCATAACCACTTGCTGCATGAATATGTGAGGCAACATCAGCTTTTTCCCTCGCCAGTTCCGTAGAATGTGTTTGACTCCCGTATCTCTCGATGGTGGCGTTTCGTGATGGGCTTCGCATACTTTTGTTAACGGTTGTTTGAATTGACAGCGACACCGTCACCGTCAATTATTATTAACAAATAGCCTCCAAAACTTACCATTTGTCCACTTTAAAAAAAAAATCAAACGTCATATCAAATACTGTGTTTCGAGTCCGCAAAATATAAAAAAATAATTAAGTGGCACTATATAAAACATGCAAAGATATATTACTTCTAGTATTTTAAAAATACCTCAACAAGGCTCATTTAAAGGTAGCTAATTGTTATTTGATAGGAGATTTAAAGTTAAAAATTTAGTTTGTTAAAGTTGAATAAAAATTTATCATAACGTTCCATTCTCCCCTTTTCTGAAATCTCGAAGAATTTCATGAGGTTTTAAGAAAATACCGTTCTGGTTTGCTTTATTCTTACTGATATGCTAATATCTCAGCATAAAATATATACACGAGTTCACTTTTTATTTTCCCAGTGAATTTGTGTATGCTAGATCTTGTCACCCAATAATACCCGTATCGCAACCACAAACACCAAAACACCGTTTAGTATACTCGTAGTGTACTCGTAAGATAATCAAGAATCCAAATACGAGTACGCTTTTTCCTCTTTGTTTCATATTTTTGGTAGCTATTGAATAAACGAGTAACATCGATTTCCATCTAACCTATTATACGAGTAATATATGTAGGTACATACCGTCGAGCAATTTCCGTATCAGGATAGACAGAGAGGACAGCGCCAAACTTTTTTTATCGTGGCACACATCTTTTGCCTCCTCCACATCCATACATTCACCATTTCATACAGCTCCTACTATTTTCTGAACTTCTTATATTTCATTATTTTTACATATAATGAATTCATTTCTCATTCACTTGGTCCAAACATACTTTCGTTTGTGTTCCTTTACCTCGACTTATCTCCTCCTTAATGCCCAAAACATTTTAAGGGGGATCCGTGTAACAGTTGCCAAATGATTAAATATTTGGTCTCAACTAGATTTATGTTTGATTTCCGCAGGTATAACCTCCGAAATATCTACCATATAACATCGTTTGTAATACAGCTATCGTTTGTGTTCCTGTACCTCGACTTATCTCCTTCTTCATGCCCAAAATATTTTAAGGGGGATCCGTGTAACAGTTGCCAAATGAGTAAATATTTGGTCTCAACTTGATTTATGTTTGATTTCCGTAGGTATAACCTCCGAAATATCTACCATATAACATCGTTTGTAATACAGCTATCGTTTGTGTTCATGTACCTCGGCTTATCTCCTCCTTCATGCCCAAAACATTTTAAGGGGGATCCGTGTAACAGTTGCCAAATGAGTAAATATTTGGTCTCAACTTGATTTATGTTTGATTTCCGCAGGTATAACCTCCGAAATATCTACCATATAACATCGTTTGTAATACAGCTATCGTTTGTGTTCCTGTACCTCGGCTTATCTCCTCCTTCATGCCCAAAACATTTTAAGGGGGATCCGTGTAACAGTTGCCAAATGAGTAAATATTTGGTCTCAACTAGATTTATGTTTGATTTCCGTAGGTATAACCTCCGAAATATCTACCATATAACATCGTTTGTAATACAGCTATCATTTGAAATTACGATGTTTTGTTAAGAATGAAATAAAATGAAACGAGTCAAGTAAAACTGGATAGTAAAAATTTCCATATTAAATTATTCGTGTCGCGATCATTTGGACAAAGTTTGACCTTAATGCGACTGTTATCAACAAATTAATCCATCTATTCGATTTGTATATGCTGTTGGCCATAATCGGCTAGCTTCGGCTTTGTAGAGCGTCGTCTCTGTCCCTAGAACGCTTGACAACGACTGAAAAAATCTCGACGTCGATCGATGAAGTCGCAACTGACTAAGGTTAACCTCAATCTGTATTGTCAACATAATAAGTAACACAACACCCAGCGATTATGTACTTATTGATCGGGAGGTAATGAATCCCAAGCTGGAGAACAGTCCTGTCTAGCAGAGCCCCATATAGATTCTTAAGATTCATTGGTCGAAATTTGCTGTGTATGTTTTATTTTATTTGAATATTCTCGCAATTTAATGACAAGGGCGATACTATAAAAAATGGTGTACGAAACTAACTTGGTGGTGTTCTAAATGCCATGTTACTGTGTACTTTCAACATAAATATAGATGTTAGTGCGGAACGGTATAAGCCTTGATGGAATGCAGTGAAATTTTGTTACAAAAATATCATAAAAAATGTTCAAATCTCCCAAACTTGAACTTGAAATTTTCTGTTCTTGTCTCATTCACGAGGCAATGTACTGCTAGTAAGATGAAGGGTTCCATAGTTAATTATTTTTTTACCTAAGATTTCCCTTTAACAACGACGTGTTTATATCCATAACCGTGGACCACACGTCTGAAAATCTTACTTCGATTTGAGAAATCAGATAATGGAATAATCGTGTTCCCATATCTGTCATTCATTTCATCCAGTCCCGAATGAATTCCACATAAAATACGCAAACATTGCATCGATCATTCCTCTATGCATCGTTTTATCACAATATTCGTTGACAATATCAAAGCTTTTTTGAACTCTTTTATTGGAACGACCGTTTTTTCCCTCATATTAAAACCATATTTCGTAGCAAAATATAAATGTTTGGTTTTTGAACTAGAATAATATCACTAGTAAACATGAACGGAACATTTTAGATACATGCATTTCACTTGAATACTTGTAATTAGGCGCTAATCAACTCTGCCGCTTCCACCACCCTTCCCGAAGATGAAGGGGAAACAAAAGATTAAAGGGGAACGCAGAAGAGGCTGAAGAAGATCCGCCGCCTGTAACTTTGTTTTCGGAAGGAGTCATTTCCTTCGAGATTGAAAACTTTTTTTATTCTCATACAATAACTGATGTACAAATATTTCTTGAATCTTAGAAAATACGTTTGTTTCACTTTGTGGTGTCCAAATATTTCTTGAATCTTAAAAAATACGTTTGTTTCATTCGCTTGATATCGATCGTGGTTTGCAGATTCTGCACACGAGCCGAGGATGATTACAGCTGGACAATTTATATATTCTGGAGATTAAAGTATGCGTTAAATTACTCGTAAGTCTCAACTTTATAAACAATCAAGTTAATTTCAATAATAGTTCTCTGCTAAATATGTTTCCCGTTCAAAAGCCATCCTTTTGACGCCTACCTACTCCCCTCCCCTTGTTAGCCACTTTTCCCCTATCCCCTCTCGTGTACCTATTACAATTAGAAGAAAAACATATTTTAAACAATTTAGTTCAACTTCACCTGACGAGGAAGACGGAGACCTTCGAAACCGGTAGTGAATTCAAATAAAACAGTGGTGAATAAAAACAAAGTGCTTTATTTATTTGATGTACAAATATTTGGTTTGGAATATTAAATAAACATTGTTGTAACGTATCAATCAACAATTTCCGGGACTAACCCACAGATGGCGCCTCTAATAACAAATCCATACCATTCTCAGTTAGTACCAACCTTTAGAAGTTACGTGTCAAACTTTCATGACATTCCGACATTGTGTCATTGAGTTACAGTGGTTTTAGTGACGCTACTTTTGTTATTTTCAAAATAATGGAAAAAACCGAATTTCGCGTGTTGATAAAACATTGTTTTTAATGGGAAAAATACCGTTCAAACTCAGCGATGGCTTGAAAAGTGTTCTCCGGGTTCTGCTACATCAAAAACAACCATTCGTCGGTGGTATGCTGATTTTAAACGCGGTCGTACAGGCACAAATGATGCTGAACGCTCTGGTCGTCCAAATGAGGCTGTTACACCAGAAAACATAAAAAAACCCTCAAAATCGTGATGGAAAATCGCAAAGTAAAGTTGCGTGAGATAGCTGACTTCCTGAAGATATCATTGGGCGCATGGTATAATATTCATCGATCACCTTGAAAAAGGAAAAAACCATCAATAGCGAATATTACATAGCGTTATTGGAGCGTTTGAAGGCAGAAATTGCAAAAAAACGGCCCCATATGAAGAAGAAAAAAGTTCTCTTTCATCAGGACAATGCCCGTGTCACAAGTCGATGTTAACGATGGCCAAATTGTATGAGTTGAACTTCGAATTGCTTCCGCACCCACCGTATTCTCCAGATTTTGCCCCCAGCGACTATTGGCTGTTCGCAGACCTCAAAAATATGTTAGGGAATGAGATTTGGCTCCAATGAAGAAGTGATTGCCGAAACTAACGCCTATTTTGAAACCAAAGATAAATCGTTTTACACGGCTGGCATAGAAAAGTGAGGAAAGTGTTGTAATGAATGTATCGCTCTTGAAGGAGACTATGTTGATGAATAAAGAAGAATTTTGGCAAACAAATGTTGTTTTAGTAGTTAGTCCAGGAAATTATTAATCGATGTGTTATAATACGTTTTTTTTTTCACATACTGCCGCATCTATTGTTTTCGGCAGGTTTAAAAACTGACACGTGGAGGTTTCATTTTAATATTAAATTGATGACCGGAAAGTGCTGTTCAGTAGTAAAATATCACATCGTTACTCGACATTTTTAGTTTTCTTTTTGAAACGATGAAATCATAATTGAAAAGTATTTTTTTGTATAATGCGAGAACCGTGTATTGTTTCTATAATTATATTTGCGTTTTATTTTTCTATAAGACTGACAATATGCTCACATTTCAGCAAAAAAAAGTTTTATAAATTAGGTACTCGACCTATTGACAGCATGAAGTCATTGCGACGCCCGTCTACGTGTGAAGTTACGAGTATCTTTTAACTCCGGGAATTGTGTTCGATTTTGTAAAAATAGATAACAATGCACATTGTTTGTACTTTCAATATTCTAGCCATTCTGCTGGTACTCGTATGAAATGCCTTTGTGTGTCGGCGTGGCTTTTGTTTCTGACTTTTGTTTGGAATTACTATACGTACTCGTACCTCCTACTCCTGCTCCTGCTAGGTGCAGGTGCCGTAGAATGAATGTGCATTTGTAACTTTTGGCGTCATAATTCAATTCAATTTTAGTTATTTTATGCCTTTTTTTTATTTAAATAAACATCCCTAACCGCCACACATTTCTACAATAATCCCTTCCCTTCTTTGAGATTTTTCATATTTTTTCTTCTTGAAAGTTCCTCTCCTCTTCGGAGATTGCCAATCATCATGGCTATCTTGAACCTCGAAACAACAGCTCTGAACAACTATATGATACCTACCACAATCAAACCACTTTCTAAGTTCTTCAACCAGGAGATGCATCATCTTCCCACAATTCTGCCTTGAATTTTCCCCTACAAGATCCGTTCAAGGATCTCACATTTTTCTTTGTTTGTCATTTGAATGTTCTTTTATGTTTACTACAACTATGTTTTAGGCACTGCCGTGTCAGTGCCGATTATATTATATTGTACTTGTACAATATATCGGCTTATGGATCAAGACTTGGTTGATTGAAACGAAATGCTTTAAATCATTTAATTCGCTACATTGATTCATACTATATAAATGGTGTATAAAATAAAAAGATAAATATAAAGTTGTGTTTCATTTTTAACGATTTTAGCTTGAATATTTTTTATAGGTTGTGAAATTGGTTTAAACGTGATTGGCTGTCGTATAATCGTACAAATCAGAATAATTTTAAACTAAACCGCTTTATACAATAGGTAACACATCTTCAATTACTATTATTTCTTACCGAATCAGATCAGAATTCAAACAAAACATGCAATCTATCTATCTATCTATCTATCTATCTTCTATCTATATAAATAAAAATGTAAATGTTCGTAAATTATAGATGGCTAATCTCCGGAAGTTCTCTACCGATCGCTTTGAAATTTTGACTAAAGTTGATATTCGTCAACGGAAATGTTTTTTCATTTTTATTTATCTATAAATATCGGTGTATATAAAAAAAAATTTAAATCAGAAATAAATACCTAGGCGAACCTGTTGGGGACAGGGACTAACTAGATTTCTGACAGATCTCAAATGTCATTTTCGACGTTTCGGAGTTTATATCAAATATTTAATTATTAAGTCTATATAAATAAAATATTTAATAATTTAATGTTTAAAAATACATAATAAATTTTATAAATAATACATGTTTTATTTTTGAGTCGAGACACGAACCGATAATTCTATGATTAATTTATTACAGACGAAAAATAGGTTAGAATCCAAGATACGTCAAACTAACATTTGTGTTAATAAGGATAAGTTCCATTGTGTCATAGCAGCTTGAAAAAATCTTAATATGGCTGAATCAGGACTTTATAGCGCAAGCGCAGGAAATATATTTGACAGAACTAATACTAAATTTGTAAAAAATATCAAACTAACATTTTATCTGTTTTCAAATATTTCGAGTATCGTTAAAATAAATATAATCGCTAAAACAAATATAGCTTATATGTATAAAAAGATCTAAAATAAAGATAACTTATATGTATAAAAAGATCGAGGATCGCTAAAATAAATATAACTTATATAGTATATGTATAAAAAAACAGATGCGTGATACTCTCACGTGGTAGAAGTGAAACTTCTTAGCTCTTAGGAAAAGTTGATTTTATGCATTGCTTTTTTTCCATTTGTTAACGATTTTTTTAGGATTAGGAAATGGTTGTGTGGAATTTAATTCAAGAAATGGGTTAATTTAATAAAAATATTTTTTTTTAAATATTTTTAATAATAAACAATAATAAATAATAATATAATACACTTAATGAAATTAAATTTTTAATATTAAATATATTAATATTTTTATATTTATATTAAATTTATTATTTTTAAATAATTATTTTATTATTTATAGCTTTACTATTTTAATTATATTATTAATAATATATTATTAAAAATATTATTTTAATATTAGGTCCTTACATATGAAGTTGGCGTTTTGCCGTACTGGCAACTTTGATCTCAAATATCTTCTCTTTGGTTAGGAATTCCAAATTAAAATTTATACAGCTATTTACTCAAGTATTTGTGTTTCGAAAATTATATAATTTGTTTTTCCTCAATTGTTTTTTTTCTTTGCGTCACTCAGTTTACAAAATGGAAAACTTGAAATATCGCGTTATTTACGAGTACGAGTTCCACCGTGGCACCAGTGCTGCAGAAACGGCTCGAAGGATTAATGATGTGTATGGCGACGGTGCCGCAAAAGAAAACACAGTGCGTTTTTGGTTCCAACGTTTTCGTTCTGGAAATTTCGACCTGCGGAATAAGCCCCGTGGACGGCCGGAGACCAAAGTTGATAATGAAGAATTGAAGGCTATTGTGGAAGCGGATCCATCGCAAACCACGTCCGAGTTAGCTGCAGGCTGCGGTGTTAGTGATAAAACTGTTTTAATCCACTTGAAGCAAATTGGAGAATGTGAAAAAGCTTGAAAGGTGGGTACCTCACGAATTGAGTGAAGCAAATCAACAAACGCGCGTTGACTGCTGCGTTGCATTACTCAACCGGCACAATAATGAAGGGATTTTGAATCGAATCATTACCTGTGATGAAAAGTGGATCCTGTATGATAATCGGAAGCGCTCATCGCAATGGCTGAACCCTGCCAAACCAGCCAAACCATGCCCCAAGCGAAAATTGACTCCAAAAAAGTTACTTGTGAGCGTTTGGTGGACTAGTGCTGGTGTCGTTCACTACAGCTTTCTTAAATCTGGGCAGACGATTACGGCAGATGTCTATTGTCAGCAACTGCAAACCATGATGGAAAAGCTAGCTGCTAAACAACCGAGGCTGGTTAATCGCTCTAGGCCACTGCTGCTTCATGATAACGCTAGACCACACACTGCACAACAGACGGCTACCAAATTAGAAGAGCTTTAATTGGAATTTCTAAGACATCCACCGTACTCTCCGGACCTTGCCCCAACAGATTACTATTTTTTTCGAAATTTGGATAACTTCTTGCAAGGGAAAAAATTCAACTCCGATGGGGCAGTCCAAACCGACTTCAAAGATTTTATTGATTCCCGTCCGAAAGGTTTTTTTAGTAAAGGGATCGATGAACTACCTATGAGATGGCAAAAGTGCATAGATAGCAATGGTACATACTTTGATTAAATAAATATATTATATTAAAAAAAAATCAACTTTATGGTCCTCCCAAACAAAACGCCAATTTCATATGTAAGGACCTAATATATAATTTTATTTGTATAGCGCCATCTGCGTTAATTTATCCGCCATTTTCATTTCGTAATTCCTCTAAGAATATCTTTTTCACTTAGTATTTTCAACTTATTTTTTTATTTTTCTGTTCAATTAGCGGTAAAATTTAATTGTATTGATTGATTTTCGTTTGAATTCAAATCATATCGTGAATTGATATCTTGGAGTGACGCGATCATTTGCTTCACAGAGACAACGTGATGCTGGTATGTACATTTTTGACAAACGTCATATTTATTTTAAACGAACTGACAAATTTTTGCTAATTTGTAACAAGATGTATTAATGTGTCATTATTGTTTGTTTTTTGTAATGTATTTACCTAAATAACTTGCTATTTATTAGAATCGATATTTATTGTTCATTAATGACGCGATAAAACATGTCACATCCAAATTAAATTCGTGCGTAGTTTGCAATGTTTACAATGTCTTTCCTTAACATTTAATTAATTCCAATAACCTCTCTCTTTGCTTAACATTTAAATCGTTCCAATTATCTCCGGATTTCCTTAACAATACTCCTATTGGACAAATATTTGACAAATGCGTGTCCAGCTGCAAAACGATTGATCAGCTGAGATATTCTCACATCAATTGCTGGAAATTGGGAACGGAAATTTCATTGTCTCATTACTTAATGTTTCACTCATATTTTTAAAGGTTTACAATTTTATATGTTTGTGCTATAACTTTCTTTCTTCTTTTTCAGTGCAATCTATCTGCTTTAGTTCATCAAAATGTCGAGGAAGCATCAGAACAACGTGTAGGCAGACTTGAGGATGCACGGTTGCGAGCACGGCGATCGCGTTCTGCAGTTTCAGAACTGGTTCGTTCTCAACAGAATGTACGCGACAGGCTGATAGTGACTGAAATAAGTCATTAGGAATATCAAATGTATCTTTTTTATATAGAATTTAATTTTATCTCTATGTTTATATTTCAAAATATATCAAATCGTATGTAGAAATGGAGATTTTTTAAATTAGTTTGATATTCATCCGTTTTAATCAAACCAAGCTTCGCTCTGAAGAATACGTTCATTTGCGAGATGCAGTTGTAAATGACGGTAATACAACTAACGTTGGAAGACTAACGATTTGGCCATCTTCATATACAGGCAGTCTACGTCATATGCATGAGTACGCTCAATATGCAATTGCGTATGTTCATTACTACGGGTGCCCAGACCTATTCACTACATTCACATGCAATCCAGCTTGGGACGATATACAACAGCTCATGTTAAAACATGAAGTGTTTGGGTCTGTGCGCTGCTGGATATACTCAGTGGAATGGCAAAAGAGAGGATGGCCTCATGCAAATATATAGTTATAATCTGGATCTATAACAAAATCACTTCAAACGAAATCGACAATGTAATGTGCGCTGAAATATCCGATGCCGACGTCGATAAGGATTTGCATGAAGTTGTGACGAAAAATATGATACATGGACCTTGCGGTGCATTGAATCCAAATTCACCATGCATGATAGACGGAAAATGATCTAAACGATATCCTCGAGCATTAGTATCCAACACAGTTACAGTAAACGATGGATATCCTTTATACAGAAGATCAACAGAAGATAGCGGGAAATTAGCAACCATACAAATGTGAAACGGTGACATCGAAGTAGACAACCATTGGGTTGTTCCATATTCGCCTTTGCTATTCAAAAACATACAAAGCGCACATAAACGTGGAATACTGTAACCCCGTTGAATCGATCAAATACATTTGTAAGTACGTGAATAAAGGCAGCTACATGGCAGTTTTTGGCGTGCAACCAGAATGCGGGATGGGAATGCGGTTATACATATCGATGAAATCGCACAGTATCAGGCTGGAAGATACATAAGCAGCAATGAAGTTGTATAGTGAATTCTTTCATTTCCAATACATGAACGAAGTCCAGCTGTTGTTCACTTAGCAGTACATCTAGAAAATGGACAACGCATTTAATTCACAGCTGCAAATGTGCAACAAATAGCCCTGAATCCACCGGCTACAACGTTAACTGCTTTCTTCACGTTATGTAAAAATGACGCGTTGGCGAAAACACTACTGTATCACTGATTGTGACGTCAAAAGAAGAATTGGTGAAAAAGTATTTCCCTACATTTAAATCAATTATAAGAATCACGATTGGCATAGTGAACGAGCTATTGTTGCCGCCAAGAACAAAGACGTCTACGAACTTAACAATATTATTCAGTTCCTTTTTTAATGTTTCTCAATTTTATATTTTTTTGTTATAACTTGCTTTCTTCTTTTTCAGTGCAATCGATATTTCATTTGAATTCAAATCATATCGTGAATTGACCTCTTGGAGTGAGGCGATCATTTGCGAGCACGGCGATAAAGGCGACAAACTAAGAGTGGCTGAAAGACATCAAAAATATTGTATACCCACAAGCATTATGAAATTAAACATATTAAACACGTATGATTTTTCTTTTCTTTCTTTTCCATTTAACCAGACTGAGCCACAGCAACGCGTGGCCGGGTACAGCTAGTATTTCTAATAAAAAAACCTCTGTTAATTCGATTGTTTTCGCCTTGTATTCCTTAATCATAAAAAAATCTAATATTTTTGGTATTAAGAACAACTAATCAATAATAATTTTAATTCACAGCTGCCGGGTTCGTATATTGTATAACCTTGTTTTGTCCTTCGTTAGTCAAATGATTTTTAAGTATTTTTATAATAGCATTATTGCGGGAGGAATAACAAAATCGGGATACGAAGTTATGTACATATTCATTAAGTGCCGGTATAATAAGCAAAATA
>OX463850.1:27654628-27940237 GCA_949825065.1 Odontocerum albicorne
AAGCAAAATACTCTGAATAGATAGTACAAGTTAGAATTTCGGCGAAATACTGTTCGACAGAATTCTAGACTTTTTGGAACGCTGCCAAAATGTATACTTGTTTCTTAAATACAGTGTTTTCTGATTATTTTGTTTACACGTGTACCAAAACAAAATATTTGTCGTAATTCAGTTGTCATTTGGGAATTGTTGAGTTAATACTCGTATGTTCTATTTAATTCAACAACATGCGTCGTGGCATTGGTGAGTATACTTCGTAACCAAACAATGTTGTCGGTTCAGACTACGCGACTGTTCTTTTCGCCGCAATAAATTGAAAATTTACGCATCAAATTTAAAATTGAATACTTTTAGAAAACCAGTTTCAACTGGCATTTAATGGGAAGGTCTACTTTTTGAACCCAGCGTGATCAAGTTATGCACAATATTGTCCGTTGTATAAGTATAAAAGAACGCTATAAATTTTACCTTATGCGATAAACAAGGCTATGGGTATTTTCTTTTGGGATTCCGGTCCTCGGGCTACTCTACCTTTATCAAACGGGACCGACGAGAATATGTGTCCGCTCTTCCTTCGATTGTAAAATTGATATGTTTGCCCTTACAATTTGGTTTTCACTTCAGCTTCAGCTCGTTATGTCTCGAGTGTTCTAGGGAGAAGTAAAACTTTACTTGAAATTTGGAGGGATACATTTAAAACTGTTTGGTTATCCAGAGACTTGATAATTTGTAAATTTTATAATCATTAAATAAAAATATATTTTAAATAATTAGCATATTCATTTTTATTTCTTTATCTACGTGTTCTAATTAGATAAATCTTTGGGATGATAAACCCGAATGAGTATAATCCAAGAGCTGTTTCGAACACCTTACGAGAGAATTGGAGATGCAGTACAAAATAAGATTACGGAATAAAATAAAATCTTCGATCCATTCAATAGTAATCTGCAGTTTTTTTATTTCGTCATAAACATTTAAATAAATGCGACACTTGGTAAATTTTATAAAAAATACATAACAATTTAATCCAGTTTTAAAAAATAGAACCTTGAACAAACTTGTTCAAGGTTCTATTTTTTTCATTCTTTCATTCTTGGCTCATTCTTGGTCAATCCTGAAATAATTAAGTGGGAAAGCCATCAACGAACTAACTAGATGTCAATACACAATAATGTGTCATCTTGGGCGAACTTAAAGTGTTTGAAATGCTCGATTTCCACTGAACGCCGGCCGTGTTATATTCCGAGTAAGAAGTGACGTCACGCCAACGTTATCGTGGTTCCGCTGTAGGAAACTGGAGTTTGATAAAAATGCTGGATGATTCATGACACCCATCACTATGAGTCAATAAATTGTCTTTTGGGAATTAACATAGTACGTCATTAAAAATATAAACTTAGAGTTATCTTTAGTTCACTGATAACAGTCACAAGCACATATACTTCAGTAATGGCTTATTCGAAGAATCCTCGATCACTGTTGAAGGTTTTTTGGGAAATATGGGAAAAATCACATGTTTTATTTTAGGCTCACAGTTAAGCAGGCAATGCCAATGCCCCTGAAGATTTACAAATGGTCGAATTTGTTTAAATAATCTGATAATCTTTGCCAATTTCCTATTTGTTATAGTATCCTTTATGCAACACGATAATATTTTTAATACATTTCGTTGCACAATGTAACGATTTCTTCTAATCAACTAGAAAGGCTTTAAACTGGCCTTAAGTGGAACTCAGATTAGATTCCTTTTTAATAAAATTGGGTAACCCCCCCCCCCCACCCCCCAGGTAGGAGATACCCCCGTCGCCTAATTGGTATGACGCCTGTCTTAGTCATCATTGAAAAAATCGTCTTAATTGGTAAAGCTTGATTTGGAATCAATTATAGTTATTGCAAAAAGATACACTGACACAAAAATAAAATTATAATTGTTAATATTTTCTTAATTAAAAATAATAATATAATATATTCAGAATTTAACATCCTACAATGAAGTGTTTCATTAAATGAAAAGTTACTTAAAGTTGGTTTTTATATACTCGTACATCAACAATAGTTTCCTTGTGGGAGTGTGCTTGTTCGAGTAGTTAAGTACGTATTCAGTACGTGCTGTATATCACCTATCCATTGCGTGTCTATACGATAGTATGCTGAAGATCAAAAAAGAGGTGTTGTTTGAGGAAAACTTGGCGCCACACTGCGATGTCAAAAGGTGGCTGCGACACTAGTGACAATAACAATGCGTCTCGGATAAAAATAAAGATACGTTACAGATACATTCCAGACAAAATGTCCTGATGATAGGATAGGTCGGCGGACTTGTAGGTAAAAAGGAAGGATACAAGCTTGATCCGAATCCCATCCAATTCGAGTACAGTCTCAAAATATGCTCTGAAGATTGGTCAGGATGTTGAGTCGCCAACCTCCGTATGTGCAAGTATGCGGCCTGATCAACGGGAAGCTGGAATACCTTTTCAAATGTTGCGTTCTAGTGTTGGGAGCAATAATATGGCCGTGTTGAACCTAGTTTCGCAGGTTTCACCGATATATAATAAAATGACATATTACTGGTTAAAAGCATTTTTGTTGTTCCGTTTTAGTGCAGTCTTAACACATTTACATTTCTTTAACCTCATTGAGTGACTAAAATTACTCCAAGGGCGCTTACGCTTACGTTATAGCTTCTTACACTCCAGAGGATGTCTAATCCATGACATACCATAGAACCGACTACTCCAAAAGATGTTCCGTTTGTTCACCCACTCTGAGACCTAGAATATTTTAATAATGTATCACGCCAAAGGGCACATTTCTAATGACATATTGCGGTTAAAATTAGTTTAAGCTTGGTTTCGTTGAGTGTATCGATAAGTTGTATTCATTAGATATGTTATAATATTTGTTTTATTTCAATGTGGAAAATCTAATACCCTGTTAAGAAAATTAGCTTCATCGCCTACACAATTACACCCAAGAAGTCTCGCTCCAGGATGTCAGCCATAGCTCTATGTTGATGACTTTCTATTCTCACACCCCAAGTATTTACGTAATTAATTACAATGTTTGACAATAAATGCCTAAGCCGATATACATTTTGAATATGTCTGTGATAGTCTGCCTGTTTTGAGACCTGGCCAATCTACGCTAATTGGATGGCTTTTATTTTGTTGGATAGTCTAGTACAAGTGATGGATAGCTTGTTCGGAGTTTCGGTCCGAGTGAATGATGTTGAGATACCGAATAAAAGTAATCCGGATATCCATACATTTCTTTCTCAACTTAATCGCATAGGCAAACCTACCTTGCATCCTCGAGAAATTAGAAAGGTATAGGTGTATACGTTATATTTGAGTTTATTTACCAAATATCTATTGTCCGGTGAGACAGGCAAATAACCCTGAGAGGTCAGCGGCCGGCGTGGCCCATGCAGCGGGCATGCACATCGCGCGCCGCATCGTTGCAGCGCGTGTACTCCCATGTTGGCGACCTCCGCGTCCGGCCGACGGCCGAACACTCGTTTCCACCTCGATTATTCACAAAGCTCTCTCTGTGCCCTCCGTTTTACACTTAAGTCATTTGTAGTTTCGGTAGTCCAACTTGCAAAATATCTGACTATAAGAAATTTGTTTTAAAAATAAAAGTTTGTAATATTCTAGGAGTATTAATTTAGCATAAAAAGTATTTCGAACACAGCTCACAATTGGATGGTCGATAATGTACGAGTACAAAGTTGATAACATTAATTTAAATCAATATTTTTATTATGTATCTTGTATACTGAAAGTATAGTTTAGATTAGTTTCTTATTATATTATTCCTGGTGCCAGTTTCATTTTCGTCAGTGTAATCAAATGGCTAAACTTCGATTTGATTTCAATAAACTTTTATTTATACGTATCCAGATATGAAGAAGTGCACAACCTAAATGCCGCAGTCACCGCCTTCTTCCTTTTACACTTATTTTTTTATATAATATATTCAATCTTTCAAAGTGAGTTAAATTATCTAGTTGGAGCATCCTTGAGTGTCTGCTCCCTAAACAATGCTATGTAAATTGTCCTGTTGTTTTTATTGTTTCATTTGACAGCCCAGTTCAATAGAAAACAGTCTTCTTTCCATCATGAATAAGACTCGTTATTATTTTGCTTAAGCGTTTTTTTACTCAATTCACGATCATACAAGCATTGGGAATTGCTTGCAAAGTTATTTTAAGACGTAGATAAGTATTCGTGAATAAATATACTGACTACATTCAACGACGGACGATCTTCGAGGCCTAGTTGGTAAAACGCTTGTCTTCCACCCGGGGATCTAGAGTTCGAAAAATGCCATCTTCGTCTTTCATTATAGGTTTTTACTATTATGGTTGGTTAGATGAAATTATTTAATGGAAATGAACCAAGTATGACTGACAAGCCATGACAATATAGTAAAATAATTTATTTTTTTATTTTATTTACACATGATAAGAAATATTCACAATTTGCGAAAAAACAACAGGTAATTTAATTTGGACATACAATTGTAATGGATCTGGGTTTGTTGCCTTTCATTTATCGTGTCCCCAGTAAACAAGGCTTTTGCCTGTATGTCACTGAGGATATTTAGCATGAAAAAATAAGTCGATACTTCTTTCGGGTTTTCGATTACAGAAAAACAAAACCCCGTTGCACATTCTCATCAACCTGACAAACAGTGACACTCAATTACAACTGGGAACATCATGCGAAATCAAACTCCTCACACATCATCACTTGAGAAAGACCGAAAACGTTCATCCCACAATATACCGCACACAATCATAAAAATGAAAACAAAAATATACAAATATAAAACAACAAAAAAAACACAGTCAAGAGCCCACACAAACCTTTTTCACACGTCATTCATCTTGCAAGCCCAAGTATTCAAACTCCTGTCGCAATAACAACCACGCTCCGATCGACTGCCTAAATGGTTTTCCTCGCTTTACCTTTATTGAATTCGGCACCCCGTTGTATGTCATGGGAGTTGAATAGGCATATTGCCTTTGGGCAAGAGGTTTTAACTCTATGGATGGTGAACATCTGATCAGTTGCCATACGTGTCATGTGTCTCTGCTGAGTCTGCATCTTCCCTTCCTCTCGATGGTAGTGCCAGATAATAGATTTGAGATGCAAATTGGCTATGTTCATGACCCGATACTCTCTGAAAAGCTCTGCCGTGAAATACCGGGCAGGAAGTTGATCAATTATTTTCACAATCATTTTTTGGGAAACCTGCAATATGTGTTTTTGGGTTAAGGTGCATCTCCCCCAAACTGATATACCGTAAGAAAGTGCTGACTGACATAAGGCGAGATATATACTTTTAAGAATATTTTCACTGAGCACATATCGAGTCATACGGAATATGTATCCTAGTTTTCTAATTTTTGCGCTCAAAGTGTTAATATGGATCTCCCAGCGAAGGAACTGATCAACAAAAACTCCAAGATACTTTATACTATCAACCCTTTCCAAAGAAATACAACTTCAGTCAGCCAAGGGTGAACAAGTGTGCAGTGTTATGTATTTATTTGTTGGTGCTTGAGTTCTTGTAGATATGCTAAATGTGATATATTTAGTTTTTTTGGAATTTAGTCAGTAAATTTGAGTCTATCCATTCTTTAACTACACGTAATTCTTCGTTTGTCTTTGAAAATACACCATCATCCCATGTTCGGCCCTCGAACAGAAGAACCGTGTCGTCTGCAAAAGTAACAATCTTACTCCTGATAGAAAGATTACACAACTGATTGACATATATCAAGAACAATATAGGTCCCAAAACACTGCCTTGGGGTACTTCGAATCTCACAAAAAGAGGCTCACCAAATACACTATCACCCATTTAACTCTCTGAGTTCTATCATATAAGTATGAAGAGAATCAACTAGAAGAGCGTCCACATATGCCCACCTCCATCAATCTGGTAAGTAATATTCGATGAGACACTATCAAAAGCCTTTGCAAGGTCCAAAAAAACTGCCAAACATGCTTTCTTATTATGCAAAGTGGTCGTAACGCTATTAGACTAAGCAAATCAGTTTCAGTTCCCACATTCTTTTGGAACCCAAACTCATTAAGAGAGATAATGTTGTACACTTTGAAAAATTTCATCAGTCTTCGCAATATTTTTTGAGAGAGTGCATAATAAAGATATGGGTCTACATTTTTTAAAATCATCCATTGAGCCTCTCGTGTGTATTCGGACAATATGCGAACGAATAATGTTATTGCAACAATAAATATACGTATAAACAAGATCCTATCTACATATAAACAAGATCCACCCTTGGATTCCTCACTCATCAAGAGAGAACTTTGGTAATTGTATTCGTTATTCCTTTTTTAAACGTGGATCTCATTCAATTATGTGCCTTGTATGTAAAAAAATTATGTAAAAAAACCGCATAAATTGTCATTAAACATTCTTCGTTTACATATTGCGTTTAGGTCATTAAATAAATCCGCGTACTTTGCAAACAATTTGTTTTATTTTATTTTTTTACAGCAATTACAAAGTTGTATAGCGATGTTTTGTAATAAAATATCAACTTAGAGCGCTTTGATGTCCATCGTATTTTATTGTATTTCGCTTTTGTTGTGTACAGTGCAAACTGGCGGATTTATTGCCACGTGGCAATTTCTTACCATCAACCAGAATAATAATAAAAATACAATTTGTATAGTGCATACTCTCCTCAAGAGTGCTCTAATTTGGGATTCGAACCCATTATTATTGACAGACTAAAAATATAAAAAAATAAATAAACATGAATTAAAGGATAGGAAGGTTACCCTTTAGATGGAGTGTAGAAAGCAAAATGCCTGAAGTGAAAATAAGGCTGATATCCTTGGTTTTTTTAAAATGGGTACAAACGGGAATCGAACGCGCACCTTTCTGGATCGGAATAAAAGTGTCTTACCAACTAGGCCCGGAGGTTTTCGGATAATGGTTTTTAATTTATAAAAGGCAACTCATAACTATCGATTGATAAATCGAATATTTCTGTTCATACAAATAGCTGGGTTAAAAAAGCAACATTTAATAAAACCAAAGTGTTGACAATTTTGTTCAGTTCAGGATCATTGGCTAAAGAATTGAAACTCATTTTTTTCCATAGTACGAGGCATATCCAGAAACTAAGTGTACTGAATTTTTGTAGGTTACATTTTTTTTTTATTTAAACAAAAAAATTACGTGGTTACCGTAGTACATATGTAAGCTATTTTTCGACATAGTCGCCATTCCTCTCAATGCAGGTGGTGAAACGGGGTATCAACTTTTTGATGCCTTCCTCGAAGTAGTTTCCCGCCAACCCCTCCGTCCACTTCTCCACCTCCTCCTTTACCTCCTCGTCGGTTGAAAACCTTTTTCCACCCATGTGCAGCTTCAGGGAGGTAAAGAGATAGTAATCTGAAGGTGCTAGGTCAGGGGAATGCGCGGGATGGTTCAGGACATCCCATTTAAACGAGGCGAGCAGTTCCTTCGTGGCGTTGGCCGTGTGTGGTCTTGCATTGTCGTGCAGCAGGCAGACTCCCTTTGTCAGCATGCCTCTCCTCTTGTTCTGAATCGCCCTCCGCAATTTTTTTAGGGTCTCACAGTATCTTGCAGAGTCGATGGTCTCCCCTTGAGGCATATATTCAATTAAAATTATGCCTTGACAGTCCCAAAACACGGATGCCATGATTTTCTTGGCTGAAATTGTGGTTTTGAACTTTTTGGCGGAGGGTGAAGAAGTGTGACGCCACTGTTGAGACTGCCTTTTGGTTTCAGGCGTGTAGTGTGCAACCCAAGTTTCATCTCCAGTAACGATGGAGCGGAGAAATTCATCTCCATGGAGTTTGCAGCGCCTCAAAAACTCTTGCCTTTTTACAAAATTTCGCACTTGGCGGGAGATTGGTTTGACATTTTTCACGAAACGTGTTGTCGCGTCGACGCTTCTCAACGTACTGACCTCAAACCGGTCTCGTTGCGGAGGAGAAGGGTCAGGCTACACGGAAGTGTAGCCAACATGTCGAAAATAAAATCCATCCGGTCGTGAGAGCCTCAGTACACTTACTTTCTGGATACGCCTCGTACATTAACACTTGTGAAAAATTGTTACTTCACCAGTTTGAAGTAATCATTTCTTTGCTATTTTTTTAACTGGATCGTCCTCTGTTTTTCCTAACATATTGCCCCAGTTTTGTCAGTTTTTATTCATACAATTAACCAAGTTTTGGTGATCGGAAATCGCTTAACGATATTAATTATAAGTGTATATTTTGTGACTCATGTTGCTTTGTAAATAATTGCCGAATATTCGATTGTATTCCGCTCGGAAGTGTTTAATTGACATATCACAATAATATTCCGTACGGTATGACATATCCATCCGTCGGCATACACGACGTATACGACCTTTGTATACTGTGAATAGAACAATAGTCAATTAACTCACGCGTCAACTGGCTGAATTTGAATTTGTTGTCTAGATACGAGTATCTATCTCGCTTTATATTATTGGAACCCATTAAAATAAATATATAAACACTTGTTCTACGGTTTCCAAGACTAAAGTCGGTGTTGTAAAGTAAACTTCTCGACCGACAGACTAAGGGTCGCGTTGCTGGCCGTTTTGTAAAACATAATTACCACCTTTATCAAAAAGTTTTAGGACCGGCCACCGTGTGGCGCTGTCAGTCACCCGAAGGGATTTTTTTTTTGTTAGGATTTGTGGGCAACCAACTCGTGGATTTTGCACCACGATAACGCACCGTCGCACAATGCGATCCTTATCCGTGAGTTTTTGACCAAAAACCACGAATACTATCCAGCAGCCTTCGAATTCACCCGATCTGGCTCCCTGCGACTTTTTCCTGTTCAACCGACTTAACCGAATAAACTTGTATTTTCGATTTTATGAATAAAGTCCTAAAACTTTTTGATCAAGGTAGTATAGCCGCCACTATTGACTATAGGCCGACACATCTTTCTTCATATGTTAAATCCATGTCCGTGAATCCGAATTATTTGCGTATCTTATTATTCAATGTCTCAGTACTTGACGTTTAACCGTTAACCAGAAACAGTGGCTTTTAAAATATGCCTCATTGGACTTATTATCCTGCCTCATTATTTGATTGTAATACTCTTGATACCCGTCCAAACATCACAGGCATATTCCAGTTGGATAATCGACTTGTTATATTCAGACATTTTTCCACATGTATTTATTTAGCTCTTTCACTGCTGATATAAAATGCATGACAACCGATCGGTACTCAATATATTTGAATAAAAACTAGATTCAACTCGTGAAATATTCACGGAAGTAAAACAAATTCTACACTTATGAAAATATATATTCATAAATGTAAAATTTGTTTATATATATATATATATCATTTATACATCGTCCTCTTTTATACTGGTTCAAAAATTGTTAGCGAGGTATTTAAAATTCATCAGTATAGTTTTGGTCTGTTCGACGTATCAGTCGCAAGGCCATGCTGTAAAGGTGGGTTTACACATGTAAAAAATATTCTCAAATAAATTTTTATTTTTCAAACAAATATTTTTTTGTCCTTTTTCAAATGTGTTTATTTTCATGTTATTTTTATTTTGTCCATTGGGAATTCGGCGCAAAATGAGATGATACCCACTCTTTTTTTATTTTTATCAAATCTACTTGAATGACTTTTTGGTGTGATAAGAGTGATGTTGCTATTTTGACGTATACCGTAATGGTATTGAATGGAGGTTTTTATGACATTTTTAGAACAAAAAAATATACGTATCAAGTCAGGTTTATACAATAATAAAATAAAAAATAATTCAATATTTGTGGTAAAGTTGGAAGCAAGGCTCCTCCTAGCAACAAACAAAGGCCAGGTTGAGTGGGGCAATCTGGACAAAATAATAATGAAGCATTTATTTTCTTAGCTGTATCTCAGCATTGCTTACATCTGCGACTTTCGGTTTTATTGTCTAGTGTCATTTTCACAAAACTTCGCCAGATGTATCTTGGTTTTTTATTGTACTGTTTGTCTCGGAATTGATGATGGATGTGGACCTAATAACTTTTTGATTATAAATAACCTGAAATCATACAACGACATTTACTGTGAATTGTCTGCATTGTATAAATGCCAAGAATTCAATAATATTATCTGGAACAGATGATGGCCAACTTTTTGTACCAACTTAATGTTTTCCTTTTGCATGGGTAGTAAGCTAACATCTGGTCATAATAGTCTATACCGCCCGTGTGATTGTTGTAATTTATTACCATATTTGGTTTTGTAACCACTTTACCACGTCTGTTTTTAGTATCAGACAGCTCCCCATTAAATTCAGAAGAAATCATAAAAACTTCTCGGCGGTCTTTCAATTTGGTAACACATACCATTTTCTGTGTACTGATTCACACTTTCTCCTTTCTTTAGTTTTTTATATACTCGTATAACATCGATCGGTTTTTCTTTTCTGTTTGCTCGTAGTGTCCTGTAACATATGCATTTTGGTTCAACATTTTTTTTGTAAGAGGAACACTTATAGAAATGATCCATGTAAACTGAATATCCGGCATTAGTGTGGCCTTTGCCACCTAACTCTTCATCTGATAATCCACCATATACAATTAGTTTTACGTGTCAAGTTTTATACCATATTGGAACTTTTTGCCTTTTATATATTGGCGAAAAATCAATCGGCATCTTCAAAGAACCAACGATTTATCTATCGATAGTTGTCTGTGTGGATCATAAATTACCTCCATTCTTTCATTGAAAAAATCAATCATTGTCCTGATTTTTGCCAAGCTCGATAGATCTTCCTCGTTATTGTTGAAATGTAGTGCCCGTAAGATAAGTAAAAATCTCTTGACATGAATTGCGAAAATGTCTGTAAATTGAATAGGTAGTCCGTCTTCCAGTAGTCACTCAACCGGTTCAAACGTATTGTTCCGGTGTGTAGTAGTAAACCCAATCACACCCTCATTTCATCTTTGGTGACATTTTTCCATCGCGTGATTCTGCTTGTATCACCTTCTGATTTCGACAATACTTCAACAGCATACAAATTGGTTTGGGTTGTCACAAGGTTGTATGAATCTTAATTGAAAATCAAATCAAAATAATCTATTGGTTCTTTACTTGACATCTCAATTTTCAGCCCGGATATTTTTGAAAATGGTATAGAGGCTGGTTGTTTTTTTTACATTCGACCATTGCGTAGAGCTAACGTCTGGTGTTCTAGATGTTTGTGAAACAGTTTGAATTTGAATATTGTCATCATTTTCAATATATGACTCAAATTCAGAATCGTCCTCGATGATCGTGAATTCCTCATCACTAACGTCACTAAATGAATCATCCATATCATCCTCAATCCTTTGTCTTTTAGAGCTCGATGGGCGATTAATTTTTCAAGGTAAACGTATTTTTTTTACGTAAAATCAAAAAGAAACTTATATGATACTAAATATCACTATGTACACAAATTACTATAATATATGTTTCAAAAGGCACTTATTTTTGCTCACAATTCACTATGTCACTCATTCAAAATTGAAAATAACTAGAAAACATAAAGAAAATATATCTACAATAAATATCCCTTGCAGTGACATTTTCACAAAACAGCGCTAGAGAAATAGTCCAATTATTATTATTATTATCAAGTCTCACAATGAAAACAAACGGAATAAAAACTAGAAAAAATATTATTTACAACTGCGGGTGTAAACTCAACTTTACAATGCGATGCAATCGCGAAAACGTCCGAATGCGATGGAATCTTCCGAAGTAATGAACGAATATCGTATGCGGATGTAATACACTAACAATATATAGGCATGGATACGCCGCGCATGTTCTGAGCATGAAGCGGATGTTCACATGGACACGCCAGGCGTGTTCTCAGCATTGAATGAGTTAGTGGTGCTTATACGATTATTTTTATGTATATAACAATAACAATAAAATTACAATTTATATAGCACCGTTTAAAGAGCAAGCAGACCCTCCACAATTTTATTATGAAACGTCACTTTCCAATTATATATTTATTTATAATTATTTGAATACTTGAAGTTCTTGAATTTTTCCAAATTTTGTTAATATTTTGATATGTATTAAAATTAGTGAATGTTATTCTAAGAAAATTTTTGTACATTTGGAACGTGAAATAGACAAACAATTGTCTCCGATTTATTTAACTCTTCTTGATTTTGAGAATTATATAAAATACTAGCTGACCCGGCAGACGTTGTCCTGCCCGAACGTTGGCTTGCCTGCTATTAGGGGGTTCAGCAAACGTTTTTTCGATAAACTGTATACTAATATATATAACTCTTCTGTACCTTCTGAACCATATGTACACCGAAGATGGACTGCGAGTAGCAGAGGAATGTGACGCCCTACCAATAACATACGATGCATATTTGAACGATTTTCATTGTGATTAAATAATAGCAAACAAAGAAAAAAACTCAATTCATTTCCATGACAGTCATATTTTTTATTAATGTAAAAAAAGTAAAGTATTGAAATAAATGTTGAATCTTAATACTAAAAGAAATAAATTTTGTTTTGTTTTTATCTTAATGCGAGTTGATGAACAATGTTTTTCTTCAATCCCTGAGGTGTATAAATGAACAAACTTGATGGTTTACCAACGCGAGAGCACGCAACATATAATTGGCCATGTGAAAATCATGGATTTTCTAGATCCAACCCACAAATGGGCATTGTTTGCACTTGTAACTTATTAATAGTCATTGCGAATGCCAAGCGAATTGGAAATTGCAGGCGTCTGATTGGAATGGGTGAGTCTGGAGGGATCATTGGGATCCGTGGCAGGAGAACAGCTTCACATTGAAACTTGCTGTTCAAAATGGTAGTTTCAAGAACATTTCCCATGAATTTTTATGACCAATCGCGTGCCATTGCATAGCTTAGGTGCATTTAAATTCCGAAGCAAAATGATTGGTGAACCAATTTTTAATCGCAAGTTATGTGGTAGCATTCCCGGTAAATCCAGTGAATTCAAGAATTCAACACGATAGTTGACTGCTTTGTCAGGATCGACAACAGTGTCGATCAATTTGAACAACATCTCACTGTTGTATTTTAAAATTAATAGCGTCAACATCGATATTGTCTGCACCGTGTTATCTCTGTGTTGGATCCGTATATCTCGACGTTCATATGCGTCGACAACCATAACAATTGCAACTTCATTAACGGTTGGTGCATTGTATTGGCCCGCGTGCTCTCCAGATGGTACTTTGTCTGCTTTGATGACGATCATGTAGTTGTCGTTTTGCAGCCTGTTTGAAACGTTATTGAACAACTGGACCAACTGGTTGTGATTTCTCAAAATCGGTTCCAAAGTCGCCACAATTTCTTGCTCGTCCATCTGCTCGATGTGGTTGTATTGGCACCGTGTGTTTATTTGTGGCTCCTTATCGCCCATGAAGTAGATTTGCAAGAATTTTGGATCGGCATCAGGCATTGAGATAAAAGAACCAATTTGATGATACACTTGGCCCTGAATCTTAAACGTTGATTAAAAATTGCGACCATTCTCATTCTGAACGATTTTTGTTGCTCCAAATGATGTCATTTGGAAGCAAGAATTGAATTTACGAATTTTACGCAAAAACAATTATGATTGAGGTGTGGCTCCAGCCAATAGTGTTTTCAATGGTTCTGGCGGCGAATTCAATGGTGGCAGTACAACTTTTCCAGACGCGCAGCATAAACCGGCCGATTCACCTTTGTATTTGAATGCATGGCAGTGTTGGCATTCTTTGTCCATAGCGTCGATGACAATTTGTGAATGTGACGAATAGTCGATGTCCGACTCATATTCGAACGCAAGGTGGAGAAGTGATGCATGTGTCAATGCGCGATGTACTTGCAGGCGCTGTCGTTCATGTGCTCTGTGTGCGTCGGTGGCTCGTTGACGCGCCTGTCTTTGTCTCTGCATTTGCTCGAAGGCGTTCGTTGCGTTTCTCTTGACTTTCATTTGCACGTGTGTTTGCAACCTGGTCTCTTAAATTTGCATTGTCCATCAATCGATCTTCTACCGTTCTATTTAACCGACGGGTGTGGACTATTTGGGAATTCTGTGTACGTCAACCAATATTTCCTCCTCGTCCACGAAGACGTGGCATTGTTCTTTAATAAACACACAACACATAAATATAAGTAACTTATATTTGAATTTTATAGATGTTATAATTTGTTGAACAAACTTACATGTTGTTTATTTTCGATGAGCCGTTTAACACTCCGTAAATTATATAGAATCATCGACACAAATAAGCACTTAAAATAAATATTTGCAGGTTAGATTGATTGTCATTGAATGCACATGTATATAATTTAAATTTATTGAAGATCATGCAAGATATTCCCTTCAGCACGGCACCTTACACATTTGCACAATATATGTGTTTAAGTACACTTCATTTATGATTTTCACCTATCGGGTCCAATTGTAAATTGAAACCATTCAGGAACCCACTCAAACACACACAAAAAATTTCATCAAACACACAAAAAAAATCATCACAAGTGACTTGCGCATGTATTGGATGCGTACGTCAAATACCACAGAATTCGACATCAGCGCCACCTATGGAACACAAACATAACTATGAATTATTCTCAGAAGGTCAATTATTCATGAACTTCTCAGAAGGCTTTAACGGTCAACTATTCATGAACTTGTGATTTTTTTCATTTAAAAAAATATGAGGTTGGTGGAAGAGGGGGAGGGGGGGGGGTGAAATTTTGGGGATATATGTTCTGATATGCGAAAAATCTTAAACAAATAAAAAATAAATTGTCGTCAAAAAATAAAAAAAACTTTTCCTAGAACCCGATTGCAGCGCCACCTACCGGGTCCAATTGTAAATTTAAACCATCAAGGGACCCACTCAAACACACATAAAAAAATTCATCAAAATCGGTTCAGCCGTTTAGGAGGAGTTCAGTGTCTTACACACGTACAGAAGAATTTTATATATATATAAAGATATCACGAACCATTTATAACCGATTCCTACTTTTTCCCTTTGAAAGAGTTGAAAAGTTTTATTCATATTATAACTAGAGTTTAGTTTCAGACAATATTCTTCAACTGACATAATTATGTATACTCGACACTTCTGAATTGAATACATATGAATATATAACTTTCTCATCCACTTCAATCGGTCATATTTGTTCTACTGGAAATATTGACGAGATGCTTTTTTATACAATTTTTAATAGAATATCACTTGAATACGATGTATTCATTTAACAAAGGGCTATTAACAAAGAAGATACACGATTTAAAAGAGAATAGTTTAAGAAAGTTTAGAATTGACGAGGGACCGGGATATACAATAATAATGTTTGTGGGAAATGTTGGCCGGGGACCAAATGAATATGGGCACAATGTGAATGTCAGGAGTCACAACGCGAATTTCTACATTTCACTGGAAATGTTTTTGTCTATCGTCATTCAGTATATCTTTTCCTTCTTTTCATTATTTCAATTGTCAGTGTCGACGATCTGGTGATTCGGTCTTCATCTCGACGGCATTTGGTGGACTTTTTATGAAATTTTCTTAGTGTCACGATCAGACTTTTTTTTCTTTTTAAAATGAATCGATATGATTCAAGTGTGTATACATAATACTTTAACCACACCACGGGATTCGACCTGGCGATCAGAAGTCAACCGCGATACCGCGCGGCCATGTACCTCAATTTATTCCGATTTGCTCTTCTCTCGCTGTTTGCAAACTATTTAATGCCAGTTTCGCAATGAACCATCGAGTTGGTGTTTATAATTCAAAAGTGCTATAAAATTAATTTTGTCAACATGATAGTTCGTTTTTGATACTTATGGTAGACATTTTTAAAGCATTTTTTTAACCATAATAAGCTTTTATTCATCAAAAATAATTTAACAGATGAACAACCAACCACCTGTATTCAAAATTACCAACTCGCATTGTCTAACTCGCAAAATTCCACTGTAAACATTGAATTTCATATAAGAAGTGAATTCAATGACCTTTTTTGTTTATTCTTGGAAAAAATACGCGGCAGAAGTGGGCCGATGGGTATTCATGAATTCTAAAAAAAAACATTGATCTGGTTACAATCCTGAGATATAACTGATTGATTTTTACTGCGCTCTCGTGGCTATTAAATGCGAACGCATGAAATTATTAATGTCTTCGGTCTATAGCCCTCGGAGCTTTAACCTCATAAGTTCACCACTTGCCTTGGTAAAGATTTTTGGCTAGTCACTTACCCCTGATTTTTTTTGTAAGTCTGCAAGACAATGCTGGGCTTCCTCTTGGATCTTTTCCCTTTCTTTTAGTGTGTGTTGCCTCGTGCATGCAGTGTGTGACATTCCTTCACAGTACACTGTAGCGATGGCGATGATGGTGATCGCGGAATGCTCGACCGGTGGAGTTAAGGAGTCGCATAATGTTGACCAAATTTTATTGTTCATTGTTGTTGACAGACAAGTAACGTGTGACAAGATATACTTTTCAAATTAATTTACGAGGTGTTTCGTTTCACAAAATAATTTTCAGGAACGATTCGAACGGTTTCCCTCCATTTTCCTGACTTGATGAATCAACTTATTTCATCGCATATTCTATTTTATATTATAGGTACGAGTATATTTACAGAGCAGCAGTGCCGCATTTGTGCTTCAAGAGGCTCAACTAAATTATCTTTAATATCAATTTTGTTTTTAAAACTTCGAATCAAATTGAATTCATAAAGATATGGAAAAGGAATATAAGTGATTGAAATACTGAATACTTGGATAAAAGAAGACCCTTCGAAAGAAGTTTTCAGTTTGACCTCAAGCTAAGTCAAACAAAAATCATATGAGATTGCTTTGTTACTTTGACATATCCTGGAAAATTAGCATTCATTGATGATATCGTTAACGTTTTCTCATTTGGACAAACCTAGATACTGGGCGCGCGGGTAGAGGCTAGACTTGAATCCAGATAATAATTAGACATGTCGGTAAATTTTATGAATTGAGCATTGAGTCAAGTTATTAATTAATTACGAAGTAATCGCATACTTGTATTATCTATTGTTCAAATATATGTTCAATTTGCTGAAGTTTTCGTCAGTAAATCAAAGAATATATTTTGCTTCACTCAGTGTACACTAAGCAACGGAAAGTAGGTATTATAACATATTGAACTATAGAAAAACAAAATAAACCTGACATAAAATAGATCCGGAATTTGCTAAGAATTTAAAAATTTATTGAACATAAATACTGAGATGGCACAGACCTAAAGACGTTTTGAATTGTGAAGAGGGTTCATTCCACTAGGCGTCAGAGTTTATTTACATACTAGGTGTTGGTATATTCGATTGTTTTAAACGAACAAAGCTTTTCAGTCACCTTTCCGACCCGAACACATTTTCAGGAAGAAAATCCATCAAGCACGTGTCATGTCGCCTCCCACACCGCCTCCCGTTTTGTCTTTCCTGGTTCCCCCAGCGTGCATGTAATGAGTACAAAGCCACAGAAATGGGACGTTGCCCGTATTTTTGGCGTAGATACCCTGTATTTTTTTTTCTGTTTATCGGGAAGAGATGTTCCACTTTTTGTTATTTACAAAGCCGGTATATCAAGTTGAAATTAATCCAATCATCACAGCTGATGTGTTGTTTATTTTCATCACTTGACTGTTTCAGTTTTTCAAGGATATTTCGTATTTTATGTTACTGACAAATATTAAAAAAAAAAGAAGTTAATAATATTGTGCACTGTTCATATCCAGCAATATTGTGTACGGTTCATAATTATTATTCCTTCATTTTTTTTTCAGAAATAGAAGGGGTACCGGACGAAAATGTCGTTTTTTCCATTGCCCTTTTTGACCATCAGTTGTGTTTCGGTTGTCGAACTTTTATCATACCTTTTGTATTCTATCGATCAGTAGACATCTTTAGGATGGTTTGTAAAATAAATACCATTTTTTTCTCGTGTTTAAAATTGAGGGTTTTTTCCAGATAAACATTTTTTGCGAAATTTCATGTTATACGAATATCATCAAAAAAACAATGCAATGACCGCAGTTAAAACCATTTGTGATGTTTACGGGAGTGTATAGAATGTTTGACAGTGCCAGAGGGGGTTCAAAAAATTTCGAATGGGAAATTTTGTTTTAAAAAATTTATCTAGAAAAAATGAATAGTGAAAGTAGACGAATACATTTAACGTATTCAAGTCTAGGCAAATCCAACCAAATCTATTCAACAGATTGTAGATACACTTTGATAATAATATTCAGGCGTAAAAGAACATTAAAAAAATCGGCAAATTAAAAAAAACAGGGTTTATGGATTCTTCACGATTTGACCGACGAGAACATATCCGCGCGGGTCAAATGTGCTAAAACTTAATTGAATTAGAAGAGAATTAACCATGTCTTCAACATTTTGTGACTGAAAAGTGGGTTATTTACTCTAACCGAGGTCGCCAAAAACAATGACTTCCATAAGGGCAGATAGCCAAGCCAAGTGCTAGACCGAGCCTTACGCTAAACACGCCCTTTTATCAATATGGAGGGATTGCAAAGGGATTATCCATTACAAAATCCTAAGTGGTAGCACAATAACGGCCAGGGTTTATTGTAATCAGCTCGAAAGTTTAAATATGGCAAAGAAAACTAAGATGCCTGTCTGCTATAGCTAATAGAAGACAAATGGATTTTAAACTCGCTTATGCAAGGCCCCATACCACAAAAATCACGAGATTTATACTAAAGGAATTCGGATTGAAGATAATTCCTCACCCGCTATATTCACCGACCTTGCTCCTTCTGATTACCATTTGTTCCGATCGATGCAACAATATTTCACATAATTTTTTTTTCAGAATATTGAGTAAGTAAAATTCTGTCTTGAAGGAGTAATTTGCATCCAAATCGTCTTATTTTTTATTCAAATTGCATAAAAAAGTATATAGAAAAAGGTTGTTTAAATTGAGGGAGATTATATTATATAACAGAATTTTTTTATTTTTTTTTAATGTTTTAGGTTTTATTAAAAAAAAACAATATTTGTTCGGTACCCATAATATATTCCGAAATTTGGACCATTTTGTAACAGATTTAAGTTTTGCGAATTAAGGTGTCCCAGATATTATTTATTCCTCATAAAGCCTTTTTATTTATCTACGCTTAATCAGATCAATGTTTCTTTTACTTACATATTTTTTTAAAACGTACGCATATTGAGTTATAGAAAAACACGACGAAATATAATTGATTCCTAGGTTTTAAATGGGCAAGATAAGGCGCCGAAAATTAAGAATGAATATCTATTTATTGTAGATATTGTTGGCATTGTCTATTTCAACCTATGTACGAGTAGTATGACGCTACTTAATGACGATTCATTTGCATATACCGTTAATCGCTGAAATAAATAGAATTTTGAAAGGATGAACAAAGACACATTAATACAGCGACTCGTGCGGATTATTGACTTGTCATTTTGTTTTGTTTTTGTCTCCCAATTCCCTCTATATGTCATGTCGCGCATCGTGTCAATGCACGCAGACGGCGTGTTTCAGTTTTCTCCGTGGACGCCATATAATAATAACATTAATTCCAATTCTGCGCATCGCATCGACTGTTGGCTCGCCAACACGGGCCGCTGACATTTGGACCCGGAGCTCGACATTCGCTGGGATGTGGAAACGATTTCGTTTGTCACATCGCCATCATGCTCGACGTTATTTTCTCCGTATTTCTGGTCTTAGTGATGCCCTGAATATTTGAAGGCGAATCAACTCGGCGAAAATAAACGGCCGCTATATCTTTTTCATTAAAAAATATGAGCATAAAATTCAGTGAAATTATTTGGGACATCTTTAATACTCATTGATTTTTTTTCTTGCACTATTTATTATTTATCACTAGACAATTGCTCACTTGGCAAATCAGTTATTTAGATAAACTCGAATATCGAAATATTGGTTATCGAGATCCAATTATTTCTTAAAAACAGTTTATGGAGGGCAAATACTGTATGCAGTTGAATAACACTTTTCTAACGCAAGCGCGGTCTATAATAACCTGTCTTTATCAGTTTCTGTGCTAATCAAGAAGAAAACAGTATTTCAAGTTCCCTTCCTCCACAACTGGAGAGGTGAGAGGTAATGCAACGTGACGTAATATCTATTGTTTGTTTGTAAACAAAACTTTGCTAATTATTATAGTTGGTCGGCGCCGATGGTATTGATGATCATCAAACATGCTTTATTTGCAGTCCCTGATTCTCTTCCGAAGGATTGTTGCTTTTTCAGACCGTTTTTAATTTGAATTTATTTTTTGTACCTTTGCTTAGCGACTTAACATCAATTTTACGAAGAGCGCTTTTAAAGAGATCTTTGTTTACTAAACAGCGGTTTATAAAAAAAACTGTATTTCATGTAACTTCGACGAAGAAAAATGTCTGAATTCAATAAATTAACTTGAACAACATTAACAGTAATGCGAATAGAATTAAATGTATCATAGACTCGCTGAAACAACATAATTAAATATATACGAGTCCATGCATTAAGACAGGTGAATAAACAAGATAAGAATTCACGATCTAATGCATCTCAAAAAGGAAACTGGTTAGGTGCCTAGTTGCTAAAATATTTTGTTTGGTAAATTAACTTGTATAACTTGGACGTATTTGAGATAAATTGAACACATTGACAAACAGATTGCTTTCTAATTCGTCATCTGTAAACCATCGAGAATATATCATAAAAGTTGTTTTGAAACAATACATTAAAACGTAACAAAAAATACACCACATTTTCCATGATAGGACATACCAAGATCCTTGGTCGATTCCCAATACTGATAAAATTAAAGTTTTTTCTCATTTTCCAATTGATAAGTTTTGGTCTTGAATTTGTTCGGTTTTAGTTTTTCGATTTTACATTTCTCTTAAAAAATATAATTGGTACGATCTTAAACATATTCTGTACCAGCAGTCAATAATCGTCTCTTGCCCCATTTTAGAAATAGGTTATATTTCAATATTTTTACGCTATTTCCCTGTTTTCATAGAAGAAATAGCGTCAGGCATTTTCATTTTTCTCTTATATACTATATTTATACATATGCTCAAACAGCTCCGTCAATTTTTGTGACATGTTACATTTCCTTTTTTCAGAATTTCATTTATTTGGCCCAACCATACTTTTCTCGGTCTTTCACTGCCACTCAGGTTCGCATTGAAATTTTGTTTAGTATTTTTTTAATGTACCAAAGAAACGTGGAATATTGAACAAAGAAATTCAAACAACATATATGTTTTCCAACAATAGCTATCTTTGTAAGATACAAGTCGGTTGTAAATGATCAGTTTGACCTTGAGCCGGCAAGTATCGCCTTTAATCCAATTGCGGAAAGAGGCAGACAGTATATATGTTCATGTGCACTGGCAAAACGTTAAACAATTCAGAAATAAACACGAAATTGGAAACCCAAGGATTATTCGAGTGTTGCGTGACATTAATTATTTTTGGTTGTTTTTTTTACTATAAAACCATTGAACGCAATAAATCATATAAAAAATAAAGGTATGAAATGCAACCAATATAATTGTTAACCTCGAGTGGAACAAGTCGTTATCAAGAGGGAGAGGGTGATTTCTCTTCTGGGACAACGTGTTCTTGGTGTGTTTATGACAACTTTTGTTTATATTATATTTTGCAGATAATTTTCGACTTTGGCATCTATCTATATGATTTTTATTTTCAGCGTCGGTATTTAAAAAAATATTCCGATGAAATTGGTGTTGTGGAATAACTTTTTAAATATCCAGAAAGCCTTATAATATTGCTTGAAATGAAATTATTATACAATACTTGAAATTTTGGAAACGAGCATTGAAAGAATGATACAACGCGAAAAAGTAACGATTAGAAAAGGTGATTGTATCGGACGTATTCGTAACATAGATGAGTGAATTTGATTTTATATTACATCTGAAATTGTTAAGACATTATTATTGTGTATTGTCGTATTGTAATGTATTATCTGTATTTGACTTGTATACCTGTCCGTATTGTAATAACATGTTTCTTATACGTGGCCTTCGCAATGATCACTATAGGTGATCGGACACCCCATATGCGCGGAAAACGCGTGGTATGCATGTTGCTAGCAAGCCGTTACGGCATACACGGTCGAATCAAGGGGCTTACGATAAGCAATAGACTACACATAAGGAACGGAAAAAGAAAAAGAAATCTTACCTACTGGGACATCTACTGTGTTTTTATTTCGACAAACTTCTACCTGCCAGAAAGGAATCTCTTCACCGAGAACGCAAGAAGCAAACCGGAATTTCCGAGGATTGAGCGGCAGCCATCCACCTATTTTACAGTCTTTGTACCGGTGCTGTTCAGTGATTCTTGGACTGTGTTATAATTTAACAGAATTAATCAGTATCTAGACATCTTTTAATGATTAGTGTTATCCTCATGCCAGGATCGTGATCTCTCCGGTACATCTGCCTAACTCGGTCCGTGATTTTAGTATTATCAAAAGAAATATTCAGGAGGAAGTGCTTATGCTCTCTCAATAAAACTAATTGGATGTATAAATGCAAAAAAAAACACAAAACATATTTTTTATTATTTAATTGAATTAACAAAATAAAGCTCGATCAATCCTGTATTTGCAAAAATATCAAACTAGTTCAACGGGTTTTTCATATTTAAATTCCGCCTAAAAAAAATGTTTCATACTATCCCATGCAAAGTGGGGTTATGTTTTTTTAAGGCAAGCTAACGGATAATTCAGGTTTTATACGATAATCTTTATTGACTCATTTTCTCTACATACGGTAGAAACAAATTGATCCAGCATGAACAAGATTTCCAAGTTTTATTTTTTAGGGAGGAGGTAATTAGCACTCTTGTAGGCGCTTTAATATAAATAGAAGTTAGGCCTGAGTTACTCGTCTGTTTTCACCGACACATTGACGACCGACCTCCGTGGTCTAGTTTGTAAGACGCTTGACTTCGATCTGAGAGTTTCGTATTGGATTCTCGATGGAACCAAAATATACGCGTGTGAGTGTGGTTAATAAATAGTGTTGCCGATGCAAACACATGCAATTACGAACTGCGAGTCTCGTGCTCACTCCAGTGGTTCTAAAAAATGGATGGCTCGATTATTGGGGCCCTGAAGATGAAATTATTTTCAGGCCACGCTCAATAGACGACCTCTGTGGCCTGGTGGTAAGACACTTGTCTGCCGATCCGGAGGTTGCGGGTTCGATCCCCGCTGGAACCCAAATTTTTTTAAATAGGATTCCAGTCTGGTTAACACTTAGAGCCTATAAAAACATCTTTCTGGTTGGTTGGAAGAGATTGCCACATGGCGATAAACTCGCCAGGTTAAAAAAAATTCATTGCTATATCAATATGTCTTGATTACTGATTCGGAAAAGTTAAAGAGTACTATTTGAAAGACAATTGGCTCCCTAATTTTCCAAGGAATCATCTTACAACATGGATTATTAGTTATTTCATAAATATTTTGAAATCTATTATAGTTGAAGAAAACATACAACTTTATTTTCATTTTTTATTAGAAAGATGCAGGACTACATAAATAATCAATCCGATTTGACGCCCTTGGATGAAGCGTGATTTATTTTACTCCGCAAGAACAACGAATTGACTACGCTCTTGCGGTTTCTTTTTATTGTGTCCGCCGACTGCTGAGAACCTCAACCCAGGCTCTTCCCTTCCTCCGAGAGGTGATAAAATCACACTGCGCCATTGCTGCTCGTTATCAGACGGTGTCTACTTCGGCCTCACTCGAGAAACTCCGTACGTCTTCGGCTCCTTTCTGCTTCTGCGCATTAACGGTGACTTGCGTTTTGTGAGCTTCAGAGTGAGAGAGATAATGTATATTCGTTGCGTTCGCGTAAAAGTTTTTGATTCATATTATTATATGTACACGCTTTGTTGTGTCAGAACGATAGATGTGGATGTGTGTGTTTCGATGAACCCACACATCTGCACGGGCGTGACACGTGCATAGTCTTTGCAGGGTGCTTACGACCTTGTTCCGATACACGTGTTTCTTGACGTGAGTTCCGTCTTGGACTCGCATTTATGTAAAAAAGTTCCAACCCACATTTTAGTCGTAAATGTTCTGAGATACTAGATAACGCCAGCAAGTACTAGCGTCTATGTTATTACATTCCAAGCCTAAATTTGACTATACATTACATATTTTACCTGCTAGATGGTTCCTACGTGTATGAATGAGGTGTTTGTTTGATATTTCAAATAAACTTTAAAAAATGTTTTAAGGTGGTTGGATTTTTTTTGTATTTGTATGTCCACGTAATATTGTTATACCGTAGGAATTCACGCAGGGACCGGCGCTCTCATCCTATGTACGCGTTGCTTTGTCTTCAGGAAAATATCTTTGTTCTTCCCCGTCACTTCTGGTCCCCGGCCCCTTGCTTCGGGCCGGAGCCCCAGCTTTACTGCACCTTATCGACCCTACCGCTGGTGCTGGTGCTGGTGCTGGTCTTCTAGCATTTGGGGTTGACTCGAATATCTATTTTCTGGTATGCGAACGTCATCCCAAGGCGCGCGCTGCAGCTGAGATTTAAAAAAGCTTCTTTGCCAATTTTCTGAGTTTGTCAGAATTCCTTACTCAATCTCAAAGTGATTATAGACTACTAATCAAATGCTCAAATATCGTATGATAAAAAAAATTAATGGCGTCTTACATTCACATTTCCCGTGGAAATTATATACCATCAATTGAAAATAATATTTTTTTCACGTAAATCTTGTATTTGTCAGAATTTTCAAAAGATTTGATCCTATCTCGAAACGTTTATATTACACGGAAGAACTTATTCTACGTTTTATGAATAAACATACTTTTTGGTTTTGGAGTTTGCGGATAAAAATTGAGAATTCGTTTCTTAATATGCTGTGTAGGCGTAAAAAATAAAATAAATAAATAAATAATAGGTTTATTGATAGCAACATAGTATGTACAGATTATATTTAAATAACACTTCTAAAATACACAAATTGCAGATAATACATTAAATACAGAAGCTATCAAAAGGTCTGGGCTCATCTAATAGCATCCCCTCGGCCAAGATACACCCCACCAATATAGGGCGAACCCAGCCACGGGGACACCAGATGTTTTTCAGCCCACACCCTTGAACACGTAGAACAAGAATATAAAAAAAAAACACAGAAAATACTATAAATAGATGACAAAAAAAATACATTCAAGAGAGAAGACACTAAAAGGTCCGGGCTCATCCCACAAACATTCCCCCGGCCGAGATACACCCCACCAATGTAGGGCGAGCCCGACCGCAAGGACATCAGGGGGCTTCCATCCCACTATAACTGATGCTCTTCACAGGAAAACATTATGTTATTAAATTTTGCCTTTTTTGTATTATGCATTTTATTTGATCTTATCGGGTTAAACATGTATCTAATGTAAAATAAAATAAAACTAACATGGTTAAGTAAAAATATTATATCAGTTAAAATTACTGTTCACAGATTAACTTAATTTTAGCGATAGGATTTCAATATTTTATGTAATTAAGTTTCGCGTTATATTTCTATTCGTCCATTTGAAATGTAAACTAAATGTAAACTTTTATTACGGTTGACGCACAGCACAGACACTGTCAGAAAAGAACTAAGTCACAGTTGAGTACGAAGTCATCACTACAATATTTATCATACACTATAATTGCGTTTCATTCTATTATAGGTATGGCACAGTCAGATGCAACATACAACTTTTGTGAGAGACCGCAACCTTTTCACACTATGCGAATAAAATGTTTTTCTATATATTACTTTTCGTTGCATACAGTATAGCCTGTCGGACTTATTGCCATGTGGTAATCTCTTCATATCAACCAGAAAGATGCCTTAACTGAAAACCAGACTGAATTCCTTTTTTTTTAAATCTGGGTTCTAACGGAAATATATAGGTCATGGAGGTCGTTCAATGTTTCAATGGTGGCATCTATTTTCAACAAGGTAAAATAATTTTTAAGGCTCCTGAACAGTTGAGATCACAGCCAAAAGGTATTTATCTGTTCAAGTCTTCAGTAGTACCATTTTTTTAAATTAAGTTGTGAGTATTCTTGGGGATGACAAGGTTTACGAGTAAATTGCATTTATTGCTAGTAATTATTTTGTCATACTACTTGCTCCTCGCCTCTGCCATGCAATATGCGAAAAGTGTGTCCAGTGGTACCGTACCGCACCTTTTTATTGCATATGTTTTAATGGAGTTAATTAATCAGCGGAATATCATTGAAAATGGTTTGCGATGAAATGAAATGACAGATTCACTAAGTTGATTAGATTACACACTGTGTTGTGTGTCAATAACGTAGTTAATAATAAAACCAATAATAATTCAGTTAAAAAATAAATCAATTTTTTTATTGAATCGGTATTTTCATATTGAAACTGTACTCGACATAATTAGAAAATTGTTTTGAATACCGATTTAAACGAAATAGCGCCAACTTTTAGGGAGTTTCAAATTTGTGACCAGCTCGAGTCAACAAAATTACGTATATACGAGGGTTGCTACTTAAGTTTTGAGACAGACAAGTAAAAACAAATATTTATCATCGAAAATGGCTTTATTGTTTTTCAAAATACTCCGTGAAGATCAATACACTTTTGCATGCGTTTGAACCAATTTTCGAAGCACTTTTTCCACTCCGAATGAGGTAACTTCAAAACATGCGTTTTGAACGCATCAACCGCTTCTTTAGGCGTCGAAAAACGTTGACCTCGCAATTTATTTTTGATGTTCGGGAATAAGGGAATAAAAAGAAGTCATTGGGTGCCAAATCAGGGCTGTACGGCGGATGACCCATCAATTCGATGTTTTGAGTGCTCAAAAAGTCACTTGTTTGAGCCGATGTGTGAGAGCTCGCATTGTCGTGGTGGAGAATGATCCGTCTTCGGTGGTTGGTTTTTCTCATTTCTCCGAAAACTTCTGGCAAACAAATGGTGGTGTACCATTCAGAATTGACCGTACGACGTTTCACTAAAGGCACTGCTGCGACATGACCATTTATACCGAAGAAACAAGCCACCATTTGCTTCGAAGTGCTTTGTGCGCGAACAACTTTTGTTGGATTTGGCTCGTCTTGAAAGACCCATACAGTCGACTGCTGTTTAGTTTCTGGCTCATATGCATATATCTATAATTCGTCGCCTGTCACGATCTTATAGACGTCTTTTGAAGCACCGCGATCGAATATTTTCAATATTTCTTTGGACCAATCGACACGAGCCTTTTTTTGAGCGATTGTCAAATTATGCGGTATCCAACGCGAACAAATCTTTTTGACGGCCAAATGTTCATGCAATATTGAATGTATGAGAGTGGAACTAATGCCCAAACATGACTCAATCTCACGATAAGTCACATGACGATCTTGCAATATCAGTTCACGTACAGCATCGATGTTTTCTGGCACAACAACCGTATGAGATACTAACTTCCTCAGCAGTCTCTCTTAAAGTGATTTGGCGATCATTAAGCACAATATGCCTAATTTTTTCCAGTTTCATTGGTGGTTGATGTGCTAGGACGCCCATTCCTCTTGCAATCTTCAACGTCTTCACGGAGATCTTGAGAACGTTTGTACCATTCATAAACCCTTGGTTTCGATATAGCATCCTCGCCAAAAGCCTTCCATTTTTACGCATATTTCATTTTAAAATATCCGTAATTTTTTTAAATGAAAAAAAATCGCAAATGGGTCAAAATGCGTTGTAAATACATGCCTGTCAAACACAAACTACCCATCCAATATGGCTGAAAATTTAAATGTTCATCATTGACAGTGTCGCTAACGTGAGGAGAAAATATGGGTCCAATAAAAAAACAAACGGCCCGCGAAATAAAAAAATCTCATTTAAATAAACCATGTATATTCAATTGAAAAATATTTTTTTTTACTTTAGCATCGCTTTTTAAGGATTGGAATAGGAAATCTCAGAACATCCAAGATTTTTTTATCGTATTTACCGAATATTCGTGAGTAGGGCGTTAGCTACCTTCAATTATTTATTTATCCATAATGGAATGTAGAAGATATCTCAAATGTTTTTTGTCCGTAGGTGCATCCATCACGGTTTTCTAGCACATTTTTTAGGAATTTGCGCTCTGCGCTTTCTGCTTGGGTTTTCCGTCAATGATTAATCTCAGTGTCTTGCCCCCACACCCCTTCCCGTTCCCAGCCGCTTTTGTGTATCGTGGGGGGGGGGGAGGGGGCATGTCGGTAGTGCGGGGTTTTAGCCGAGGGAACTTGCCTCTCCACTCCGTGTCAGTTCACGATTGGCGTGCGCCGCGGTAGGTTGTATGTACAGTTCTCGCGCGCTTGTTGACATTGTGTACCCGAATAGTTTTTTTTTTTCAAAAATAATTTCAGACGGCTCGACTGTCGCGCGTCGTATCGAAAGAACGTGTTCACGACAGATAATATAACGTGATTACGCGTGCGATACAGCCAGATGTGAGTTTTTGTGTGTCAGCAAGTGAGCAAAGTGCAACGGTGTGTCCGACGACAAACAGATAACTATTCACACTGATGACCGCGTTCCGTGCTGTTGCAGTGTTTTTGAAATGATGATAATATAGCTGTTCGGGTTTACATAGTGTTGTTTCGATGTGGTACAACCCCAGCCGAGGATCGCGGAGAATAGCGGGCGATATAGCAGGCCGAGTGGAACAAAGAGGCGAAGGCCAGACGGGTCGGGCCAGCTGACGCGCCCCCGCTCCCCAGCGCTGTGTACTGGTACTGTGCGGTGCGTGTTCTCTTCATACTGTACTACAATATATACTCTATTGCTTTTTGTTTCATATTTTAGACACAAAGATCAAATATAAATAACGTATAACTTCTGTTATTCTAAATTAAAATTGAACTGTCCAAACCTCCGATGTTCTCTATAAAAATAGTTTAACATAAATATTCCTCCCATGAAAGAATACGTACAATTTTTGCAAAGTTTTACTGCATTGTTGAATAAATTAGGTAGATTTTAATTTGATACGTGATACGTAACATAATCTTCACGTTTAGTAAATCATTTCTTGGGAATCGCACCAGCCTATAATTTTTATATTCTGTAGAATAGATTCTATTACTATTTACAATTTCAGTTTCACAGTAGAAAACACAAAAATTGCATTCGTGTTGTAAGAAATAACCTACAAATTAGATCAGCATTTCACTTTTTTTAATTTACAAGACGATACTAATGATGCAAAAGAGACTATTTGATATGTAAGTATAGGTTTTCAATGAAGGTAGCAAGTAAATAGGGACTATCGACGTAGAATTCGTAGTTGACTTCTTTGTGCTCTTACACGTGTTCCTTACACATTAAACATTCCATTAACTTACTCGTTATCACGTTTCCAAGATTTTCTTAAATGTCTTAAATATAATATAGAATCATCACTGTTTCTTTTACATAAAAAAATAACTGCATTTTTAAACACTGATTTTTCCCATCATGATGTGGGTACATATTATGTCAACGGTTGGTCTTATCAGCAAATTTTTACTTTGACGAACTACATGATAAATTGTTTTTAGGTTTGAAATTAATTATTTCACTCGAGCATGGCTTATCATGAGTATTGTCGACGTCAACGTGGTCCATTAATTTTGTTCAAATTACGCAGCATATGTTTTTGAATTCTGCGCACTGAAATGATTCGCTACGTCGACTATTCAAAATAGAACGTTTTCAGCGAAATAAGATTCTTAATTTATAATAAATTATTTCGGATTGGTAGTTTCGATTAAACGATGCTTTTCAATTTGTGTTATACCTACAATGCTTTATTTAGAACTATGAATTGTGTTGAATAATGATAATCTAATAGATTTCTCTTTATATTTAAGTGGTTCCATCGATTTTAACTTTTGCTTATCTATACCTATGCGCTTGACTCAAATTCAAGGAATATTGCTGTACATAGTCGGATTCCTGGCGAAGGCTTGTATTCCATTTCTGGTGGATTAAGTGTTTCTCTTCTTTAGCCCGGCCCGTCTTTCCATAGTTTCAGGTTAAATGAACTATCAATGTATCATTAGGCTTCCCTTTGAATAATTTATATATGATCTACTCGTGAGTTGCCAATCTTCTCGATTTGCCTTTTGTTTTAGAACTCGAGCATGTGAATTGGTAGTTTGCAGTTTCTTATGTAGTTTCACAAGATTAAAGAGCATGACACATCACTTGTGAAATAACACGTCTTGCGTGACTATGCCTGAGAACGTGGCTTCCATTGTTCGCAATACATATCACCACACCACTTATCACCGATGGTTTAGTCATCATATTGAGGATTAAAAACACAATTATAGCACTAGCTGATAAGGCCAATAGAAACCATTAGAGTCGTGAATTCGCGATAATTCATTTCTACAGCTTAAATTCAGTTATCATTGGTGTTCTGATAAACATGGCGGATATACTCGTAGATCCTGATTTTCAGATGTTCGATTTCTGTTTTTATTTTTGAAATTCTGGAACTCTACCTTTTATCACTAACTTCTGTATCGTAATGGTGTTATCAACCGTTATTTGTCTCGAACATTCGAGTTTTCAATATGTTCCAACCAATTGTGTAAAATAATCAGATTATTACTTGATTATTCCAGTCCTAGATTGTCATCAATATTTTTTGAATCATTGAATTGTATTACACCTTTATACAGTACACCACGACGAGCTTATTGCCACGTGGGAATCTCTTCCAACCAATCATAAATATGTTAAAATGGTCTTAAGTGAAAACCAGTCTGGAATCCTTTTTTTTAATACGGTTGTAGCGGGAATCGAAACTGCAACCTCCGGGATAGGAGACATGCATCTTACCAACTAGGCCACGGAGGTCGCTTTATTTCTCAGCTGATAATCTGATTAGCCATCATTGCTATTTTCAAAGTTTCACCTATATACGACGACTAAACAAAAAACAAAAATGTTAACTTAAAACCTCAACAATTTTTTTGATTAAATGACGTTCTAGAAAGTAAAGGTGACTGATTTTATTTTCGCGTAACCACCAGCGTCATCTGTGGATGAATAAATGAGTTAACTAGCGATACATTTCGACTATCTTCCGTAAAAGATTCAAAGCGCTGGCATCGCTAACTGGTTCATTCGAAATGACGTAACAATTGACAGTACCTTCTGAGACTCGGTAGGAAAAGGAACAATGGAGCAACGTGCCAATATTAAATTTTGTTTCAAATTGAGCAAAAGTGCCACAGAAACTTTTGAAATGATTCAAACTGTTTATGGTAGTGAAGCAATGAGTCATCAGATCGTTTTGAGTGGTATACAAGATTTCGTGATGGTAGAGAGAGCATTGAAGATGATCCACAGCCTGGACTATCATTGACAGTTCGAATTGAAGAAAATGTTCGAAAAGTGGCTGAAATTCTTCGAAATGATCGTTGTGCGTCTACTAGGCTCATCGAGGAGCTCACTGGAATTCCTAAATCCACAGTCCATCTCTTTTTAACGGAAAATTTGGGCAAACGAAAAGTCACACACTGACTGACGATCAAAAAGTTTGCATTGCAGAGTGAAGCACTGCAGATACTTGAAAAGAGCGGCTGATATGGATCCAGACTTCATGTCAAGCATTGTAACAGGTGATGAAACATGCTTTCAGTATGAGCCACTTAGAAGACTCCTATCACCATTTTCTTTGATTCCAAAGGAATTATCCATAAGGAATTCACGCCAGAAGGCCAAATGGTGAACGCCGATGTGTACCTGGGTGTTTTGAATCGTTTGAGGCCAGGATTCTTCGAGTTCTTCCCGAATACTGGGAACAATGGGCATGGTCTTTTTTTTCTCGATTTTTTGCCCTAAAAACGTGAAGATAGCCCCCCGTATTCGCCATGCTACTTTTGGCTATTCCCGAAACTGAAATTGGCGATGAAAGGAAAGCGTTTCGACACGATTTTAGACGCCCAGGAGGTTTCGACCGCGATTTTGGAGACAATCCCGAAGAATGAGTTTCAGGAGTGCTTGAAAATTTTTACAACGCTTCCAGTATTGTATTGGCTCACAAGGAGTGTATTTTGAATAAAAGGTAATTGAATAAACTAAAAATAAACAATTTCTTGTATTTCATTTCCCGTTAATCACCTTTCGCATTGGACATACTGTGTATGTTATATGTGTTTATTTTTCGAATAAATCGGGTTTCTATTCAATAAATGTACGAGCGAACCAAATAAAAATGTGAATCTTACATGGAGAGTTAAAAAGCTGCATAATAAACTGATTTTTGTATCTCTTTCACTTTCTAGGGCAGTTTTTTTTTCTATTGTGAAACGATTAATACAATTGATTAATTTTGTGCGGCTACTTTTTCACCAAGCTGAATTTGTAAGGATAATCGGATGATCTTCATGAAAATACGATTTTTATTTGAAACAGGCCTTTCCAGAAGATTGCACATACGGAATAATAAATACATCTTACTGATTTATGATAAAAATGATTTAAGAATGGGTCTTCCCATTCGTGCTTTTACTTTTCCCTGTTGTTGATGCCCTTTAACATTGTTTGCATTAATTAACGCTTCATTTAAGTAGATGAAAGCGTATTGGACATAATTATAACTTGTTAATTATTATTATTGTGTATAAAAAACACATGACAAGCTGTTGTAAAATGACTTTCCAGTTCATTGAAAATTTAAAATGGATTTTCTTATTAAACTGAAACACTACTACACTTATATATATATATATATATATATATATATATATATATATATATATATATATATATATATATATATATATATAATAGCTACATCATTTTATTCGTCTTTATTTAGAACTCCCCTGGATGTGTTTTTGTGTGTTAATCTTTTAAATATTTTATATGCTAATGAATATTGTTTACCTTAAATATTAAACAGAAACTTTGTTTTTCAGACTCAGAAAATTAACCCAATGCTCACGGAAAAACATTTTTTTATGACGGAAGCCGTGTAACTAAGAAAATTTGTGATTTTACGAGAAAAATATCATCGGATATTTCGGGGATTCAAATTCTTTGAATTTCCCCTTTATTCTTAAGAGTATTTGCTTTTAATTAATAAGTAGTTTTTGTTTAAATATAGAGTAGATGTCATCTCATGATTCGCCATGTGGTGGTCCCATGATTTTGTGTTCGCATTACTTATGCGATCACGCTGTATCCACCAACTGTTTGTTGGAATACGGCAATTATCGCTTTCGAGTGTCTTAAAGCGCTAACGTCAATAGAAAAACTCGCTGAGCAGTATCACAAATTGGTAATAATTTAGGTTGTCTACTAGCAGCACCATTTATGATGCAACCGATAGCGCGACGTTTCGTCCGAGTTTCTCTCTGCCGGCGCTGCTCGGCTGTGCGCTCGCGACTCTGGTATACTCGTATGTATCAGGCGATAAGAGCGGCTGACGTCTTTGTGTGGCGGCGGAATGCGTCCGCAGCCGCCTGCCAACGCTCGCTTCAATCCATTTGCTCTGCTGGCCTTGTGCGAATTGAATGCCGTACTATTGTATTATATTATTTTGTAATAATATCTATTGGACGACTCGATACTTCGATAGACTGCAGCCCCACGTTTACTTAGTCATTTGATTTGTGTGACTGTCCACAAGACTGAGATGCTCGGAAGGGTATTCAAATTACCGAAATGTATTAGGATTATTTGAATTAATGACGAGGTCTAAGTTTGTCTCGGTGGCCTGGCACATTTCATCAGTGGAACACTGCATGAGAACTATGAGTGAGTCATCCTCATGATACAAAATCGATAGGGTGATAATTATTATTTGAGTATCTTTTTAGTCTCACATTTAGCATGCGAGAATTTGTATTGGAAGCTTTTCATGATGATAATATCAATAAATTCTAAACATTTTACTGTATTTAGAGCCAGTTAATTTTTTTTTAATATGGACGGCAAAAGTACCGAAATGAACAACACATTCTGCATTCCAAGAAAGTATACAAAACATGTATCATCATTTTTCTGAAATTTGCAGAAATTATATTTGCAATAATCAAATTTATCACATAGCAGAGCATTAGTCAAATATGCTGGTAACAATGTAAGGAACATCTATTTAGACCTACATTTTTAACTTACCCCTCTTCTCTATCCCACATTTTTTTATTGGAACGTCGAGATTGGTAAGCAGTGTTAAAATTGTCGGGTGTTGCGTTACTCGATTCTGATTCCTTGACACACAATTCCCAAATGATATTAGAAAAAAATGAATGTGTCTCATGGTCCGATTCATTGCGCAAGAGTTATGCGAGCTCGTTCTGTTCAAATCATATCTATTTTGTCACCAATGTTGTAATTTCTCAAAGAGGAATATTTCTTATTCCTCTAATTTTGTTCATGATTTTTAGGAACACGTGTTTTTGTGATGCATTTGTTGGGAAGCGGCGCGGTTTTTTAAACCACGGTATGTATGTGTATTATGTGATTTGTCTAGAATTTAAGTCAGGTTCAAGGTTTATTTTATTTTTCAATTCGCGCGGTATACGCGGTGTTCTTTTTAAATTTAGCATTTGAGAAACTTGTAGTGGTGTAGTGTAACGAAATATCGTATCGAAGCTTATTACGGGTAATTTGGTGTTCTCAGCCTTCGAGTGTCCTCTCCTCAGCCGAGTCATATTCATTTCTAATTTGTTGAATTGCTATTTATAATTTTCAATATTTCATATGTTGCGGGGCTTTTAAATGAAAGCGTATTAGAATCCCTGGGCATGAGTTTAGATTAGATCTGTATATTATCTAACCTCGAACGTAATAAAATGTGCTTAAGTGAATATTATTTCTTGACTCTATAACCGAGACTTGGTGGATATTTTTCCAGAGCACCACACCTTCTGGGTACGATTTAATTCCATTCTCCAGTACTAAGATATCTTTCCACCGCTTTGACGCTATTTTAATTCTTTCCTTTGTTACAAGTATTCGGCCAACATACTCCTCGGTATTCATAAGTTCAAAACATTTTAATCGGTTCTTTCCAACTTTATCTGTTATATGCCCAAGTTGTCGAGTTCCTGGATTGTAGATTTATTTTGTCATTCCCATTGAAATCCAAGATTTTCAGTAGCATTTTCATTTCCGCCGGATGGTAATTACGTTCCCCCGCTTTGGTCTTCACTGGCATATTTTGCACGTGGGATTGATTTGATACTTATTTGTGACATCACATTCTTGCGTGAAGCTCGTCATTTTTACGTTTTGGTCTGTTGACTAGTTGACTCAGAATATTTTCGACTGTGTATTTTTATTGTTTTTTCTTCAACTAACTTGTTCTTTTGTGAATTATTTTTACTGCATCTTTGAAAACACCTTTCCAATGATTTTAATTTATAAGCTAGTGTGTTTTCTGATTTCATTTGGTTCGTCGCAAGTTACTGTTAGAAATTTTAATCAAATTGATTTTTTTCTTTCTTATTGTCTGTCGCATTGAATACTTGAATGAGTATGAATGTATTTTTTAAAGATTTGTTTTTTATATCACACATGTACCAGTATTTAACCATATTTTCCAGGCTATATATTTTTCCACTATATAAATGAGTATTCTTATTTCAATTATCAATTAAAAAAATGAGATAATCTTTTCATGTGTTCATTTATGTATTTTCCATAGTGTGCATTACATGGAAGGGCTTGATTTATGGATCACGGTTATTAGAATGTGTACTTTAACTAAGACGGGGTAGATTGTCTTCGAGTTTTTTTTATATCAATACATATATATATGTATTGCTGTATCTAATGCTATGGTGCCCAATGGCAACGCGTTGTTTTCAATAATTGCGTAAGATTTATACACTATTTTATTTAAGCCATGTATGAGTCTTATTTGCCCTGAACTTAAAAAAATCTAAATACTTTTTCCTATCGACGTAATCGATTTCTTGAACGATTTCGGTGAAAGTAGTCGCCCAAAGTGTGCTAGTACGAGTAATACATGTACCGATCACCCCTCAGTCGCGTTCGGGGTACGGTCGTGCCTTGGTGCTGTGCTGTGCGTCGCGTCTGTACCAGTATTGGTGCACATTATACGTGCGGTGTACATGCGTGTGCGAGACGGCTATTCAGCCTGCGGGGCAAAGGCCCCTGCCTAGCAGCCTACTGCCTACCTGTGCCCCTCCCCGGCCCGTTTCCCCACACCGTAGCGGCTGTGCGGCTCCACCCCACCTCCACTCCACCCCGCCCGTTTATCAGCTGACGCGAGGCGGCCATGTTGTGAGGCCGCCACCGACGTCATCAACTAAGGACGGTCATATTGAACAGCGATATTATTATAATATAATATACTATTGTACATACACACATATACGGAGGTCGCATTAATTTAGCAGCGATTATTTATTTTAATATTATATGCAAGTCGAAGAGGGTTGCCTTGATTCTACCATATATGCTTTGTTTTCCTCGTTTCCGAAGGAAAAATACCCGTATCCGTTAATCATGTTGTATAGCCAGCCCTTAAATAAGGAAATTAGAAATATATATATATATATATATATATATATATATATATATATATATATATATATATTATATATATATATATATATATATATATATATAATATATATATATGTATATGTATATGTATATGTATATGTATATGTATATGTATATGTATATGTATATGTATATGTATATGTATATGTATATGTATATGTATATGTATATGTATATGTATATGTATATGTATATGTATATGTATATGTATATGTATATGTATATGTATATGTATATGTATATGTATATGTATATGTATATGTATATGTATATGTATATGTATATGTATATGTATATGTATATGTATATGTATATGCATATGCATATGCATATGCATATGCATATGCATATGCATATGCATATGCATATGCATATGCATATGCATATGCATATACATATACATATACATATACATATACATATACATATACATATACATATACATATACATATACATATACATATACATATACATATACATATACATATACATATACATATACATATACATATACATATACATATACATATACATATACATATACATATACATATACATATACATATACATATACATATACATATACATATACATATATATATATATATATAGATATATATATATATATATATATATATATATATATATTATCATGAAATTCCACTAAATGTAATTATCGACCAAAAATACATATTTCTTGAATCTTAGAAAATACGCTTGTTTCACTGTGTGTTGTGATGTGGTGTCATGTTTATACATTTTTAATAAAATAAAATAATTCATGTTTATAAATTCTTATTTTTTTTCGTATTCGTCACTGTTTCAAAACGGTGGCGAATAAAAAAAAGTTTTATATATTTTATTTAAAATGTATAGTTTAGAATTGTTAAAAGCGTTTATTACATATTTACGCCCATTTTCGTTTTAATATTTTCTTACTCGCCTATGGTTTGAATTATACTATCCTTTAATTTATAATGATTCTTCAGCTACAAATACATGCCTGCAAGTCGTACTTGGTGATTGTGGGTTAAGTATTTTTATGTTTGTTAATTAGTATTGAGTAATATATTGCAATGACAGTGTTTAGTGGGTGGGTGACTAAGGTATGGTGCCCAGTGACAGCGGATCCGGATGTTTATTTTTCTCAATGCTGTTGGACTTCGATATAAAGTAATAATTGACATAATAGTTTATTCGTAATTCCCATGTATCCTATACCTTTTACACGAAATTTAAACAGGTCTCAGTTAGGACGAATTTTAATCCGTTCAGCCAAAACCAGGCCTTGAAAACGTTCATCATTGACATCGGACTTGACACGGATGTTCATAATATTTCATTATATTACGTAATTGCTCTGTTTGTTTTCATATATTAGCGCTTAATTAACGATCACTATATGGTATCTGTACTCCCTCCCAGCTCCTTCTTTGTCAATAGCTCCACGTCATGTTGTTGCACATCACGAAGAAAAGAAGCAATGCGAGACCAGAGCAGAGTGGCTCCGTTTTCTTGTAGCGCCGCGTCCCCATTCTCCCGCAGCCGAAGTGTGCCAAGGTTGGGTAACCTGCCTCGGCGCTCTGCTCCGTTCGCCTTTGCACCTTTCCCGCGAACCGTTTCAGGACTCGGTACGGTGCATTTATCTACCTGACGAACCGATTGCTCGTTGTGAAATGCCCGACGGTATCTCATTAACGTGTCTGCAAGGGTGCCAAGTTGGACTTTGTTCAATGATTTATTTTCGACGCCATTGGCATTCTATTCCAAGTGTGTGTAAATCTTGAGTTATGTAAATTTATCTATTTCTTCCAAATTTTCCGATCAAATGCCGATGCCATGTACGTTGCGTCAGGATTTTGGTACGGTACAGTTGATATTGAATTGGCAGTAACGTAAATCTTAAAGAAGAATGCTTTTCCAAGACGAGTCAATTAACGTACTAACCGTTTGCCCCATGTACGAATTCTTAAGTATATTATCGTCCTGAAAACGTAGAAGCAGCAGAGTAAATGTTTGATAAATAATAATCCAATTATTGGAACATAATAAAATTGGATAAGTTCAGTTATTCATTTATTCAATGTGACGATAAAAAATGGGTTACAAATTGATCTATACCATACCACACCCACACCAACTACCTCGTATTGAGTTCGTTAGTCTGCATGATATTGAAATATCTTACTTATTTAACGTGATGAATATAGGTAGTTCGACGTTAACGTGAACATGACTTATCGTGGCAGGATTTAGTAAAATCATATTTCAAAATAATCTTCAAGCCATCGAAATCATTTTATTTAAAGATTTAAGTTTTTTTCCAAAAATATATACTTTTAAAATTGCAGATTTTTGCATGTAACCATTATTCCATATTAATTTAATATAAGCTTACAAGTAGTAAACAGTCGCTCTGTTCGGGTGGATTTTGTGATTTTTCATAAATTACATTTCACTCGATTGGAAGTTTTAAGTATGAACTGTAAATAGGATTTTATTGCATTTTTTTACGTCGTAATCCAAGTAATATTTTGTTTCTTTCATTACATGACATCGAAATTACATCGATTTCGCATTTATCATATACCAGCTTGTATTTATGCACTGAATGCCGTTTTCGCTGGAATCATCCATTGAAATGGAGAGTGACTGCGTGGGCAGGTAGGCGGAGGTTGTGGGGACGACGGGTGACCCCGTTTTCCAAGTTTATCACCCTTCCATCCCTCGTTTTCCCACATGGGTTACCTTCATAAATCCCCCTTGCAGTTAGGCATCGTTTGTAAAACTTCATATCCTTACACCTGGATAGGCTTTATCGAGTCTTGAATGCAGCAGATAGATGCTACATTTTGCAGGTTATTAGAGTTTCACTGGTTGAAGTGTCCTTAAGGCGTGTAGTTCAAGTCGATTCTTATATTCCAAGCCTTAATTTATTTATCTGGCGACGTACTATGTGACAATTGTGGATTAAGAACGTGTCTTCTAGGAGGAGTAGTATTCTGAGATCGTCCGTTACTATCACATATCGGAATTTATTTGTAGTTCGTCTTCCTTTGGTAAGTTTTCTGAGGTTTTCTTACCAAATATGTTTTTCTGAACATATGCAGATGTGAGGAAGAACCTAATCTAATGACCACAACTATCACTTTCCTATCCTTACACTCGACTTATTTGTAATATTTTTAATATGTCAATAACAGTGGGTTCGAATCCCGAGTTAGAGCGCCCTTGAGAAAAGTTGGAGAACGTTATTTTAGTGAAAAAAATATTTTTTCGAACGTGGGTTAAGATGAAGAGTTATATATCTGAGAAACAATTTATACGAAATTGCATGTTGTAAGAATACTGACAAAAAAACTGCAACTAAAATCATTTGCGACACACTTGGAGAATGTTTTACTGTTCGGTAATGCCAACGGTGTTTTAAACAATTTAAAAGTGGTGATTTGAATCGAATAAACAATCCTCAAAGTGAAAAAGTAGTGAAAGTGGATGATGACGTATTGCGTACAGAAATCGAATCAAATCCAACACCGACTATACGACAATTGGCTGACAAGCTTGGATACTCAAAATCTAATGTGCAAGAACATCTAAAAAAATCGGCAAGATTGTGAAGCTTGGTGTATGGATACCGCACGATCGAACGGATGAGACCAAAGCGGTACGCAAGCGCATACGTGAAGATTTAATCGAAAAAGAGACAAACACTCCGTTTTACACTACATTTAGTAATCGGAGACGAAAAGTGGGTGCCATATTCGAACCAACGATGTAAATGCCAATGGCTTTCAAAGGGCAGGTAGCAAAACCGACCCCTCGACTGGGTCTAACTGTAAAAGAGTGCTTTTGAGTGTATGGTGGGATGCAAAAGGCATAATTTATCACGAAGTCCTTTACGGTAAAACAATTACGAGTGAAGTATACTGTACCCAACTCGAAAATTTGAATGCAGCAAATAAGGCTAAAGATACCTGGTTTATTCAATCGACATTCAATTTTATTGCAACACGACAACGCCCGACCCCATAACATACTCGTACATCGAAGATGACTGAAAATAAAATAAAGGAGCTTATTACCCACAATATGGTCTTGATTTGACATATTCCTTCAGATTATCATTTATTTATATCGACGCAGCACTATTTAGCTGGAAAAAAAAGTCGCACTTTAGAAGAAGTGAAAAAAGGCATGGAGGAATATTTTGCATCCAAATATACCAAATATACTTTTATTCTGACGGTATTAAAATTTTGTTAAATAGGTGGAAGAAGGTTGTGTCTACCAAAGGAGAATATATTGTATCGATGTAATAAGAAAATATTTTTTTTTTCGATCTACCTTTCATTTAAAAAACGACATTTTCGTCCGGACAACCTAATGTATTGATTTTTTTTCCTTCTGTTGGATCTACATCTCACTACTGATGGCGGCGATATGTTGACATGTAACTTCTGTGGATAAACTCAAGCTATGGTGTAGGCGTCTTGCATATAATTATTGTACGAGTACAGTGACATAATAAACACCTTTCGTAGTAGCATTTCAACTGATGGGCGGGCAGTCAACGCGACTTTTTTCACAGTATTTTAGTTTATGATCAAAGTCGAAATTGGCGCCGTGTACTCAAAAATAATATCTAGTATAAATTAAAATGCTATCTCAGGGTTGGCAATAGTGACTAAGTGTTTTACAAATCTAAACAATCGTCTTAAGATCTTCGGCATTCTTTTTAACTCTAATAGAGTTTCATTAGTTTCCCTGCAATCTTATACATTCAATTATTTTATAACGTAATTTACATCATCTATTGGTACCTAATAAGACCATATAAATGTTTTCACTATCTTAAAATACATTTTTATCATAATTTAAACAAAAAAAAACAATAAGTTCATATCAATGAAGAACCTAACCCAAGACTGAATTTAACTATGAAACACCCATTTATCATGGAAACTGGCTTGATCATGTTAACCAGAACATTTTTTTTGTAGATTGGTTGTTTTTTGCGTATTTATGTTCAATAATATATTGTAATAATGCTAATGCCTTAGTAGGAGGAGGCTTGTGCTATACTCGTATTGGTTATGTGGAAAATGAATATAATCATCTTCTGTTTATAGGAATAGGAATCCCATGTCTGTGATTCGGAAGCGTACGGGAGTATTGACATTTACGGTAATGACTCTTTTAAACTGCCTTGAGGTTTTCTAAACTAGCATATATACCATACATACCATTACCACATTACCCTGTTGGGGTAGGCAGAAAGGACAGAACGCCAGATTTTCCTATCTCGAAACATCTTTAGCCTCTTATATATCCATGTATTTGTCTCAAATCATGCATTTCTACAACATTTATTCGGCTCCTCTTTTTAAGCTCACGTTTTTTCACACCCATACAAAGTTGGCTATAATCTTAGCAGATTTTGATACTCTCTAGTTTATATATACATGTTTAAGTGCCCCATTGATATAGTTTTCTATCGCTACATGCCGTTGAATATCCCTCTTAACTCTTCCATTATCTGAGAAAATACTACCTAAACAACAGGATTCTCAACTTGCTTCAATTTTTCATTATTCACTCATATATCGAATTTATTTTTCCTTTCGTATTTTTCTATCACCATTATTTAGCAACATTCATTCTCAAATCTTTCTCTTCGCATCTATCGTACGATTTACTTATCAAACTTGTCCTGGTCGTATTTGACTTGATTTGATCCTGCTTCTCAAAAAAGTGAATGGGATAATTGCCTCTGAAGTTACTGAAATTGATTGACTTCCAAATTGTTTCGAGGTAGATGTACGAGACCGAGACCGAGACCGAGACCGAGACCGCAGAACATATTCCGATGCGAAAGTTGTTATTACTCGAATTATCCCGTACCTACGAGTAGATTGTTTAAAAGTTCTTTTATAGAGAGTTTTTGTTTCTCTTAAGGATAAATCCAATTTTTCTTTTTTTCTTTTCGTTGACTTTGTTTCTCTCACAATTTTTCGAGATATCCGTAAATATTTTGAAGTTTCTTTGTATATTGGAATGAATTGATTCTGCGTATGCATTCTTTGGATTTTATTTTCGTAGATTTTTTTTCTTTTTGTATGTTAGGGCCTTTGATTGTCAGCCTCGATATTATTCAGGTTTGTATTTTATGTCTGGTGGGCGGTATGCATGTGCGTACTGCTTTTCGATATATTTGTTGTATATGATTTATGTAAATGTTTATAATTTTTGTGACAAGTTATTTATATTCATGCGTGCTCAAAATTCTACTCTTAATATTTTTTAATTAATGGTCGGTTAAAAGACCGTACATTGTATTATAATAAAATAAAAAAAATGAAATTAGATGTGTGAAGTATATTTTCAGCATATAGAATTGACCAGATGTTAATGTTTTGTTAACCGTGTTGCATTTCCTGCGCATTGTGTATTCGGGCAGGTCAAGTTTTCAATAACAGTTCGCAATGCACCGGATATTTAATAAAAATCGCTGTGGTGTATTTTTTTATTATTAATAATAAATAATATTGTATTAATAATAAAGCATCACGGTTTATATAATGTAGTATGTGTGTATTTTTTTTAATGCCTTATCCCAAATAGTTTTTCGGGGTTCGCCGTATACGTTATCGTCAAACAGACTGTATTTGCATTATTGTAAAATGTGAGGGAAAACGTTACGTTCGGGATGGAATCGCTGGAAATGGCGAGCATTTGGAAAATCTGAATGAGATCAGTCTACAAGAAGTACGGACGGGAACGTATGCGGACTGGACTACTGTATGCAGATTACATGGTCGTGTTGTGTTGGCGGAGAGTGAAGATTCATTGAGTGGTTCAGAACCAAGTCCAAAAATATTGCGAAAAGCTTAAGCTTTTAGCAGAAAATGCTTTTGTACAAAGTAAGTGTAATAAATGTACTCAATATAACACTTTTTCAGAATTGCAATCACTAAAATACCATACAGAATTAGCAACACTAAAATGTTTGAACCTAGTTTACTCAAAACTAACCAGTTGGTTCACTCGGCTTGTGAACGACCCAATTGTTTAGTTTGATAAGAAAATTGTATGAACGATGCGAAGAATATAGCTGAGAATGAGTGTTGTAAACTCCAAAGTAATGGTGGTACGAAAGTATGAAAGGGGAAAGTAAATTCGATGTGTGGATGAATAATGAAAGATTGGAGCTAGTTGAGGAATTCTGCTATTTAGGTAGTATTTTCTCAGATGTTGGAAGAGTTAAGAAGGATACCGTACGGCGTGTAGTGATTGGAAACAAAGTCAACGGGCCACTAAAACATATACGAGGGTAAGTCAATAAACTCGCGGAATGAATGGGTTAAGGGGAGGAGGCGATAGTGAGCATGTTCCGATAATATGACTCATTAGTATATTCATCAAGTTTTAGTCTAATTTTGACAGTATTGTTTAAGGTATCGTCGGGAGAGCATGTCAAACGTTAATACCACCATCCCAAGTATCTAAAAAAAGTATTACACCGTCATTAAATTTCACACAAAATAAGGGAAAACACCTCATATCATTTTGGAAGAGATGCTATCGGTTTATAGAGACTGTTGCCCTGGAAAAACGATCGTTTACAAGTGGCATAGCCTTTAAGCAAGGGAGATAATCGATTGAAGACCTCCTACCAGGACGGCCTGTTGAGACTACTGATGGTTGGAGTATCCTTCACAATCATTTTGAATATCCTCCATTAGCATGTAGGGATGTCAAAAGTCAGTGCAATGTGGGTAGAATGCTCACGTCACTTCAAAAACAACAACGCGTCGAATGTTCACGACAAGTTTAGGACCTCTGCAGAATCAACAAAGATGAGATTTGAGCCGAATTATTACTGGATATGAAACTTGGGATCATCATTGTAAGCCTGAGTCGAAGCACAGGAGTCCAGCAGTGGCATAAAAACGGCACACATCCCCCTAAGAAGTTCAAAGTGTCGCAATCGCTTGGAAACATTATGAATACACTTTTTCATGACATCCTCTCGGGTGCTGTAACGCGTTCCGCGAAGCGGTTTTTTAAGTCGGTTGAACAGGAAAAAGTCGCAGGGAGCCAGATCAGGTGAATTCGAAGGCTGCTGGATAGTATTCGTGTTGTTTTTGGTGAAAAACTCGTGGAAATCATGTCTTTCGCGATTTCAATGCGGTCCTTTTTTTGCATGAAATTGAAGTCTTTCGGCATCAGTTTTGCAGCGACACGTCTGAGGCCCAAATCATTAACCAAAATGTCTTGAGCGGATCCATAAGCGATGTTCAAGTCCTCTGCCAGCTCTCTGATGATCAATTTGCGGTTTTCGGCCAATGTGGTAACCTAATAAAAAAAAGAATTCCAATCGGGTGACTGACAGCGCCACACGCTGGCCAGTCCTAAAAATTTTTGATCAAGGTAGTACTGCTGATAGATTACAAAGATAAGGACATCAGAATAACTGGAGAGTACTACTCTGGTCTGGTACTCTAAGTCGTGGTTCCTTGATGAATCTGGAATTGAACGGATAATTAGCCTCCCCTACTAGCGGCCCTGAGCTATGCTGAGCTCATCACTCAATGAGGAACTAGTCATCTTTTTTATTTACCCACCTTGCTGGAGACTGTCTTCTTGCTGACTCCTCCCCTCAACATTTACCGTTCTCTTATAGCGATATGCTCGTATTCTCTTCTTGCATGTCATTGACAGCTTTTCCTTGACCTGGTGATTTTAGAGAATGGACATGTTGCCGTGCGTCTTGCAGTCCATGAGATGCGAACCATTCGACGCCAACACCACGTTTAGAAAACATCCAGCATATTTCATTCCTTTTTTCTCCGAGTTCATGTTTTCACTCCATAGAGTGCTATCTTTATATGCGTACATGGTGTATACTACTCGTAAATAATCGTTCTCACCGGACGAATATTGGTGCTGAGAAGCATAGACCGATTTTTTTCCATATTTTGATAAGTTTGGCCATTGCAAATTTTGCTATAAAATATTTTATAGGTGACACTTTTCGAGCTTTTTTCAAACCGGGCTAGTTGGGTGCAGGTAGTTCGCCTGGGGTACAGGGCTCAGGGCTGCGAATACGGTGAATATAATTGCCGTGCGGGCAGAGCTGGCGTGCCGTGTCCGACCCGGGCAGGAATGGCACGGCACAGTGCATAAATTGGCTTCTCTGGAATTTCCGGCCGGTGCGCGCTACACGCCATGAGGCACCCCGCTGCGTTTCGGATACAACGCTCTCAGCACTGCTCACTACTGTGCTATCCATATTGACTCTTGCCACCTTTTTCGTTTAAGTTCTTAAATCTAGTTATTTCACCTCAGGTGTTTGTGTTCGTTGAATGATTTAGTGTTTTTGCCATGTGGGAATTATTTTTCTAAATGCAGAAAATTTTAATGTGGTAACAGATGTCACCGAAAGAAACGAACTCTGAATTTATTATCTATTTTGCCAGTAGTAAATACGATAATAAATAAGTGTCTGAGTAAATGAGTCCTGGACTCGGAAACTTGACCAGGTGGCATATTAATTGAATTCTTCAATGACAATGAATATCGAATACTGCTTATTTTTTTTAGTGTCGTTTATATTAAATTGATATTTCAACACACGTTAAAAATACACGTATGTGATTCGTAATTAATTAAAACATATAGGAATAATGCTGTTCGGATTATTTGAATGCGTAATTACATCGATTTTATTGGAGATCGAAATTTCGTATAATGAAACGATTCGCTAAATCCTTAAGGCCTCGGCCACACGCTTGATGCTTAGAGCTACGCTGCGAGCTAGGCGACATATCCTAGCGAACCAACGCACCGCATACTATCGCAATGGCCACACTGCACGCTTCGCGCCACACTACATGACGACTAGTCACCGAGTGAATCCTAGCGAACAGACGTGTTGGTTAATTTTATTGTCACCGTGATTTTACTAGATTGCGGAAGTTTTAATAACAGCTGTGTATAAAAGGGAGCCTTTGTGGAACCCATCGAGCAAATTATAGAAAAATGTACCTGTAATAAAATCTCTGGAATGAAGTTGCACAGGAAGTAAATAAAGATGGTAAGTTGTAATGAAGTTGGTTAGTTTTGAGAGTGGCATTGTTTGTTGACTCAACCGCTCCCAAATGTCAAATGTGCGAATTTGTGCGAAGCACTTTGATGTGGCCAAGCATGAAGTCACCTAGTATTTGTCACGTAAAACCTAGCTTAGCACCTAACGAAGCACTTTGGTGTGGATTCGGCCTAATAGTTGAGGTGCACACTGGATTAAATGGAATATTATATTCTAATCGAACAGGAAAAAGAAAACGAAATATGCCATTATATTTGTCAGTTGATTGTTACACAATTAACATATAAATTCCGTGCTATTTTTCATATTCCATACAAACCTAGTAATGTTATATTTTCTTAAATATCTCAAACCAGCTGTATCTAACATGGGTTTGATTTTTGACCCACCCATATACGAGTATACTATATAAAATATCTAAGCCCCATTTTTGTCATGAATAATTATAATTATTTTATGGGAATAAATACCTCGTCTAAAGATTCGGGCTCGGTTCAAAATCTGAAAGCTGTGAAATTGATAGAAATATAGGAAACGGGTGTTACGCAATTCTTTCATAAATCTTTAAATTTAATTTAATTTCGCTTACAATATCTTGAACAAAAATGCTCATAGGAGATTATCGAATTAAATAATGAGTGTATTTTCTAAATTTACAATGGAATATCTAAATCTCCTAATTCAGTACTATATTTTTTACTTATTAGATTTTTATTGAAGCCCACACTTGCAAAAATATCCGGTTGGGAAACATGTGTATTTGATGATGAATTTAGTCGAACAAAAAATCTGCCCTTTTCTAGTCTTACGTTTCCTTTAAAATCTCAGAACAAGTAGAGTATGGATATATTCTGACTCTCCGTTGTTTGGTCGATGTCCCTAGAGGTAGTTGCGTCTCCACGTGCCACTAGGCCCGCTTCAGCCCCTGTGTATTGAAGCAGGGAATACGGAGTTGGGAGCGAAGGTAATTCGAGGCAGGCAGCTGTACTGTGCATCGAACACTGTACCTTTGGCCGGATGTCTGGGCAGGGTTTCTTGAACCCGACGGAACTCGGAACACCTGCCCGGGTACGGGTACACAGCCTCTCACGTAATCTTCCGTGCCGTGCCGGTGCTGTTCAAATGATATCGTGTTCCGAGACATTTTCCCTTCGAAACGTAAGCATTCCGTCTCTGTTTTAATACATTTTTGTGAATTTTACTAAATTTTGATTTAGATAAATAAAAATGGCCTTGGTCTTTGATATGAAATTCAATATATTGGTTTTATCATATGCATTATTATTGTTCCAAAATGTTGATTACACCAATTCAATCAACCTGATGGTTTTACACTTTTCTTCTCAAATCTAGTTTTTTTATCCAGCATTTCTTACGGATGGTCTTTTATAAAAAATATCGAATAATATATGGGTACTAGAAATATAATATAATTTGTTTAAATAAATAATATTAAATAAATATAGGTTTATTGATAGCAACACAGTATGTACATAATACATTTAAATACACTTCAAGAACACAAATGGCAGAGAATACATTAAAGACGCAAGCTATCAAAAGGTCTGGGCTCATCTAATAACATCCCCCCGGCCAAGATACACCACTAATATAGGGCGAGCCCAGCCACGGGGACACCAGATGTTTTTCAGCCCACACCCTTGCACATGTAGAATAAGAAGATAAAAAAAAACAGAAAATAAATAGATGGCAGAAAAATAAACAAATCCACAAATACCGCCTCAGATCAATTCAAACAAACAAATAAAGGTTCCCCCCCTTGACAGCAATACAACGTGTACATATATCATATATATTTAATTCCTTCCGAGTATCGCACATACATCTCAAAATAAACTGCTGAAAATACATTTAAGAGAAGACATTAAAAGGTCCGGGCTCATCCCACAAACATTCCCCCGGCTGAGATACACCCCACTAATATAGGGCGAGCCCAACCGCAAGGACATCGGGGGGGAGGGGGGGCTTTCAGCCCACACCCCCGTATATCTAGATTAAAAAAAAAACAAAAAGTATGGCAGTAAATAAAATAAAAAGTAAACCCACACATACAACCTCAGGTTAACTGTCAGCAAGAACGAAAAAAAGAAAAGCCTCAAAGGAGTCCAAATTTTATAAAAGTAAAATGACAAATGGGAAATGATGTTCACACATAAAAAAACCACAACACAATACGAGTACATTGAAATAGTTAAGTAGTAATATAAAAATGTAATTAAAGTTTGTAGTATTGTAATTAAAGAAAAATATTCTCACATTTTATTGCCATAGATTTTTCTTTCATTGTATTGTATTACACTTACGTTGTATACAATACAATTGAGCGGGTTTATTACCATACGGCAACTCTTCCAAGCTAAAGGAGCTAAACAAGCTCTAAGTGAAAACGTGACTGGAATCCTTTTTGAAATCTGTGTACCAATGGAAATCAAACACGCTATCTCCCGTTGACAGGCAGACGTCTTATCAACTAGGCCACGGGGGTCGACGTTCCGTCGTTCATTCCTATCTCAATGTTTTATCAACCAAACATTTTTTTGTAATAATTCTTTTCTTTTCATGTTATTATTTGTTGCATGTCACATGCACTAGTCGCAATTATATAAATATAAATTGTGGATTTTTTTACGTTTTTCAATCAATGATTATACTTTTTTTATACGCATCTTTGCTAGAAGGCAATCTTTTCAACAACAGAGTAAACTTCGCGCCAAATGCCTCGTCTCCAAAAGACGATGAAAATTAAATAAATATATTTCTGCAAGCGGGATTACCGTTAGAAGTAATTCTTTTCCTTCTAAATTTGATTGGATCTGCCAACAACGAAAAAAAAAAACGGACCATCAAGTGGTATATTTTTATGTGTATCTTTATTTATATTTAAAATGGAAAGCCAAGGAGTTACGAAGGGAGGTCAATAAATTCCCGAAATGAAGGGATCAAGGAAAAGGGCAGTATGGAGCATTATTAGTATTTCATATAGGTATTCACAAAGTTTGTGTAATTTTGACAGTATTTAAGATACCGTTGGGAGAGTATGTCAAACGTTAATAAATATCACAAGAATGGAAAAAATGAGTTTTGCGCCGTCATTAATTTCTCACAAAACAAGGGGAAAACCTCTAAATCATTTTGGAAGAGATGTTAGCGGTTTGCGAGGACTGTTGCCTCCTTCCACGTCGGCCTGTTGAGACCACTTCTTCAAACATCGTCAAAAATCAGAAAAGCTTGTGCTGGAAGATGCCCGCCTAAGCAAACAACAGCTTGCAGAGATGGTTGGAGTATCATCTACAACCATTTTAAATATCCTCCACCAGCATCTAGGGATGTCAAAAGTCAGTGCAAGCTGTGTACCCAGAATGCTCACGTCACTTCAAAAACAACAACGCGTCGAATATTCGCGACAGTTTAAGGACCTCTGCAGAAACAACAAAGATGATATTTGAGCCGAATTATTACTGGAGATGAAACTTGGGCTCATAATTATAAGTCTGATTCAAATCAGGAGTCCATGCAGTGGCTGGCATAAAAACGACACACAGCCCCCTAAGAAGTTAAAAGTGTCGCAATCACCTGGAAAATGATGGCTACATATTTTTTGGGATGCTGAAGGCATATACTGCTGATATATTACAAAGATAAGGGCATCAGAATAACTACTACTCTGGTCTGCTGATGCAGTTCAAAGAAGCTGTGAAGGAGAAACGGAGAGGAAATTGGACAAAAGGGGTGCTGCTTTTGCACGACAATGCACCCGTTCACAAACAAATTTTGCATTGGTTGTTTTCACAACTATGGCTTCCAAACATTAAATCACTCTCTCTACAGCCCAGACCTGCCTCCGCCTGACTATTATTTGTTTCCAAATATGAAAAAAGAACTTCGAGCGTAGAAATTTACGGACGATGAAGAAGTTGAAAGTGCAATTTCGGCATATTTTGAGGGCAAAAGTAAATAATTTTTAATGTGGGTATAAATATGCTTATTGAAAGATCTAAAAATTCTATTAGTTTTAATGGTGAATATACTGAAAAATAAAAATAAAAAAATGTTTTTTTCTTCAGGTTTTCCCTTCATTCCGCGAATTTATTGACCTCCCCTCGTAATTATAAAATGACAAATTATATTTAGACATTCTACCAAAATCTATTGTTTTATTTATTCATTCGTATGGGTACTCTTATTGCTAATGTGGACATGTTGAAGACCGTGGTTGGGAGACAACATTGTTTTCTGCCCTATTAATCACGCATTAGGGTTAAGAATCACTGGAGTAGGCACGTAATTCGTTGTTCGTAATCATATTTGTTGGCAATACGGAGTATTATTGTCACCAGACGAACTCCTGAACTAGTGTACTCTTTAATATTTTTATTTTTGCATATCTTCATACTTTTGGGCAAGACAAACGTCTTACCAACTATGTCACGGAGGTCGACAACTTTGTAGTCATCTGCGGCTAAATAAATAAAAATTATCTGCGAGGTATGTTTATCTTGGATTTTCAATTTTGTTTTCAATCGTCGATAAAAATTATCAGCATTATAATTTATCCATATATTATCGTTTCATTTTTCAGCAACCGTGTTAATCATCAGCTCTCGTAAAATGACTTATAATGCATGACTCATTGAACTTTTTTATTATTACATACTTTTTAGTGTGTAATTTTAAATAGTGTTTTTGACTGATTTTTATGAAATGAGTATGATTCTTTAGTAAATATAATGCCATTTAAATTAATGTTAATGTGTTTTTGTTGTTTGTGCGATTCATTGTTTCGTGATTCTAATTGAGTGTTGTGAATATTTTGTATCAGAAACGTAGTTCCCGTTGTTGCTAAATGGACGCACGTGGCCGAGCAACGGTATCTCGGTTCGTTTTATACATACTCGTAACATCGTTCTGCCAACCCATTTCTTGTGGAGAAAGTTATTCGTGTGAGTTTATCGCTTTTTACAATAGTTGCAATGAGAATACGACGATGCTATTTAAATAGCTCATTAAATCTTCTTTAATACGTTAATTATTATATAAATGATTAATAATAAAAAAATAAACTCATTTGCCGAAAATATTGAAATCTGTCTTTATCGAATTGTAAATAAGGCTCGAATTGTATTGCTCAATAATGACAATGGTAATGATAGTGTTACTTCTCTCTATTTTCGTTTTGTAAAGTAAAATAAATAGAAAATTAAATGCAGGTGTTGCAAGTCATCACCTTTAGTTGCTATATAAGTTGAATAATTATCACAAATTCACTTAAATAGTCATCATTAATTTGAACCAGCCGAGAACAAGTCCTGGTGTAGACCAGTACTACACAACGGTTGCCCTTTAAACACTGATTATAGCACACTAAGCAAATCCTGAGACTTTTTGAAAACCAATAGAAAAAATACTCAAGTTCTTAACATTTAGCAAAATCTTCCGTTCCTGACTTACCTCCCTCTTTTCTGATCATCAATAATATTTAGAATTTCTATATCATCTTACCACCTAGATCGTGCTATAAAATTTTATTTTCAGGAACAATATGAGTTTGGTAATATTCAATACAATAATACGATGAAGAGCAGAAAGTATTTTTCTGCTTTCCTAGCAAGGCAGAAATTGTACATTTTAAAATAGTGATAAATCATGATATCCTCGGTAGAAACATTTTCAAAAATATAAAATATTTTGACATGTATACACATTGGAAAAGTTACGGAATGTTGAAACTTTCATTAGAGTCTAAGGTCAATTTGTATCCAAGTGACTAGATCCTTACTAAGAAACTGAAGTCACAGTAAAATAGATTTATTTTTGAAAGTGTATTTAACTCTTTGATCCCAAGTACTTACTCTGAGAGTGAACCCATGCCGAGTGCGCTATTCCCCTTTTCCGTAATTAATTCGGGAAGGGTTTTGGTCTGATCTTGGTAAGGCTGTTGCCTCTGTCGGGCTGCGAGCGACCGTTACTCGGGCGGGGGCAGCGGTACAGGTCCGTCCCGCGGGGTGTGTTTTGCCATACGCGGCCAGACCGGTTCTGCCGCTGTTGACACGCTTTGTTGCCAGTACACTCTCCGGCACTTGTCTTTTGCAGGTGCATATCCGTGTGCACTCCGCCATACTGCTGATAGTTTTACATCACTACTTAGTTAATGGTTAAGGCTGGTTTGTATTGTGCTGTTCTGTAACACACGTTTTTGTGCATTATATTGTACAATCTGACGAGCTTATTATTACCATTGTTTTTTTTTTATAAATTAGACCGTTTTTTCAACCAGTCCAAGTTCTTAAAGGAATGATTTTGTTTGGTTATAAGAAATCAAGTGAAATGTATTAAAGTACACATTTTCTACCTAGAGTTTCATAAAATGAGGAAATGGAACCAGAGAATCTGCTGTTTCGTACGTTACTAATGTCATCCTAACTATTTTTATTTTCATAATGAAGCTATTTTCATTTCTATGATACTCTTTTTATGCATCAGTTGGTGTGTTACAATGACGAGAATTGGTAATCAAGTACGATATGTCACATATCTCAAAATCAATTCAAGCATATCAGAATCGATAGCCACATTCAAAATTAATGACACCTATTTGCAAACCAATCGAATGTACATTTGTTTTTTTTTTTACTTACTATCCACTTATATTTTTTCATTGAAATGGCAAAGCGAAGGGTAAAAATAAACCCCGATACTTGTTAACGTATCTCAACTTACACTGCAACAGTCCCTTTACTTAGCCAAACGGACTTGTTTCATCGTGAGATTATTAAATCATAAGATTTTAAAGCAACTAACATAGTCCGATTGTGCAGGAGAGTCAAGTTGTCGACAGCAAATATAAATTGCGCGAAGAATCAAAATTAGGACGAATTTAACGATACTCTACATATATTTATTTATGAACTTTCATTGGAGGACATAATTGTTTTTATACATCTCATTGGTACGAGTATAGCGCGGGTCGGAAAGTCGGAAGCCACTAAAATACCGCAGCTGACCATACTCGCTGACAATACAATAAATCGAGAGAGAATAGTACTCGTAATATAGAGGAAATGTAGAGGCGATTGCGGAAAAAGGAACTTGTGCGGTTGAAGATCGGATCGTGACCTTATGATGTACAAGTATTCTTGCAGTTGGGAGGTCACCGATCACGCAACGCCTTTACGAGTAATGTCTAATGAGGAAGCCTGCTTACTGCTCACTGCTTGGGTCCGCGATCACGTCATCGCGGCTGCACCGCTCGTGCTGCCTTTGTTTCCGTTAGTCACTGCTCTGTTATTTTCTTTGCTTGTTTTTATCCTCCCAAGTATTGTTCTGATAAATTCCAAGTTTTTGATAAAAATCATTATTTTTAAGTTGGTATGTGTGAATGAGAGTATAGTAAAATTTTATCTAAAACATGAAGTTAATCGCGATTTCTTTGTTTTTGCAATATAAATTTTTTCGATCTCAATAGTTTCCAATTTGCATAAAAAATAATTATTTAAGTCTTCTCGTTGCGTAATTGCTATCGCGTTTTGTTCTAGCATAAACAACAAATATATTTATTTTATCCAAAAGCAGAGATACAAATCTGTGACGTTATGGCAGAAGTTGATTTGTCCGTTTTACCTTAGTTTACAGGAGAAGCAATATTAACTTTGATAAGCTGTCAAAATCAGTACAAATAAGCAGTTTTTAAGTTTTTCCAAACAATATATCTTTTGTTTGGATAATGAGACACAACCAATTTTGCCACAACATGCTGAGAAATATTTTCTATAAATTGGGAGAATAAACACAAAATGAAAAAAAAAAACGGACATATCAACTTCTGCCATAACGCCACAGAAATATAAGTTGAATCATATATTTAGATTGATGCTTGAACTCAAACCTTCATTTTCGTGGGAGGAGATTCTACTATTCTTGAACCATCGTGAATTCTTAAACCAGACCCGAATAAACAAGCTTCATTTTCAACGCAAAACCGTATTACCTTTATTTGCGTCACTTCCTATTTCATTTAGATTGAACAATACCAAATGGGTCCTCGCGGGAACAGTTTCATCTTCATTATTGCGAGGTTTCGGGCATCGTATTACAATGCATTATCAAAATGAAACGATAAATATTACCTCAGTACTGTAGCGATGTGAACTCCCACAAAATTGATCGTGCGCTTCGCTGGAATTCATATCTTTCTGAGGGTTGACCTGATTCAAAAGTTAGTAAAATGAGAAATTTACTATCAATATCCTAATTAAGCCACTGAATAAAATCAATATCGGTTACTGCGATTGGCTTAATTTTTTCAGCTTTAATTAATGTTAATTTAAGTTCATTTCCTTTAAATCTCAGGCGATAACTGCCGTTTTCAATACAACCGAACGTTAATGAAGACCTTCGGGAAAGGACGTAAGCATAATCGGGAGTGGTTGCTCAGAGCGGGCCCGCGAATCGCGCTGCGGATCATTATATAGCAAAAGAGATTCCGATAACGGGAATCGATGGCCGTTACGGGCGACAGGTTCAGCTTCGCGTATAAGTCGAATACATGTTGGCCGAACGGAGAGCGAGATCAGATGGAACGCGACTCGGTCGCTAGTCCTTGGCGGAAGAAAGAGCCGGAAGGCCAAACTTGTCGGAATCAAGCGGATCCCTAATCAATTATTGTTAATGAACTCGTCGTTTGATAATCCATTCGTATTGTGTGCTTTGTATATAGATATGCTCATACGAGTATGAACGAAATATTTTATAATTGAATATTAATCAGTTTGGCTCTTTCCAATCCGTAAACTAATTGTCATTTCAGCATTAGACAGTAAAAAGAAATCCCACTGATTTTATAACCATTTAAAACCTCTCCGAGTGTAGTAAGTTTTATTTGCTAACACGTCAAGTATATTGTAATTATTTCTTAGATTGTCCTGCGGCCGAGTTCCTTCCATTCGTCATGGTTTCGAGTTGTCGGCTGGTTTGGGAATTCTCAGAAGCCGTCTGTATTCACTGTCTCTATTTGCCACATCCAAGTATTCCAATTTGCCGACTTGCTCCCCCGGTTGTCATCGCTCCTCTCGGTTCCGACAAGTTCTTGCGCACGCTCCCGCTATGAAGCAAGTGTCGTCGACCCACCATGCTCGAGGTCGTTCTGGGTTTCTCACAAGGTCACTCGGATCTTATTGTTGTTTGACCACGCGTTCCTCCTTTGTTATTTATTTATTTCTAAACATTAATATTCTTCGATGATAAAATGACCGATACTTAGGATGTTTTTGTGTTAAATGTGACTGAAAGTTTTTCACTTTATTTTTTAGTGGTGACGTTTTTGTTGGGAATTCTTTTCCTGATATACGTGATAGACGGCAATTACCATGGGAATTCTATTGAGTTTACTCGTTCTCTGCCAATAAAAATATTTTGGAATTATTATGTAGGTAATACTTCATGCCATATTAGATTACTTGATAAGATAGACTGAACGGTTTTTTAATATCATTTTCATGCTCTATATGGAAGAAAACAAGCAAGATGTTTGTAAATATGTATTTGAATAACATTTAGTAATGCCACTCTAATAATAACTATTTAGTTTTTTAAAGATTTTATCTTAAAAGCGATATTTAGATGTTTTGTTTGTTAGTTCAATTAGACTGTTTTATTAGTTCAATTAGTTTCAGGTCAACTTAAGAATTTCTGTAGTTGGTCGGGAAATTTGATTTATCCTTTGATCAATACTTAGTTAGTGATTTTTTTGCACCTTCCCTGTTCGTAAATTTGACTCGCAATTTCTTCATACTCTCGATTCTTTTGTAAAATTTATCGATTCAAACTAGTAACCCATTGCCGATCGGCTACGGATGGCTCGTCTTTTGCATCGCGCAGAGCGGGTGGTGTTCCTCTCGAATTGGGTGTGGTGTGGAGAGCTGCGTTAACGCAGCCCGCGTAGGGGCGGGCAGCTGCGGGACGGGGGCCGGTTCAGTGACCGCCCTGCGCACTCCCTCCTCGCCAGCCAATTCACTAGGGTTGCCAGAATATAATTTTATGTATAATAGGATAAGATAGTGTGGGAGAAAGTAAATCCAATTTTTAGTATAAAACGACAAAAAATAAATAAATGAACAATTTTCTTATTATTACGTTATAAAAAACGACGTGATATAAAGAAAATTTTTATGATAAATACAGTGTTGAAATTGAGGTTTTTTCTTTATTTGTGTTTATTTTTGTGAAATATCCTTAAAAATAAATCCTTAAAAATTTGTGTTTTTAATAAAAATTATGTAATTTCATCACAGTTGAATTTTTAGATTTATTACATTATACCAACGTGTTATGAATAAAGGCGAATGTTATTAAAGGCAATATTAAAAAAATAAACAATTCCGAAATTATTAAAATTGCGAAGTCGTCCGAGGACACTCGAACTAGGCCATGCCCTCGAACACGATATCTTCTGGTGACCCTACCCTCGGTGGTCTAGGGCCTCTATTTACATTCAGTTCGTCCGTTACGGCCAGCCAGTGGATTGGATGCCATCCGCTATCCGACTGTTGCCCGATGGCCGCTTCGTTTCTTTTGTTCCCGGCGGTGCTGCACTTTCTACCGAGGCCCGGTCGCGCTATAAATTATTCGTGGAAATTTAAAACTGGAAAATGGTCGAGGGACGGACACGTGCATGCGCGTTCCACGGCTGAATCCGGAGAACTCTTCGCATTAGCGTTTTTATTTGCAATCTTATTAAAACGATGACAAGTTGTCAATTAAGGGGAGAGAGAGTAAAAATTGTTTCACTTGATAAAAAGTCAAGATCACATTGATGCCCCAGAGATATTTAGTTTATATCGTCGGTATTATGTTCCATTCGTTCAGATGTTGTCGTCATCTTGGCACGGGAGGCTCATCGACCAGTTCGCTGCATCTGAAGCAAGTTGGTGCAGCTGATCCGGTTCTCCGGGGAGTTCAGTTCGATCCCACCACCATACTGTCATGGGGGACAGCGATCCTCTGGGCAGTCGTTTATATCAATGTGTCCGTAGTTTACTATGTATATATAGGAGGGGTTGGCTTTACACCCATTTATATATGCGCCATAAACCTCTGCTTATACTAAACAATTATCGCTAATTTTTGAAATTTCACGTTATTTTGTTTTCTAGATATTGCATTGCATTGCATCCTGAAATGGAGGAGTGATAATATTTCAGGAGTGATAGTTTTTCTAGAGATACATTTTAGATAGATACATTATACGAGTAGGTATGGTTTACCTCCTCTTGTCAGAGATATGTATGGCGTGTTTTTGGGAGGTTTAGAGCTCCCTTGAGTAGAGTTTTGTCTCTAAACGGCGCTTTATAAATTGTCCTTTATTATTATGGATAGTATTCATTTTATTTGCAAATAAGTAATATCGACTGACCGTCCCAAAAGCTTAGAATACTTAGATCTGTCAACATAACGAGTATTTTCACGCAAAAAATGTGAACAAGTTTACTCAAAAATTTAAATGCCAAGTATACAATTCTTCGTTTTAATTCGAATTTTGCCCAAGTATTGGAAAAAAGTATTGTACTTATATCAAAAATTGATACTGCGTTCAATTCCATATTTATTATTGAAAAAAAAATTGCTTAGAAATTTTTTTGTTATGATCATCAATCGAACTAGATAAAATTTCATCCTTGACAGGCAGAAAGAGAAAGGTACGAGGCGTATCCAGAAAGTAAGTGTACTGAGGCTCTCACGACCGGATGGATTTTATTTTCGACATGTTGGCTACACTTCCGTGTAGCCTGACCCTTCCCCTCCGCAACGAGACCGGTTCGAGGTCAGTACGTTGAGAAGTGTCGACGCGACAACACGTTTAGGGAAAAATGTCAATCCAATCTGCCGCCAAGTCCGAAATTTTGTTAAAAGGCAAGAGTTTTTGAGGCGCTGCAAACTCCATGGAGATGAATTTCTCCGCTCCATCGTTACTGGAGATGAAACTTGGGTTGCACACTACACGCCTGAAACCAAAAGGCAGTCTCAACAGTGACGTCACACCTCTTCACCCTCCGCCAAAAACTTCAAAACCACAATTTCAGCCAAGAAAATCATGGCATCCGTGTTTTGGGACTGTCAAGGCATAATTTTAATTGAATATATGCCTCAAGGGGAGACCATCAACTCTGCAAGATACTGTGAGACCCTAAAAATATTGCGGAGGGCGATTCAGAACAAGAGGAGAGGCATGCTGACAAAGGGAGTCTGCCTGCTGCACGACAATGCCAGACCACACACGGCCAACGCCACGAAGGAATTGCTAGCCTCGTTTAAATGTGATGTCCTGAACCATCCCGCGCATTCCCCTGACCTAGCACCTTCAGATTACTATCTCTTTACCTCCCTGAAGCTGTACATGGGTGGAAAAAGGTTTTCAACCGACGAGGAGCTAAAGGAGGAGGTGGAGAAGTGGACGGAGGGGTTGGCGGGAAACTACTTCGAGGAAGGCATCAAAAAGTTGATACCCCGCTTCACCACCTGCATTGAGAGGAATGGCGACTATGTCGAAAAATAGCTTACATATTACTACGGTAACCACGTAATTTTTTTGTTTAAATAAAAAAAATTGTTACCTACAAAAATTCAGTACACTTAGTTTCTGGATATGCCTCGTACATCGAGTTTGTATTTAATAAGTTTTTACCACCATCAGGTAAAATCTTATTCTCAAACAGAAAATAAGTTTTCCACGCCAGAGTAGATTCGAGTACCTCTCGACGTCACTTACTGACCCAGCTTCGGTCCTCCTGGGCTGGGTTTTCTCACTTCACGCTGTGACACTACCGTTGCGCCAGATATTTGGACGGTTGAGGCTCGCCTCTATTCAGGTTGGTCAAATCTTAAAGGTCGACTTTCCTTTCTGGTAGTTGGTTTTAAATTGTGTTCGACCCATGAGTAACGTGTTATATGTTTTCTTAGCGATAAAAATGTTTTTATTACTGTACTACAACATAGTGGTACGAAACATTTTCTAATTGAATCTAACATTTAGCTACGGATTTTATGCTCCTTAATGGATCTTTTCTTAGTGCTCATTAAGAATAATCTGTTATAAAAACGTTTTTTTATTACGTGTTATATATAAAATTTACTAATTACATATTTAATAATCATAATTTGATGCAACCCACAAAACACTTATGTTTAAAATATTAAAAAAGAGTATATTTTGGTTTGGACACGTGGAACGAATGAATAAATAAAAAAAATATAGGGTGCAAATGCGAGTGGAAGGTATGGTCTACCATCTTCTTCCTCTAGGAAGAACAAGGGAAATATGATAGGATCAAGGAAATTATATTTTGAAGGAGGAAATGTAAGAAATAAGAGAAATCGTAGGAGCTGTATGAGGTGTATGTATGTGCAAGTTGCGAAATATGGGTGTCGAGATAGGAAAGTAAAGTGCTGTCTTCTCTGCCTACCCAGCCAGGGAAACAGCGTGATGGTATGTTTGTATGTATAGTTCAATTCTATATATAGAGCAATTAATTACAAATGTATACAAGACCCAAAAAAAAGAAGTCACGCGTTGTGCCAAATAGTCCATGGACATTCTAAATATTAGTCCTTGGGGTTAACATTTATATACAATATGTACCTGGTTGGTATTCTATCCCACAAACTAGTTTCTTCGAAGGAGTGTCAATATCGATAGGTATGTACAATTACAATTTGGACACTAGAAATATCCACTATCTTTCTGATCCCAACAAAACTTGAAATAGTCTCACTTGGTTTTTATACTGGACATTGCATTTATTTAGTGCAATATGCTGTGTAAGAAACTGCACCGATTGTCCCACTCGCGGTGGCCGAGTCTTGGATCGAAGCGGCTCCAATTCAGTGGCGTCGTATTGTGAAGCTGCTACGACCCCCCTCGGGTTGACGCGGGGTCGCTGACCCGGCTGGTTCATGCGGGCTGGGGGATGATGCACCCCCGCAGCCCTCCCTACTTTAGCTGATTCCCCACTACTTGGCGTCAGGCAAACAACGTCGCTATGTTACCGTCACTTTTTATCTTTCACTCTATTTTCTTCTCGTTTGGCTGCATCTACTTCTTTTTTGTAACCTTTCTGGGTTTATTAACATTTAAATTCTCCAGCTTGTCAATGGCAGATGTCTTGCCAATGTCAAGTTTCAACATATCAGTCGATGGATTTTTTTTAATAATTGTTTCTCTTTTCCTTTGATTTTTTGGGTATTTTCTTGGAGTGGATACATCCAGTGTTCGTCTCTATTTTGGTTTTTCTTTACTTTATTTTAAGAATGGGTAATATTTTTTAGAATTCTCGTTTAATAGTCAATATCATATTTTTTGTTTAATTTAGTTGGTTGGGTTTTATTCATTCACGAATATCGAGGAAACATGTTATTTGGCTTGTTTCTTACTAATATAATAATATACCGATTCAACTTGTAGAAAATGTTGCTGCCACTTGACTCCCGCCTCTATGCTTCAAATGCGTACTTCTCTTCATTTGAACCACTATACGAGGGTTGCTACTTAAGTTTTGAGACTGACAAGTAAAAACAAATATTTATCATCGAAAATGGCTTTATTGTTTTTCAAAATACTCCGTGAAGATCAATACACTTTTGCATGCGTTTGAACCAATTTTCGAAGCACTTTTTCCACTCCGAATGAGGTAACTTCAAAACATGCGTTTTGAACGCATCAACCGCTTCTTCAGGCGTCGAAAAACGTTGACCTCGCAATTTATTTTTGGTGGTCGGTAATAAAAATAAGTCATTGGGTGCCAAATCAGGGCTGTAAGGCGGATGACCCATAAATTCGATGTTTTGAGTGCTAAAAAAATCACTTGTTTGAGCCGATGTGTGAGAGCTCGCATTGTCGTGGTGGAGAATGATCCGTCTTCGGCGGTTGGTTTTCCTCATTTCTCCGAACACTTCTGGCAAACAAATGGAGGTTACCATTCAGAATTAACCGTACGACGTTCCACTCAAGACACTCTTTGGACTAATCGACACGAGCCTTTTATTGAGCGATTGTCAAATTATGCGGTATCCAACGCGAACAAATCTTTTTGACGGCCAAATCTTTATGCAATATTGAATGTATGCGAGTGCAACTAATGCCCAAACATGCTTCAATCTCACGATAAGTCACATGATCTTGCAATATCAGTTCACGCACAGCATCGGTGTTTTCTGGCACAACAACCGATTTTGGACGACCTTCACGAAATTCGTCCTGGAGCGAACTACGACCACGATTGAATTCGGAAAACCAGCGAAACACAGTGGCCCGGGATGGTGCTTCATCACCAAAAGTCGAAGCGAGTTGATCGGCACACTGTTGTTGAGTTAGTCCACGTCGAAAATCATCGCACGAAAATATTCACGATTTAATTCTATTTTTGGTCGAGATGAATTTTTCAAGTCACTGTAAACAACACAAATAACACTCGTATGACATAACTTTCTGAGCACGTATTCCATTAAAAACGTCAAACTTTACGATACTGATGTCAGATTTGACATATCTACACTGGTGTTGCCATATCTCAAAACTTAAGTAGCAACCCTCGTATCTTAAAAGTACGTCTTGATCGCTACAAGTGTCGATTCTCTATTTTACCAGACATGTTCATATCATCAACCTTGCTAAAGTGTCGAAATTATTATTTTTCGATCAAAATACTCGCAACATGAACGCAAATAGGTTAGTCGATCAGATAAATAGACCGAACTATCTCGATTTGTTTTTTTAGTGTCAGACCCTATATTATGAAATACAGTTCATCTAAAGCATATGTTCCCAAACTTATTTGACCCGCTACCCTTTTCACTTTTTTTAAATTTAAATAAAACCGAAAAATGTAGCGAACATTTTTTTATGTAAATATCTATGGTGTTATAAATATGATACGCCGGTATTTAAATTGTTGAAGTATTTATCAAATAATCCTAATGAGAAGTATGAACCTGATGTACTGCCACCAATTTATTCATGTGCCGCAGTTTATTTGCAAAAAAATTATGCAACTATGAGAGTATTTTTTTAATTTCATAAAGGTATTTTGGAAATTAAACAATTTGGAAAAGAAATTATAAAGGTATTTAGTAAAATAAAAGGTATGTATTTATTAAAATAAGTAAGTAGCCCCCCCTACTTCCCCCAGGACCAGCATGGCCCTCTCAGTTCCCTCCAGTACCCCAGGGGGGCTGATGCGCCCACTTTGGGAACCTATGATCTAAAGTGTACGCGTGAAGGTATAGATTCTTAATTTCACACTTTTTGAGTGATGTGGCTCCCTTAGTGTGATTTTCAGGCACTAAGTGACGCCAGGCTGGAAAAATAAGGAAATATATTGTACGTTGGCAATTATGTAGTAAATATGTATACTGCGATTATTTATTTCAACCAGTGTTGTGGAGCCGGCGAAAGAAAATTCCGACTCCAATTATAGTATAGTACATACCATATATTGCTAACTCGATATTGCTAACCATGTGTATACGAGTATACTTAATAACGGCGTAGCTACTTAAATGTAGATTTTTGGTTCCACATCAATAGTATACGCTATGTGTAATATTTGGCATGTAGTTCATAATTTCATAATGTAATTTACAATATATAGCCGATAAGTTGTAAAAAATGTAAAAAAATTCAAGTCCGAGTCAATTTTCGAAAAGCATTTTCCAACTTTGATACCGACTCTGACTTCGGCTCTATAGCCGTGATTTCATCTCATCTTGCCTCATGCTTAGCAACTTATTATAAATTGACATTTCCTTTTAACTTACTATGAATTGACATTTAGTCGTGAATGTGTACGTTTAAAAATGTTCTCAAAAGTATGTCTTATGAGTTCACCACGCGATGTTGACGCTATCTATAACAATAAGGCTAACAAGCCATAACGTCAACATGTTTGTGTTAAATCGTATTGGTTTCCTGCGTTTTACCGCGAGACATCGACACTTGATAACATTTAGATATTTTTTTACTTGGTTTTGTGTTTTTACTGTAACAAATACTAAAAAACTAAAGAAAGAATTACTAAAGAAACAAATATTTTTATGTTATTTTTATATGAATATGTTAGAAACTGTTGATTCAGTAATTGACTTAAACTGAAATATGTTTTAGTATAAATGGAGTATGAATTTTTGAAATATTATAACATATAGTACTTATACTCGTAAATGTTTCATTTGTCTCCGTAACGAAATATTGTTTCGTGTTTCAAATCTGTTAATCAAATCGTATTTGATTAATTTTGTTCCGTTATATTTTTTCTTATGCCCGCGATTCGTGAGTCCTCGAAATCCGTATTGTAAATCTTTTATCTAGCATTTTCTCTTTATGTCTTGTCAAAACTATTTTGGAATATTCATTTGTTATTAGTCAAGTAAGTATAGAAGATGACGGTATGAATTTATGAGCATTGAAGATTCTTTCAGATAATTTGTCCGCTTATTATGTTATTGTTGAAGACGCCCGTTGTATTCGTTCATTTTGTGAAGCGTTCAAAGTAAATTCGCTCTCTATAAGTCCTTGAACTTTTGCCAAAAATCAAAACTAACTTGAATTGCTCGGTCGATTCCCGACAGTATTCATATTTTTTTAACGTCTTTTCTTGGTTGGAAGAGCTTCCTATTTGATGCATCCATTTCTGATGAGCTACTCGTATCGACCTTTCCCTCCGACCATTAATCGTGATCTGTTTTCTGTCATCATTATCGTTACACTTTGTCAGAAGACAAATGAGGACATTTATTTGATTTCATTTAAGGTGTGGAGGATTTCTAGTATGTTTTACTTTTTTATATGCCAATATACATTCCATTTTACAAGTAATTAGCTCTTTCTGAATAAATAACAGTTGACGCGTTTGTCCAGTAATACTGAACGTGGTTGCACATTGTGGCATGGACGTCTTTCAAGGGCGGGTCGTCTCGGGGACACAATACCACTCTCAATCGCCCTCCTGCCCCATCCCCCCTGTCTACATTCTCATCACGCTCTGACCTCGCTCGTGGAGCGATAATTATTATTTGGTCAATATGTACAGGTGTTCTTAGACTTAGCGTGTGCGCCCACGGACGCGGATTAAATTGGTTTGCTCATTTACGAAGCGGGATAAGCGAGTTCGTGCTCGAAGGTTTTAATAACTTTTTTTTTCGCACAGCAACGATATATTTTCTTGTTAACCACTTTTGTGATTATTCGTCTTGTCGATGCTTTGTGAGTGGATATCAAATTGCACTTGGATCAGAAAGAAGTTAAATTTTGCATTTATTTACTTTTAATATTCATCCAAATTGATTATCACCGATGTTTCTCCCATGTAATTTTCTTTTAAGGCTTACTTGCAATTTTGAACTCATTTTTGTATTGATGTAGACGGTCACGTCATGATGATTGAACGAGGTTTTGTTTTATTGACTTATGAACGTTGGTGGCTGTGAATTACGAGTAAAATGATTGATAATAATTAAATAAATATTAAACTTTTCCCTTTAACCTCATTTCTTGGCCTGTTCACGCAACACGTCAAAGTGTCGAGGTGTAATAAAAGAATTCTCTCTAATTTGACATTGGTCGAATTACCGCGTCTTGTTATTTCATTTCAATCCAGTGATACCTAAACTCAGTTCAAGTATTGTGTGTGTTTACGACTAAGTCAACTATAACAATGACAATGCAGACATTTCTGTTGTGATTTTTCATCTATGAGAATACATATAACAAATAATTGTATTGAACAACACTTCTGTTTAATACACCGTAGTTGGCTTAGATCCACGTGGACACTTTTTTGATGTTTTTTTTGGGTATCGGAAATTGAACCCGAAACCGTTTGGTGGAAGGTAAGCGTTCTTATAACTAGGGAATGCAGTTGGCCGTGTCGATCGTTTCTGATGTTTAAATAATGGTGTTTAGAATGAAGACTGCGGCTTTATCTTCGTCGTGTCGGTGTCAATCGTATTTATACAATATTATATAGTAGTATGTATGTTGAACATTCCACGAATGTACTATACAAGAGATTTCATCCGATCAAGTTGGAGTCGCGGATCGTGTGACATGTGAATATTATGCGTTTTGTGGTAACTGCGGCTATACTCGTATAATTGATCACGGAGACTCGTTATCGAGTATTCGCCACGGCACAGTATCAATCTGTTCAAGGATTGTTTGCGCCAGAGCGGAGCTGGTGCGCTGTTGTACTGGCTAGCGTGCAGAACATTTGAATAAATAACAATTTCACGAGACGTAACAACGGCTAAGTAAATGCGAGAAACCTTTGGTCTTCTTGCCTTTCCATTTGTGCTTCATATCTTTAGATTAGTAATCAGTATTATTGTTGTGTTGGCCTTTATATTTGCAACCTTGTGGCGTAATTCGGACTGTGATTTTGTAATGTTTATGTTCTCGATCTTGTCTAAATATTTTTCTAAGGCTTTTTATTATTTTCAGCATAAAAATTGCCCATCTTGGTTACACTTGGGATTAGGTTGACAAGCTTAATGCGTAATTTTAACAAGTGGTTTAGTGATCTTGTCTCGCAAATTAATGTTGCAAAATCCGAAGTCATGGTGATGTAAAAGTGTGAAAGAAACAGTAAATAAGATACAACAGGTGAACAATAAAATATTATACCAAGTTAAGGAATTCTGCTATTTAGGTAGCATTTCTTCAGGTGATGGAATAATTACGAGATATATCGAACGGCGTGCAGCAATAGGAAACAATGTAAATGAGACACTGTAACATATACCATATAATCGAACCGGACAGTCAAAATCGGCTAAGATTTTGACTGTCCGGTTCGATTATAATGCTAAGAGTTCATAACAAGTATTATATTACCAATTTAAATGTTTGATAGCGAAACTTGGACATTATAAAAAAATGAAGAGTCGAATAAATTGAGTAGAAATACGTGCACTAAGAAGTGCACTGTACACGGGTGGGTGTGGGTCCATGTATAACAGAATACGGAATGAATGTGAACTGATGTTTTGTGTAAGATGAAAACCCTGAGTTGGTTTGGGTACGTGGAGCGAATGAATGAAGAAAGTGTGGTTGGATCAAGTGATTGTGTGGTTGGATCAAGTGATTGATATTTTGACAGGAAAACGGCGTGATGGTGTGTATGATTTTGTCTCAGATAAATACTCTTTTTCAGTGTAAAATATGCGCATATCGATTTCACCTTGAACTTTAATTATCTTTATTTTGGGGCGCAATTCGAGTATTTTCAAGATCAAAAATAATCCCGATTTGGTCCATCAAATAACTAGCATAAGAATTATACGCATCTTTTTTTATCGTTGTATAAAAATATATGTATATAAACGATATTTGTCGCCTGTAAATTGCGAGTGTTCCGAAGCGTGTCATATATGATATTGTACATAGGTATTATTCGACACGTGTTGAAAATTCTGTTTGAATCGTAAATAGCGATTTGATCTACGCCATACATGTAGTCAAACTGCTACTGCACTACGGACAATGTGATCGAGTCTGATCTGAGGTTCAGCATTGATCTTGTCCGTGATCGTGTTAATCTTTTGAAAGTAGAAAACTAACATTTAAGCAATGTTGATCGTGAGTTTTATTGACTACCATTCATTTAACATTATACATTTGATATCTATTTTTGAAATTGCACTTATTCTAAAAATAATGGCGTGACATAATTCATGTACGAAATTAGGTGCGATAATGTCGACAGTCCAGTGTCGGGGCTGTTGAGTGAGTGTTGAGGTTCCACACTCTTCTACTTGGACCGGAAGATGAGCGGGTAAGAGCGGCGGACAGGAAATTGCGGTCGATCCTCTCCGTGACGTCACTGCCGCTGTAGGAAGAGTGACGGCACGACGCTTTGTCGTGCTCAGCTGCTATAATGGATTTTTCGAATAACACCTATTTGCCATTCATTAGGCGAATAATTCAAATTTCAGCGGTGAAAATGTAACTACTCGTATTAGAGTATATTCATATACGAGGGCGGTCCGATAAGTACTTAGCCTCACCGCCCGATAGCACCATTATCGCAAGAGCAATTTTTTTTATCGCGTAGTACATTCTCGTTGACAGCTACTGTAAAAATTTGTTTCCAAATTTGAAAAAGTCACTCGCCGGGCAGAAATTTGAGTCGAATGAGGAGGTTATCGCCGCCACGGAGGCCTACTTTGCAGACCTCCAGAAAACGTATTTTTCAGACGGGTTAAAGAAGTTGGAGCATCGTTGGGTCAAGTGTATCGAACTCAAAAGAGATTATGTTGAGAAATAAATCGCCACTTTTCCAAAATTTTTGTTATTCTTTTGTGGGCTAAGTACTTATCGGACCACCCTCGTATTTCTTCTGCAAGTGTAACAACACATACAAAATAAGTGGTTTATTTATTTATTTTTACATAAAAAAAATTAATGTTTTTTTTCCATTTTGTACCTTGTCCTACGAAATGATGAAAAATACGATTAATTTTTGTTTTTATCATCATTACCACAGACGTAATAAATAATTCAGTTTTTAATACTGTGTTCAATTTGGACATTCCTTGTTTAATTTGGGTACTTGAAGAATATTATTTGAAATTGTGATATTCTGCTTTATTTTAGAATTTTTACTTTTCATTTGTTTATTGATATTTATGTTTTATATTTTTATTGCAAAACATGTTTTATTTTAGAATGTCTTTTTTTTACATTTTCTTACTTTATCATATATATTTTGTGTTATTTTAACAAATATGGAGGGGATTTGAGTCAGTTTAAATTTCTGATCCGTTTAATTAAGTTTTTCATTTTAACAACTTTCTACTTAGAGAAAAGTGACAAAGTTTTTCTATAAATTTAATTTTTTTTGACTAAAAGCTTTCTCTCCTCAGTTCTTTCATCATCTATCCTTAAAAAATATTTATTATTTTCTATTATTATTGGCTTTTTGTATACTTATATTTAAACCTTTGCTATAGAAACATTGATTGGTACATATTATTTAAACCTCTCATTTTTATGTAGGCACATTTAATTTATATCTGTTAACAATAATCCCATTCCTAGAAATAGTATTTTGAGGCTAGCACAGTTTATCTCAGAAACACACAATGACCCAGTAGTTACAAAGTTTCGGAAGATTCGTTTGTATTGTTAGAATTCTATATAAATTAAATATACTGTATTGCAATACGTAAGTTGTGTGTGTAATGTATATTTAACATAAAATTTGTTATGAGCAATTATAATAATTGTTTTTTCCTTCTTCTTTCCAGGTGACTCATCACTCCTGACATATCCGCAACAACTAAGCAGATTACCGATATTTGCAGTCTGTTCAAGTGGTCCTCTCCGATTACCAATAAATACTTCAACATTTCTGGCCAGATGAACGTCATTGTTTAGTGTAGTCTGTTAATAAGTTCAAGTGGTGAATTGTGATATAAATAAAATTTGTACTGCTGTGTTTAAGTGGGGGCAAGTGTAATAAAAATAAAGACAAATAATAATATATAAAAATATATATAAAAGTAGTGTGTGCTGTGATTTCAATAATTAATTAAAAATGGAGCGTGAATCAAATCCAATGGAGGCTTTGTGCCGTTCAGGGTGTGGCTTCTATGGAAATCCTGCTACAGATGGATTATGTTCTGTTTGTTTCAAGGTAAAGGATTTTTTTTTCTTTATTTATTAATTTAATTTTCAAAAATATTGATAACAGATTTCTAATAATTGGGTGTCATAATTTGAAGTCATTAAATTTAATGATATTTAAAACTGATTACTTTGGTTCAGTAGCTTTTTTTAACATCAAATCCATTTAATCAGATGTATCGTATCGTATCGATTGCATGAGATGTATCCATAGCGGCATTTAGCAATCCTGGTCCCTATTAGTGACAGTGAAATATTTTAGTTTAATATTCAGTTCATACATGTTCCTACGTAGTATTATACATGAAGGGTGTTATCAAGATTGGATGTTTTATGGTGTGACTGTACTGTATTAGTAGTTTCATGACTTAGTATATTATGAATATCCCATACATTTTTTCTTTGATACAATTGTCATTTCATCCACTATTTTTGAATTTGATTGACGTCATCCAGAAAATGGATGTTTATGCAAGTAAAGTGGTTAAAATATGTGAATTAACCTGGAAGTGATTAAAACTATATAATGTTTTTGTTTATTACAATTTGTATACATAGAATGTGTATAATTCATTGTAAAAATGCATCAAACAGTTCAGTAACTGCCAAAAGTTTGTAATAACTGAAAACACGCTTTTAGATATATCACAGCTATAGGGTGTCTACTTTTTTACAAACACATAACATTTTACTGCGGTGAAACTTTATCAAAATGTTGAGTGCCTAAAACACTTATCTGTATTGTATGTTCCTTAATATTTAGAAATCATAAGTAATTGAATGAATATGTCTGTAATATTATTAACTCTATAATATCTTAAATGTGAAGTGACTAACTTTTGACAGTAACCCCACAATATAATCAATGAATATAGTGAAAGAGTTGTATATTTATAGTATTGGAGATTAAATAAATGAATACACGCAGATTATATTAGGGATGAATGTGAACTTTAGACTGGTGTATTAAGCGAGATGTAGAGATGTAGAAGATAACTTGGAGATTGTTTGGGTGAGTTCTTATTTTGTTAATAATATTACTATACAGACATATTCTAATGGCCATGTTCAGATATGGTTAGATTATTTTTATGGTATACCCCATGTAACAATAATATCGTCATACAAGAGAAAGTGACCAAGTGCATTTTTCGCGAAAATGTGATTAATGACTATCTGACACCTTACTAACATAATGGTGGCCTGGAAGAAATGACCCAGCAAGAACTTGGAAGAATAATAATAATGTCTTGACTTGTTTAAAATGACTATCTGCATTGATTTTTATTTTCTTGCAAGCAAAATTGACTATTGGACATAGTAATTTCTGCTCGTAATGTTGTACAAGAAATAGTGACCAAGTGACAGTCGGGCATTTTTGCTTGTAATAACAATTTTCAACACCGTGAAGTTAGTCAAAGCTTTGTAGGAAGGTTTGACATTTAATTTTTTCTCTCGAAATAAAGTGATGAAATTCGAAATAAAATGAAACGCAGAGGTAAATTATTGGTGGAAATGTGTCAAAATCAAGAAAAGACAATGACATTTGTGTGCTTTTTTGAATCTGAGAACAGTCCAGAAGTCACCTTGATGCCAGAAGAAGAATCTGTTGACAAGCTTCAGCTAGAATATGTTTCGCCAGTGGAAACACAAAAAAAAAATGGTGGAAGAAATCACGAGCAGAAAAATGGAAACGTAATGTTTCAAAAGCAAATAAAATGGTTTCCTTACCATATGAGACCGGAATGCAGCTATGAAGCCCAAATACATAGACTGCAGTAGATGTAAACTTAAATGTACTGAGCAATTTAGCTACAAGAAATATATATAAAATTTACAAGTCTTGAATTCCAATGGCAAAAAGACTTAATCCTAAAATATGTGCAGTCTAAAGACCCTCTGCGCAAAAGTGTAACTGTCAAAAATGCAAAGACCTCCAGCAGATCTTACTGTTGACTCAAAACAGACACAGAATTAAAACGTGTTTGTAAAAGTTTTTTTTATTAAAACATGCTGTTCAAGCCATGGTCCGGTAGACATGGCTTTTGAATATAATGATGGCGTATCTGGCGTATATAGCGGTAATGATTTATAAGGAAAGTCTGAGCCTGGAAACAAAACCTCGGAAGCTCGAGTGAAGAAAGTCAAGGAGCATATTTGGAATTTTCCAGTAATGAATTCAAGCAGCAGAAAATATCTTCCTCCAGGGCTACCAATTTCTAAAATGTACAGCCTTTATTTTGAGAAATGTAAGAGTGATAATGACATGAACTTTTTTTCAAAAATCACCTACACCTGAATATTCGGAAATAATTTTAACCTATCTTTTTTTCACCAAAAAATAGATCAGTGTCTGATATGCAATGCATCGGTGGAAAACAAAACTGATTCTAGGAGCAACTACAGTACACACCTAGCAAGACGTCATGAATCCAATTCTGCAAAGGCCCTAGATAAAATACGTGCTACTAATGATGCTACGTTTAAAAGTGCAACGTTTGACTTACAGAGTGTCTTGCAAATTCCCTCATCAGAAGCTGCACAAATGTACTACAGTCGTAAATTATGCACATACAATTTGACTATTTATGAGGCTGCTCCTCCAAACCCTGCTCATTGTTACGTATGGACAGAAGTAAACGGACAACGTGGTAGTTGTGAAATAGGCTCAGCGTTGCAGGCTTGGACAAAAATCGGGATAAAAATGTGACAGAGATATTGTATTGAGATACCTGTTTTGGACAAAACTGCAATCAATACATAGCGTCATTATTTAAGTATGTAACTGAAATGACTCCAATTAAATGTATGCAACATGACTTCATGGAATCAGGACATTCTTACATGGAAGTTGATTCTATGCATTTTGGCTGACTGTTATAAAACACCGTTTTATAACAGTCGGCCAAAAAACATGTTAATGTGTATACCCTTAATGATTGGATCAACATATTTAAAGCAAATCGATCCAAAAGAAATAAAAATAAAAACAGCGAGCCATATGCAGTGCATGAATTAAGATTTGACGATACTCGTATGCTAGATCTCAAATCTCTTCCCTCAAAAAATGATTAAATTGTTTCGTGGCTGCAAATTAAATGCTTACGATATGAGCACGCCAGACCAGGACAAATTCTTTGTAAATATTCTTATAATGAAGATTTTAAAATCCTGTCAGTGTTTGGGCGAGGATTGCCACTACCTTTTCCTCCATTGAAGTATTTATACAAAGAAGAACTCAGTATAACCAAGCAAAAAAAGAAAGATTTACTGAAGTTATGTGATACTGGAGAATAATATTGTTATACTTTTTGTACTTTCAATACAATTATTTTCTATGTTATGCACTTACCTAGTTTATTTTCTATAAAAAAAATGTTCTCTTAATAATAATTCAAAATATTAAAAAATTAATCATTTTCAAAGGAAATTAGGTACCTGTCTTTCATTTTTCCTACCTCATTCTAAGAATCAAAAGTGACTATCTGCATTTTTTTCTTTTATTCATGCGTGGTAAAACTGAACAACTGCTTTGGGAATTTTTAAAAGCTATGGTATGAAAATTTTCAAAAATATTATTTCTTTACTTTGAAAGTAATGAACATTTCTATATACAGTGTGAATACATTCATTGTTTTTTAAAATTAAAAACACAAGTGTAAAAATGGTTAAATGGCTCTCCTGAACATTTAACATTTTGTTAGTTGGTCACTTTCTCCTGTATGACGACGATATGCTTCATTTTGTCTTTATGTTTTCTGAAAACTGTGTGGCCAATTTTTATAATAGGATTGCTCTTAAAAAGCAATTGACATGATATATTTATCTGCATTATGAATGCGCAGTTTCCATTGATCTACTAGATTTTGTAGGTTACTAAGACCATGGTGTATGTACAATAATTAATCTTTTTGGTAAATTAATTGATATCATTTAAGTAGTAGCATTCCAATATATTTAATTTCAATTCATTGCGGTTCTTTGGTTTAACAGGCAGTTATTTGATTCAAGAATAATCTAAGGGAGAATATTTAAAAAATATGGGAAGATTTTATTAAATAGTATATTTCATTCCTATTGTTTTTTAGTGAACCTTTTTGCTTTTAGTAAAGCTTCATATTTCACTGATAATTAGAGTGATGGAGGCATTACTGTCTGAGTTTGTTTTTTCATTAATAAAATACACAAAATAATAATACACAAGTATGTTGATTTACCTTGAAAATGTCTAATGGTTGCATTTTGTACTGATTTATATTTTGAATGTGGAAAAAACATACTTGAAAATATGAAATACAATTTTATTTCTGTACTTATATCGTATTTGCTTTACTGGATTATGTACAATATTGTTTTCCAAAAATTAAAAGTAGAATTAAAATAGAAAGTGTCGATTGAGATTCATCAGACTATTTTAAAACTTGAAATACCTGGGAGAGAACTTATTTAGCTCTGTACAGTAATAAATTCAGATGAAAAAAGGCCTGCAAGTAAACTATTTTAGAAGTGAATACTAATGGAATCACACCTTGGTGTTAAGCAATTGCACTGGGCCACATTTTTACCATTCATTTTTTTTAATGTTTTTAATATGCATGCAAGAATACTTTGTTCTTTCATATATTTTTATTCTTTCAGACCCTTCATTTTAAGGATTGGAAATAGTTTCCAAATTCATTATTTATTGTTATTTATGCAGTCATTTAGTCATTTAGAAAATATATAAATTAATTCAATTCCAATTTTCGAATTAAAAAAAGAATTTTATTTGGTTATGATTGTTTAAAGATGTAAGTATTAGGTTAGGTGCTATAAAAATGCACCAATTACATTGCATCAATAATTCATTACCTTAATTTCATTGAAATTTTGACTTGTACTTTTTTTATTATTTAACATCCAAATATTTAGTGTTTTCAATATAATCAGGTACAAAATACTCCTATAATGGGGTTGCTACTAGATTTCTGTTGTTTTATTGGCTTCTTAGTTAATTGTGTAGATTTTTTCACATTTTGGTGATAATCGTGAACACAAATCTCAATAATAATAATAATAAAAAAGCAATTTATAAAGCGCCATTCACAGAATAAACTCCTCAAGGGTCCTCTAACTCAGGATTTGAACCCATTCATACATTTTGTTAAGACCTCCCAAAAATAACTGTCTTTATTTAAGTGCTTCCTAAAGCTGAGCACGCCATCCATATCTCGCAACAGCAAAAGCTCTATCATATTACCCCGCCCTATTGGATTGATTTGGAACAACCAATTTATTAGATTAAAACGAAATCAATCTCAAAGTTCTATTTCTCTCCGAAGGAACATGCCTTAGACGCAGATTCGAAAGATACAATGTAGACATCCTGTTAAGGGACTTGAATACAAAGGTACAACGTTTGAAATGAATCCGTTGGCGACACTTAAGCCAGTGTAGATATGGCAATATTTATGACTACTATAGCCTAGTAGCAGCTGCGTTGTAAACATACTGGAATCTAGAAATTTGTGAATCAAGCAAACCAGAATAAATAGAGTTACAATAATCCAGATGCGACACAACAAATTAATTAATAAGAGTTCTTATATACCTTATATATGTATAAATTTCTATTCTCATAAGATTATAGAAACCGTATAACCAATTTGTCTATTGAAAGACAGTTTATTGCCAAGACACCAACACATTTGATGCTATGTTTTGGAGAGATACTAATAATACCCATAACTGCTAAAGTATCGGCATCAAGATGACCTATCTCCTAATATCGAATTTGAGATTGTGTTGAACACCATAGTATAATATAATATATAGGGAAGGATGACTGCTGATGCTATACTTTATCTGTTGCTAGCTCAAATTGTGTCCTAGCTGCATAACTAGTAGCAAATGAGAGGCACTGCGATAGTATCAAATGGCCAGTGCACATTTAAATGTTCTACCTGAACAATCTCATGCGGCCATCGGCCAGTGTATGTAGCGAAACTATTTGTGATTTATTTTCATCGATAGACATGAAAATGTGTAACAGAAAATTACAAATGGATGGCTGAAACTGGAACGAGAGAAGAAGGATGTGAATGCTTAAGGAATATTGTTTAAGATAAGGCTGCAGAAGTCTATATTTGTGTTTTTAGTGTTCCTTAAAATAATATTGAATGTCCATATCATTTATATTGAATTTGTTTATTTTTTTAAATGTGGGGTCAATATTGACTATTTCAATTATACAAATTTAAATTAAAAATATATATTCAGAGTGTGCATGAATATAAAACATAAGATGTTATTAAGAGTATAAACATTAACATGGCCAACATAAAACTATAATCAGAAAAAGTACACACATACTACCACATACACAAGTACACATCGGTCCAGGGCTCAGAATGCCTAGGTCGTGTCATGCTCACGGGTTTTTAAAAAAAATGCATATAAACAAAAAAATATTTTAAAATATAAAAAAAATTTACTCAATACCCAAAAAACAGATAAATTTTCACCATTATGTGAATTAAAACCTTAATTAAGAATAAAATATTAATGATAATTTTATTAACTAGCCCTTATAATCCATTATTAGAGTTGACTTGTTAGATAAAAGTAATATGTTGCTTTTTGTTGAGAACATGTTCTATACACAAATGGGTTCAACTTGTTTTTCTGTCTAGGATTGAAATAGTTCAATTGATGAATTCAATAAAAATGTGTCCAAGAGAAACCAGTGAAGAAACTAATTAATATCTTAAATATGTTTCCATAAAAAAATGGGTATTTGATATAATAATTTTCATTCAAATGTTTTATAAAATAGTCTTCACATTGTCGAGCACATTTGCCTTTTTTTTATTCTTTTATGTATCGACAAATATATTCATATATATCAATTTTTGCCTTGCATGGATTATGAGTTATATATCTTTTTATTTTTAAAATGTATTTTTGGCTTTATTTAATTATAACTCCATAACGATACTCATTATAATAATTACTTTATATAAGTGGAATTAACTTATATTTTATCATAAATATATTTTTTAGCTTATAAACTGTGGCCCAAATTATTAATGATTGGTTGGAACTAACTTGAGACAATGTAGGTTTGATTGATCGAATGGAGTTTCTTCGTGTCAAATGTGTATTATTTATTCATTGAGAGTTTTTTAAGACATACTTTACCATCACATAATTGCACTTTCTGAGTTGTCAGTTGGAAACTGTTCCAAACTTTCATACCCCAGCATTCATCCATACACTTATATAAGCGCATTATATTTGTATGACTGCTTAAATTTATGTTAATATCTGATTCACTCGGTCCATGTTTGTCTTCCTCCATATTTCTCTATCACATCACCTATCCTTTTAAAATATCACATTTGCTTTGGCAGGTGATAGTGGCTTCTTCAGATAAGAATATTTTTGCTCTTCATTCTATACAGAGGAATCTACATATTCAGGAGATAGAAGAAAATGTTAAATTACATGTACTGGCAACATTGAACACTGCGAATAACTATATCATTAGTTTGCATTTCCACTAACATTTGTCTATTTACTTTCTGAATTACACTTAGAGCTGGGCATCGTCTTGAATGTTGGTATTTTTCAACCAATTACTTATTATTTGCTTTATCATTTATCTCTAAACTATGTTTGTTCACAATCTTAATTTCTTATTCTGTCATGTACTGGTAGTGTCACATCATTACTTCTCAGTGCAAATATTTGAACAGCAATTTATTCGAGTGATTTTATTCCTTTCTACATCGATGTTTCACTTTGTAATTTGTTTTATTAAACATTGTTGATTCCTTCACAATGTTAATGTCTTAACTATAAATGAGATGTTTCATTTACATACATTGAAGCTTCTATACTGTTGTGACCTATTTATTCATTCATACATTTGTATGCCCTCAACATATGCAGATTAGTGATGCGGACATACTGAAGAGCATGGCCGGGATATTATATTGACTTCACTTCTAATAATTGAGCCTTTGAGTTAAGAACTATTGGAGTAGGAACATAACTCACCGATCACAATTTTATATGGTGGAAATGCTACAGGCAATAACACTTGCACTTGTTTTGTTACAAGACAAAGTAAAACAGACAAGAACCGTTTTTTGCGATTGAATCACCATTCTTGTGACATTAGTAAGTTTGAGTTTTTCTTTTCCCCGTACCCGACCATATCAATTTGTTGATTATTTAGTATATTAATATGGTATTGAAGTAATGATCATCACCATAACATGGGTCTATTGTAGTAGACAGAGGGAATGGATCTCTATTCTGTTTTTCAGATTTCCCGCACTTTTTTCATAATCGAACCTTTTGATAAAGAATTTCAGAATTTAGGTAAAATATTGTTATGCAGCAATAAACGATTTTTGAAATTATCATCCAGTAATGTGTGCTGTGTGTTGAACATTACTTTTTTTTAATTCTCAAGCATTTGTATTTTGTGTTGTCTTTTGAATGCTATTAGTATTATCTATTATAAATGGTATCGCAATATCAATGGATTATTTTTAATATAAAACAATTTTTTCTTTGTTTTGTTTTTTAACAACATTAAAATGGTTTGCGTTTTAATTATTGATCATGAATTTTTTAAATAAAAAAATAGTAATTTTTATATGGAGGGCTTTTTAATGTGTATATATATTTTGGCTAGGAACGCAATCCTACAAATATTGAAGTGCCATCTGAAGAAATGACAGTGCCTTTAGAATGGGAAGAGAACAATAAGAATCTTAATAAGAAAGGTAATGAAGGCTGTACAAGCAGCGATCTTCAGGCAGTCAATGAAGATAATGGTGGTTCTCCAGATGTAATACTCTTTTCATATTTTATTAAATAAGTTTTTTGAAAGGAACTGAGTAAATCCGATGGAAATGCATGCAGTGAAAGAATATGTGGTGTAGCGATTCACAACACACTAAGAAATGTGATTATTAAGGATGAATGTGAGCCTGTTGAGATGGTTTGGACATGTTGATCGGATCGGTTACGAACTAAATTTACTAAATAAATTTATAATGCAAGCATAAGTGGGAGTCGTGGTAGAGGATGATCGAGAAAAGTATGGTTGGATCAAGTGAATGAAATTTCGAAAGAAAGAATGAAGAACAGGTAAGGAGTAAGATAAACAAAAGGAGCTGTATAGATGTGGAGGAGGGTTAGGAAATATATTGTAATAGGAAAGTTTGGCGCTCTGTCCTCTGCCTACCCCAACAGAGAAATGGTGTGATGGTACGTATGTATTTGTCAAAAACTTAACTGTCTCTTAATTGGAAGGATATATGGTATATGAAAATAAAGGTTGAAGTTAATTAAACAAATGAAAAAAATATAACTAAAAATAATAAATTTTTCCATCTGTTCATTTATCATACCATATACCATGTGATAAATCAACATTCATTGTAACAATGTTACAACATTCATACAATTATGCAGGCAGAGAGGAAAGTGTGCCATACTTTCTTAGTTCTTTCGGTATATTTTTATTCCTTTCTCTTTCGTTCTTTCCCTTTCCAACTTTTCTGTCTTCTGCCAGGACTCCCAACAAAATATAAGGAAAATGTATGATTTTCCTTAAATTATACATTTTCTTCCTTACCAATTGGGCTATTTTCTACATCAATCTTAAATAACATTATCTTCTAAAAAGTGACCATTAACAATCACAGTTATGGTGAAATTAATTTTAAAATCTACAATACTTGTATAGCAAAACTAATGTGAATATGAAATGCTTATTTATATTTATTATCCAACTTAAGTGTTTTTCTTTCAGTCAAATTAGTTAAGTCTTGGAACTTTTGATTTTTTTAAGCATTTGAACAATAATTATGCCTATGTTTTCAAATTTATACATGTAGTGATTCATTATTAGAAAATGCAATTATTTGCATACTATGCACATTGTGTATTTCTAAACATTATTTAAACTACAGGATATTTAAAAAAATTAAAGTTTATTTCCAATTGCTTTGATACAGTTCTCTTTTATTTATTTAGGTTCAGTAAGTGAATAACTGAATCATGGAAATCACTAGATAATAAAACATAATCAGCTGACAAACATGCTTCTATGGAATCTGAAGACACATAATCTCAATGGAAGCACCAAAATTCAGCTGGTACTCCTGAATGTTGTATTAAGCAAGGGTGTACTCCTGAATGTATTTAGTATTAAGCAAGAGGGAACTTACAGAAACCGTATGCTATAAATGGAGAACCGATTATTTAAACTATTGGGTTGATGCAAAAGTAATGATCGTTTTTTATGATCCCAGGTAAAAAAAATCCCAGGTAAGAAATGATGAATAGTATCTTCTTTTAAATGATTCCATTGTATAAAGGATGCTTTCCCTCTACTTTCTATTCAGTTTTGGCCTGGCCAGAGTACAGTGAAAAGCCCTTGTATTTTTTCAAAATGTCGGTCGATAAAGTGCATTTACGTCATTGTTTACTTTATGAATTCCGTAAAGACAATACCGCGAGTGTGGCAACCAAAAACATTTGCGACGTGTATGGAGCAGATGTCATCAAAGTTCGACAGGTACGAAGATGGTTTACAAAATTCCGATCTGAGGATTTTTCACTATTTGATAAACCACGTACCGGGCGGCCATTGATGTCTGATGACAACAAGTTAAAAGTCATAATTGACACAAATCCACGTCTAACCACCAGGGAGATCGCGTCGATGATGGGAGTCAACCAAACAACCGTATTAAGACATTTGAAGCGTATGGGGATGGTTTCGCGGTACAACGTTTGGATACCTCATCAATTGTCGGCTGCCAATTTATTGGATCATGTTTCAACGTGCTTTGCTTTGAGTGCGAGATAAAAACATGAACCTTTTTTGCATCGTTTGGTAACAGGAGATGAGAAATGGGTCGTGTACAACAACGTGACAAGAAAAAGACATTGGGCTATACCTGGACAAGCCCCATTAACAACTTCGAAGGCCGAAATCCATCAAAAAAAGTAATGCTTTGTGTTTGGTGGAATTGTAAGGGTATTGTGTATTTTGAACTCTTGGAACGCAATCAGACAATTACAACAGAACGATATTGTCAGCAATTATCCAAATTGAACATCACCCTTCAAAAGGATAGACCAGAATTGGTAAACAGAAAAGGGGTAGTGTTTCATCCCGACAACGCGTGACCACATGTGGCTTTGATGACCCAATACAAGCTAAATGGGTTGAATTGGGATGTTATCAAGCATCCACCGTATTGTCCAGATCTTGCTCCTTCCGATTTTCATTTATTACGATCGCTGCAAAAAATTTTAAATGATAAAAAATTTGATACAATAGAGCAGGTAAAAACATCCCTTACTACATTTTTCGCATCAAAATCCACGGAATTTTACACTAATGGTATTAATAAGTTGATAGAAAGATGGGAGAAGGTTATAAGAACTGATGGAAATTATAAAATTGATTAAATAAATATTACAAATCTAAAAAAAAAATGTTTAATTGTATATGTAAAAAACGATCATTACTTTTGCATCAACCCAATAGTTATCTCTGATTTCTCCCAATTATGTCTACTATAATCAGTTTCTAAAGATCTTCCCTAAACAGAATTACATAGTATTGTGAGAATATCTGTGGTGTCTTGTGTACTAGTGCAACTCCTTGTATGCAGATTCTTTCAAGTTCAAATTGGTCATCAGCAATATTCAATGCTGTTGCCTGGTTGATAAATTCAGTGGTGAAAAATACTGCTATATTAATTTTCTTATAAAATAACAACACAAGTTGAAATGCCCAGAGAGAGTTGAATACAATATAAGCTGGCTAGTGTTCAAGCCATTGAAAGCCAAGGATTTTACAGGGAAATATTGAGTGTTTCTATCTGCATCTACTATCTACCACTGCAGTAACGGAGCCTCCTTCTTCTCTGTTATGGGTCCACTGTGCTGGACCCATAACTCATGTGGTGGGTGGTTGAAGGAATTTAAGACTAATTTAAATTAGAAATGGTTCACCAGCGTTTTTGGGGTGATTCAAATTTATTTTACTACATAAATGTCCGAAAATAATAATAATGATGTACTGACTTGTGTTTGAGAGAAGTGTTGTTTTGTATGTATGAGAGGGAGCAAAGTGGCATTTGTGATATAATTGGTAACTGACATCAATGGTAACCCTATATAGATTGTTCGTATATTGTAGTTCTGAAAATAGCTTGTATGAGTCATTTTGGGAGGGAGATCTTAGGTCAGACAGAAACATAGTGATCCAGCAAGGTGCTTGTGGTGAATTTATGGAATTAGATAGCTGCTGGTAGATAGACATAAAGGGTATAATAAGATTTGCTCCTGGAGGCCAGTTTAGTTTGATCCAAAATTTTCACAAATTACATGTTCTCAATACAACAGATTATATCTAAAAATGTGAAAACATTCGATCTCTAAATCACCCTGTATACTTGTCTGTCATTTTGTATACATATTGGACTTGTCGAAATATTTAAAAGCACTCGAAAGAAATTTTTGTAGTGTTGAATCACTCTCCTTGAACTAATGTTTGTTTACTGTTTTGCCCCTCTGCTTGAATCATTTATTCTATCATAATGTAAACATATTTATTAATGAATAAAAAAAGAAATATTCTTATTGTTAATCCTTGAAGAAAAATGGGCATTTATGTTCCAATAAAATTGTATTCAATTACTTTTAAATGAGACATTTTGCTAACCAGCAACAGAATATGTCTAATTTAAAAGTGATTGTATACAATTTTTTTTATGGGGATAAATTTGAAAGTATATTTGAAGACAAATAAAGATCAAAATAAAATTTTTGTTTATAAAATGAGTTATGGATTTTTTTTTTGAAAAAATGTTTAAAATAGCGAATAAACTTATAAGATTTGCATATTTTGAATTTAACGTGAATTTTGGTATTTAAATTGACAATAAATTATTGAAAAATATATAAATTCCTCAGTCAGATATATATTTTGTAGGCTGTACTTGTGCTGTCAAGTCCTTCATTACTTGACTTAATTTGTTTGTAAATAACATACAGTTTTGTATAGTTAATGTAGGCAAGGCACCCTTGGAGTGAGTTTTGGTCACTGAACGACATTAGAAAAATAAATAAATGTTAATGCAGATGTTGCACCTTTACTCGTAATACGAGGCGTATCCAGAAAGTAAGTGTACTGAGGCTCTCACGACCGGATGGATTTTATTTTCGACATGTTGGCTACACTTCCGTGTAGCCTGACCCTTCCCCTCCGCAACGAGACCGGTTCCAGGTCAGTACATTGAGAAGTGTCGACGCGACAACACGTTTCAAAAATGTCAACCCCATCTCCTGCCAAGTTGAATCGAGTGGAGGCCGGGCAAGAGTTTTTGAGGCGCTGCAAACTCCATGGAGATGAATTTCTCCGCTCCATCGTTCAAAGTTCAAAACCACAATTTCAGCCAAGAAAATCATGGCATCCGTGTTTTGGGACTGTCAAGGCATAATTTTAATTGAATATATGCCTCAAGGGGAGACCATCAACTCTGCAAGATACTGTGAGACCCTAAAAAAATTGCGGAGGGCGATTCAGAACAAGAGGAGAGGCATGCTGACAAAGGGAGTCTGCCTGTTGCACGACAATGCCAGACGGAACTGCTCGCCTCATTTAAATGGAATGTCCTGAACCATCCCGCGCATTCCCCTCACCTAGCACCTTCAGATTACTATCTTTACCTCCCTGAAGCTGCACATGGGTGGAAAAAGGTTTTCAACCGACGAGGAGGTAAAGGAAGAGGTGGAGAAGTGGACGGAGGTGTTGGCGGGAAACTATTTCGAGGAAGGCATCAAAAAGTTGATACCCCGCTTCACCACCTGCATTGAAAGGAATGGCGACTATGTCGAAAAATAGCTTGCATATGTACTACGGTAACCACATAATTTTTTTTGTTTAAATAAAAAAATTGTAGCCTACAAAAATTCAGTAGACTTACTTTCTGGATATGCCTCGTAATATGAGTTACTATTCAATATCAAGATTTTAAAGTGTTGTTTAAAACCTAAGACACCTGTCATTCCGAGATATGCTTGGTAAATATTAAGCACCAGTACAACAATTATTAGAAAAAAGATCTGAAAGTAAAATCAGTATGCAACCCTAAATTCTACTAAACCCAGGGTGTCGGGTTTTGATTCTTGATAAGCTATGGTAAAAGACTATGGTGCTGACAATAAAAACTTTTTCATTAATCCTGGGCATAAGCATTGTTACCAGAAAATAATTCACAAATATTTCTAAGCTATCCATTTAACATCTGTTTCATTATTGACTATCAAAGTTTTTAGTTCAAGTATCAGGTGAACAAATAAGCCGCCGCCGTTTGACAAAAGTTGGCGCCACCAGTAAGTTATGGTTAAAATTGTCAGATGTAAAACGTCATTGTCGTAAGGTTGGACATCTGTCAACAACATAACCTTGAAATATTAGTGAATTTTTAGCAGTATAATATATTCTTTTGTGTGCGAAAATGTCAAGTTTTGAGCCGAATAAGCGTCATTTGCGGGAACTTTTGATTTACTTCTTCAATTTGAAGAAATCTGCAGCTGAGGCGCATCGATTGCTTGTAGAAGCATATGGTGAGGCTGCCTTAAGTGAGAGAAGTTGTCGTGAGTGGTTTTAAAAGTTTAAGAACGGTGAATTTGACATCGAAGACAAAGAATGTAGCGGAAGGCCGAAAGTGTACGAAGACGCGGAATTGGAAGTATTATTGGATCAAGATTCGTGCCAAACGCAAGAAGAACTTGCACTTACATTTGGAGTGACTCAACAAGCAATTTCACATAGGTTGAAATCATTGGGAATGATTCAAAAACAAGGAAATTAATTGGGTTCCATATGAACTGACACCGAGAAACGTTGAACGCCGATTTTCCACATGTGAAATTCTGCTTGCCAGGCATAAACGAAAGGGTTTTCTGCACCGTATAGTCACTGGTGATGAAAAATGGATCCACTATGATAATCCAAAAAGAAAGAAATCATGGGGACCCCCTGGTCATGTTTCAACATCTACGGCTAAGCCAAATATTCATGGAAAAAAACTCTTGTGTATTTGGTGGGATCAGCTTGGTGTTGTGTATTATGAGTTGCTCAAACCGAACGAAACCATTGCTGGGGCTGTCTACCGAACACAATTGATGAGATTGAGTCGAGCACTCGAGGAAAAGCGCGCCCACTACTACTCCAGACACGACAAAATTATTCTCCTGCATGATAATGCTCGTCTACATGTTGCGGCGCCGGTCAAAACCTATTTGGAAACACTCAATTGGGAAGTTTTACCCCACCCGCCGTATTCACCAGACAGTGTTCCTTCTGATATCCACTTGTTTCGATCGATGACGCATGGCCTGTCTGAGCAGCACTTCACATCATATGAAGATACCAAAAATTGGGTCGATTCGTGGATAGCCTCAAAAGATGAAGCATTTTTCCGACGCGGTATCCGTATGCTGCCAGAAAGATGGGAAAAAGTAGTGGCAAGCGATGGGCAATACTTCGAATAAATCATGAGGTTCTGTTCTTTCACAATAAATGCCCAATTTTTGATAAAAAACGGCGGAAACTTATTTCTACACCTAATAATTTTATTTAAACCTAACTGAAATATTTTTAAGGATGCATACCATATTTTTTTAATAAGTATTTCATATTATCAATTCTATATTAGACTAAACAAATTTTCCAGAAAATTTAAGATATTTAGATGTAGAAAAAAAGATGTAGAAAGTGACAGAATTGTGTCGCTCAATGGGAATACCCGTACTGTCATACTGTACTGTACTCCCAATACATGGTTCCCAAAGGACATCTTTTCTTTTGTCTGCAAATTGTATCAGGTGTAAGGATATATACGAGTATTAGCCGATTTATCTGTTGCATACAGAAACCTTCTTTCATTTAATTTGCTTTAACAGAATTCACTCTTGTGGCTCGATTAAATTTTATAAATAAAATGCAACAGATTGACGGAGGTAATATTAGCAAAAGTTTCTTAAGAACATGACAAACTACCAATCTGAAAATAAATCAAATTTCCTCACCTCCTCAACTGCTGCACAAATGGGTATTTTACATAAATAAACAAATACTCTTGAAATCCTTTTTGTGTGATCGGAAGTACTGAAATTAAGTATGGCCCACATTTAACTATCGCTTTATTGCACTCATAAGTTGTGCAATGAATGATGTGACTAATATTTTATGTGGAAGTACTTTTTATACAACTTATTAAAATCAAATAATTAAAAAAGCACAGTGAATACAAATGAATTCAATTTCTAGGAAGCCCTAAAGAAGAAGCAGCAGCCACCAGTGTCGAGTGCGTCCAGTGCATCTGTGGGTTACTCGGCGTCGAGCGCGCCACCCCCTACGCCCGCCCTGCCCCGCCTCCCGCAGCCTGACTCGCAGCTCAGTGCCGATGTGAGACCATATATTACATATACATTTTCTGTGCGATCCACTCGTCACCTAAGTGAGCTTACTCATCATCTACGGTGAATCAAGTATTTGTACTGACGAAAACACTTTATTATCATTCTCAACCTCAAACAAATGTCTTTTGATTACACCAACAACTGTTGATCACTATTTTATGGTGATGTCTTATAATTGCCAGCTATTATTTTTAAATTTTCAATATGCATATGTTTCTTCAAGAATTTTCCAAAATCATTTGTCCATTGCCATTTTGTTAACTATTCATCACTATTGTGTCATGGCATTATTAGTATCAGCTATTAATCCTTATCAACATTGCTATTTCTGTTGCTGTTTGCTAACACACGCTTCTTTATGATGTCTACACCCTTAATTTTGGTTCCTTTTTAAGTTCTCTTGGTTATCACTTGATGAGGTTATACATCCAATATTTGTCCATTGTTCTAGTTTCTAGTCCTGCCACACTACATTTCAATCTTTTCTTATTCTTAATTGTGCTCTTTAGCATGGAGACCAAATAGACTGGGATTTCTGACAAGGATTGATAAGACCCTGAAATTAATCATTATACACTTTTCAGACTCTTACCAGAGCAACTCGGTATATCTTAGGATTAATATGTAAACTCCAAGATTTACTGAATTTGAGGTTTTTCAGTATGTATTTGTAATGTGGCAGTTGAAATATCAATAAATTAGAGCTTCAATATTTTTTATTAAATTAAAGTTGAGAAACAAAAATGACAAATGACATTTCAATATTGTGTTTTTGTTTAGTTTCTTGAGAATTTAAGACTTGGTTCTTTTCTCCAATAAATGATGAAAATGAGTAAATTATAACTGAAAAACCATTTCAGTTATTAGTAAGTTTTCTATTTACTGTTATTAAATAATGACTATTTGGTTTTTATAAAAGTAATTTCCTTGGAAACTGAGATATAAAAAAGGGTTCTCTCATGTTTAAACCAAGAGATTAAGTTAGAAAATATATGAATTTATTTATATCATACAATCTCATACTTGATGTAATATACTAATATTAAGGATATATATTAATTCATTCTTTATTTTTTAAATGCACAATGGGTAATAATTCAACTTGTGTTATACTGAACATATTAATATTTATGTAATAATTGCCATATAAAGAAACAAAATTTAATTTATTTCAAATATAATTGGAAATATGCCTACATTATGTTTGTAGATCAAATTATTCTATATTTCCGATGCATTTATCTGAAACCGTTTTTCAATTGAAGACTAGAATATTGATATTTATCACTTAAATATTAACGGTGGTATTATGCCAAAAGTAATCTGTAGTCTCAGGTCTGCCGTTGTAATATAATACAAAGTTACCATCTCCAATACAACGCTCATTTTGCTTAATACCATGGTAAGTACTGTGTTTAAGTAATTTAATATCGTAAGATAACTTTTAAAGCCTTGAGTTTTTCAAGTAGCTATTGAGTGAATTTATTTTTTATTATGTGACTGAATATTGATAAAATTCATTAAATGTAGTTTCTCAATTCCATGTTACAAGTTAAGTATGAAGTAGTCAAGTAGGAATGTGTTTTAAATGCTTAAGGTGTTTTCTATGTAGGATTACTTGATTGATTCGTTTTATTCTTTCTAACCATTTAATCATGCATTGATAATTAATTGTAATGATTTAGCACAATAATTATTTATGGCATATTGATTGCAGTATGTTCACTGTTCTTTTTCATGTATTCACATAGGAGACTCCGAGTTTATTAAAGGTGGGTCTAAATTACCTGTGCTGTGTTGTGGGTGCTGTGGCGATGTAGAAGTAAAAACAAGGTATATTGGTGTACAAATCATGTACCTGGAAAATTAAAAATGGACACAATGTTTTTGAGTATTCTCAAAATCCATTTAAAAAATCTACATTTTCCAATTATTAATTTATTTTTTGACTATGGTGATTCACCCTGAGTGTCCTGTGAATTATATTAAAATTTCATTTGATGCAAATACCTGTGAAATATAGTTTATTTTTCACATTTAAAGCAATTTTTATAAGACTTGTTAAGTTGGATGTTAATGTTAAATGTAATAAGAATTTTTGGAACTTGCTATATCATTTTTATTTTCACTCGCTATTAACTTTTCAGAAAAAAAAACTAATTAAAGTAATAAAATGTGATATCTTAAATCATCATTCTGTGCTGAAATTATTTTAGTAGTATTTTACACAAAAAGATAATCAACTTATAAAATGGTGCATTAAGAATATGTATGCAATTGTAAATGAATGTATCCAGTTGACATTCATTATTATTGAATGAAATCTCCTTTTATGTCATTGCCCATGTTACTAATTGGTAAAGCCCGAACACAAGACAACATAATAAATCTTCTACATATGTTTAAATTGTATATTGTTCATTAAAGGTTTCGACTTAAGCTTTTGGGAACTCCATATTAGAATAATTAATAATAAATTACTTTGTTATTCAGCTAATGATATTAATCCCCACTACATATGTTTCTATCTTCTATCTGCCTGAAGAGAGCCTCGGGATATGAGGTAGAAATACGTGTAGCGGTGATTAAGTAGCCAAAATATGCTGGGATTAAACGGGTTAACCCTTTTAATCCCAGCATATTTTGGCAAAAAAACGGTAGTTTATATTTTATTTTTTATCTTAGTTAATATTTAGTTTTAAATGCATTCTTTTAAAAGTGAATGATTCTCAAAGTTACAAAAAATATATATTCAACATAAAAACTTGTATAAAACTTGGAAGCCGATGATCGGCCCCGAGGGATTAAAAGGGGTTAATGTAATTTGTGGAACAACAAAGTTATTTATTGTTAAATTTTCTAATATGAATATGCGTATTGTTCATTCAGACTTGTAATCAAAAATTTCATTTGTTTAGTTATATCAATTTTTATTATAATCTTCGCCTAAAGACTTTATTTTTGGTAAAGATAAAATTAAAACATATTTTTAGATCAAATTTGATTAAATCTGTCAATAATGTAGATTGTATGAAATACCTGCAATATAATTAATATGGAGGGCTTTATAATAATCATATATTTTGGTTAGGAATTCATTTCTGCAAGTGATGAAGTGCCATGCGAAGAAATAACAGTATCTTTAGAATCGGAAGAGCTCAATCTTGACGAATTTAAAATGAACGATACTGAAAGCTGTACAAGCAGCGAAGCAGTTGATGAAGATATTGATGTTTCTCCAGATGTAATATTCTTTTCATATTTCATTAAATAAGTCGGGTCATAAAAAGAAATCAGTTTCTTGATTAAAATAATAAAGATTGAAATGACAATGGGAATAGGAAAGGAAGTAAAACTATGAAACAGAAATAGTGCATAAGTTTTAAAAAATCTCCCCCCCCCCCCCCCATTCTTGGTTGATCTGAATTTGAAGATTTTTATTTCAATGTAAAGACATTTTAAAATCCAGCATCTTATAGTATAGTGGTGAATGATGTCAAATGACATCACATCCTTTTAAGCAATATATTAGTAAAAAGACTAATGAAATATTTTTTTCCATATTCTTGATCGCAATAAATATTCTTGTGTATGGAATAATTAATTACAGTTTAAACAATATTTTAAACCATTGTAGCTTTTTTCAAAATTGGTTAAAATGTTTTTGCCCATTGAGCATTAAATGCCTTCCAAAATAGGAGGTAGAAACACGTGTAGCGGTGATTAAGTAGCCAAAATATGCTGGGATTAAAAGGGTTAACGCTTTTAATCCCAGCATATTTTGGCAAAAAAAACGGTAGTTTATATTTTATTTTTTATCTCAGTTAATATTTAGTTTTAAATGCATTCTTTTAAAAGTGAATGATTCTCAAAGTTACAAAAAATATATATTCAATGTTAAAACTTGTATGAAAACTTGGAGGCCGATGATCGGCCCCGTGGGATTTTTCCAATACACCAGTTGGGGCCGCTGATTGGCCCCGTGGGATTAAAAGGGGTTAATGTGATTTGTGGAATAACAAAGTAATTTATTGTTAAATTTTCTAATATGAATATGCGTATTGTTCCTTCAGACTTGTAATCAAAAATTTCATTAGTTTAGTTATATCAATTTTTATTATAATCTTCGCCTAAAGACTTTATTTTTGGTTTGCTAATGAAATACTAATAAGCAAAAGTATTTTGGCTTTTCAGGTTAAACCTAATTCTATTTTTGATATGGCAATTTTTTTATGCTGTAACAAATGTGATTTTTAATTTTCTTTTCAATTAAATTTGATTGTGTAATGATCTAATGTGTGCTTCAATACACTGCTGGAGTAACATCCACATTAAATGCTAGAATTTATTCATATTACACAATTCAAAAAACTGTTTATGGATCAATTAAACATTGTAATTTAAAATGATGAAATAACATTTGCTTTCAAAACTGTTTTCAATAACAATTGAATGATAATTAAATAAAATTCAACTTCATTACTCATTCAATTTTACTTGTTAAAATGTAAGCATTTAGAAAGAAATATATTCATTTACCAAGTTAATGTAGAATTTTTAGCATAAATAAACAGAATGAATCATATTACAGTATCGCTAATTATGTAGAAATATTTTTGTGGTAAATTTGCTGCGGTGCATTTAATTTTAAATATTTCGAAACCTTTCCTTAAAAAAATTTGGTGCTTAAATTTTAGAATGTAGATAAAAACAAAAATTTGCAGATATTTTTTCCTGATTGTCCTCCATTCTCTTAAACAGAGGATAAAAGGCAATCATTCCATCAATAGCAAACTCAAAATTTTAATCTATTTTTCTATGATTTCTACCTTCATTATCATTTTATCTTTTTCAATGTTTTGTTTTGTTAAACAACCACTATTTCATTTGATTAAGAAATTTGTTTATTACATTGGAAAGTTTACAAAGTTGGTGTCATACTTTTCCTATTGCAGTGAAGAAATTGAATCACTTTTGAATCAAAGCTTTCTATTCACATGGAAGTAAAATGTTTAGTATGTGTGGGGACTTTTGAAGATTGAAGGAAATAATTTATCTACTAATGTAGTTAAGGACTTTTGGTAACACCAAGCTTTCACTTGGAGAAATTAGAATGATACTTTTATTCTAATTTATCTCTTTTTTATCTACGAGGCGTATCCAGAAACTAAGTGTACTGAGGCTCTCACGACCGGATGGATTTTATTTTCGACATGTTGGCTACACTTCCGTGTAGCCTGACCCTTCCCCTCCGCAACGAGACCGGTTCGAGGTCAGTACGTTGAAAAGTGTCGACGCGACAACACGTTTCGTGAAAAATGTCAATCCAATCTCCCGCCAAGTGCGAAATACGCGACGTCATCCGTTATCTCGTTTGGAAGGGAAAACCTCCGGTTGAGGTTTATAATGAGGTGAAAACTGCATATGGTGATAAAGCTATGAATCGTACGAGTGTGTACAAGTGGTGTCGCGAGTTTAAAAACGGTCGTACGTCTGTGCATGATGATCAGAGAAGCGGAAGACCTTCAATTGTGACTGACGAAATTGTGGAAAAAATCGAAAATGCGCTCCGTGATGATCGCAGATTGACTGGATGAACTTTCTGCGATGTTTCCGCAAATCTCCAGATCTCGACTACACGAAACCATCACAGAAACCCTCGGATATCGGAAACTGTCCGCGAGGTGGGTCCCAAAACAGCTGACAGACCAAAAGTTGAATCGAGTGGATGCCGGGCAAGAGTTTTTGAGGCGCTGCAAACTCCATGGAGATGAATTTCTCCGCTCCATCGTTACTGGAGATGAAACTTGGGTTGCACACTACATGCCTGAAACCAAAAGGCAGTCTCAACAGTGGCGTCACACCTCTTCACCCTCCGCCAAAAAGTTCAAAACCACAATTTCAGCCAAGAAAATCATGGCATCCGTGTTTTGGGACTGTCAAGGCATAATTTTAATTGAATATATGCCTCAAGGGGAGACCATCAACTCTGCAAGATACTGTGAGACCCTAAAAAAATTGCGGAGGGCGATTCAGAACAAGAGGAGAGGCATGCTGACAAAGGGAGTCTGCCTGCTGCACGACAATGCCAGACCACACACGGCCAACGCCACGAAGGAACTGCTCGCCTCATTTAAATGGGATGTCCTGAACCATCCCGCGCATTCCCCTGACCTAGCACCTTCAGATTACTATCTCTTTACCTTCCTGAAGCTGCACATGGGTGGAAAAAGGTTTTCAACCGACGAGGAGGTAAAGGAGGAGGTGGACGGAGGGGTTGGCGGGAAACTACTTCGAGGAAGGCATCAAAAAGTTGATACCCCGCTTCACCACCTGCATTGAGAGGAATGGCGACTATGTCGAAAAATAGCTTACATATGTACTACGGTAACCACGTAATTTTTTTGTTTAAATTAAAATAATTGTAACCTACAAAAATTCAGTACACTTACTTTCTGGATATGCCTCGTATTTCCATTTTGACACTATTTTCTGGTTGGTCAAATGTTCTTGGATACTAGTTATTATGGGAGGTGAAGTTGATATATCAATGAATATTGAGGATCTTTTCTAAAATTCATTCCAATATCAATCTATCCAACCCTTCCATCCATTTTTATTTACTACATTTCTATCATATGCAGTTCTTGATTCAGTGCAGGTCTTCCTAAAAATATATTCTATTCATTTAACTACTCTGCAGATAACCTCAACATATTTTACTAGTCACGCTTCTGATTACTGGGTTTTTCATTTTTGCCACTTCTTCGTACTGAGCCTACTGATCAAACTGTTGATGGTGCTAAGCATTCTGACATCACCAATTTGTTTCCTTTCAAGTTCTGGGCAAGACTCAGAATTTATGTTTTATGCTAAGAATGATTCTCAATTCAATTATAGTACTCTTGCAGACATATTGATAATTTAACATTGCTTTATAAATTGCTCCATCATCATGAATTGTAAAGACAAAGTTTGCTTTACATCAAACAAAAAATTAGTTCTTATTTATCAAAAAAGTGCTAATATCTAACTTAATAATGATGTATATTTTTGGTAAAAACTTATTAATGTATCTCTTTTGAATACTGTAACTGAGCTATGGATTACATGATTACAGAAATTGTTGGAAGAGAGAGAACGCGACAGGGAACAGGAGAGAGAGAGCGGTAGCACCAGTGGCTCCGTGTCGTCAGGAGAGCAGGAGGAGGTGGACCCTGCGGAGAAGGACCCCGCTAAAGATAAAAAGAAGAAGAATCGCTGTGCGATCTGCCGCAAGAAAGTAGGACTTACAGGTGAGCACATCCAATCATTGACAATAAATTGCCTTTATTGATCATATTGTACTCTGCGGCCATAGTATTAGGTGTACAAATAAGTTTCAGCCGTTTTTTATAAAAAAATGGGCATTTATTGTGAAAGAACGGAACCTCATGTTTTATTCGAAGTAGTACCCATCGCTTGCCACTACTTTTCCCCATCTTTTTGTCAGCATACGAATACCGCGTCAGTCATCATCATCATCTTTTGAGGCTATCCACGAATCGACTCAATTTTTGGTATCTTCATATGATGTGAAGTGCTGCTCAGACAGGCCATGCGTCATCGATCAAAACAAGTGGTAATCAGAAGGAGCAATGTCTGGTGAATACAGCGGGTGGGGTAAAACTTCTCAATTGAGTGTTTCCAAATAGGTTTTGACCGGTGCCGCAACATGTGGACTAGCATTATCATGCAGGAGAATAATTTTGTCGTGTCTGGCGTAGTAGTGGGCGCGCTTTTCCTCGAGTGCTCGACTCAATCTCATCAATTATGTTCGGTAGACAGCCCCAGCAATGGTTTCATTCGGTTTGAGCAACTCATAATACACGACACCAAGCTGATCCCACCAAATACACAACAAGAGTTTTTTTCCATGAATATTTGGCTTAGCCGTAGATGTTGAAGCATGACCAGGGGATCCCCATGATTTCTTCCTTTTTGGATTATCATAATGGATGCATTTTTCATCACCAGTGACTATATGGTGCAGAAAACCCTTTCGTTTATGCCTGGCAAGCAGCATTTCACATGTGGAAAATTGGCTTTCAAAGTTTCTCCGTGTCAGTTCATATGAATCCCAATTTCTTTGTTTTTGAATCATTCCCAATGATTTCAACCCATGTGAAATTGCTTGTTGAGTCACTCCTAATGTAAGTGCAAGTTCTTCTTGCGTTTGGCACGAATCTTGATCCAATAATACTTCCAATTCCGCGTCTTCGTACACTTTCGGCCTTCTGCTACGTTCTTTGTCTTCGATGTCAAATTCACCGTTCTTAAACTTTTGAAACCACTCACGACAACTTCTCTCACTTAAGGCAGCCTCACCATATGCTTCTACAAGCAATCGATGCGCCTCAGTTGCAGATTTCTTCAAATTGAAGAAGTAAATCAAAAGTTCCCGCAAATGACGCTTATTCGGCTCAAAACTTGACATTTTCGAACACAAAAAAATATGTTCTACTGATAAAAATTCACTAATATTTCAAGGTCATGTTGTTGACAGATGTCCAACCTTACGATAATGACATTTTACACCTGACAATTTTAACCATAACTTACTGGTGGCGCCAACTTTTGTCAAACGGCGGTGACTTATTTGTACACCCAATATATTTAAATCACAACATCAATATACAAAATACTGGATCTGATTATGGGATAAATTAAAAAAGTATAATTTACTTCATTATAATATTGATAAAAATATTAGAAAGAAATTCAAATATCTTTAGGAAAGTATGTTAGGGATGAACAATGACGAAAATCTAGCTCCGTTATAATCTGCTTTTGGTTTAGAAATGAAGCTAAATTAATAAACTTTCCTTTTTGAGATGTATGATCTCTTTTGCTGATATTATAGTATCTTAATGACCGTTTTACTAAAACATTTCAATAATTCATATTGAAAATTCTTTCAACTTTATTTTATTCCTGTTGGTTGTTTTAAATAAATCCCAATAAAAATTATGACTCGCTCCAAGTGATTAAACTTTTTTATGTGACCTAGATGTTTAGAAGCAATTCAAATATGTGGTCTATATTAAATACTTATACATGTTCAAAGATTTCAACAAAAAAATTTGCATTACATAAATTATAAATTACAAATTTCCATAGAAAATATCGACTATGTACAGTAGCTAATGGATTTTTTTAAGCTACAATCTAGATAACAATATCAGACTTAATAATTTTATATAATTTTGTGAACTCGACTGTTCTGAACTCATGCAATGTACCTCCTTTTCCATCCCGCTTTGTGTCTATTTTATCACTTCAGCAGATCGGCATATTGCCTGCATGCTATACGACTAAATAGCTTAGTTTGTGGCATGTGCAAATGGTGAAGAGTTTTGTTCAGATATTGAACTCCATCACAACCTTTTCGATAAAAAGTGTCTGATTTTTTCACATAGAGGCTTTTAGACATAATTATTATTGGTTTGAAGAAATTTCGCAGTAAATTTTTTTGTGTTTAAAAAATGTAGTTTTTATAATAAATCTCAAATAATTGGGCTATAATTATAAAATGATTTTCAAATAATTGGGCTATAAATTCAATATATGTGACAATGACTGGTGGCACTGAGATTTACTTAAAGGGCATCAAAACTCTGACCAAGCTAAAAACATTTATTTTAAATTTATATTTGTGAATTATCATCTATCATCGTATCATTTGGTTGAAAAATATTTGTATAATAATTATATAAGTATGTCAAAGTCAAATATTATTTTATGATTAGAAATCAGGCCTATGTGCGTCTTTTATCATTTGTATATGTTATTTGAGATAATAGCAACACCATTTAACCTCCCATAAAATATTGGAATATTCCATAAGATGATACATGTGTTTAGGAGACTTGCTGATTAGGAAGCATGTTTCATCATACAATGGGCTGTGTCCAGAAATTCTTTTTTACAAACACAACTATTAATTTTTCTGGCATTATTAGTGACCACAGATTAATAGAACCCAATTATTTAAAAAATAAATAACCATAGTCTGAGTTGTCCAAGTCAATTTCATGAAAAATCATGATTTAATTTTGAAATGATTGGTTCAAAATATTGGAAAAGTATCACACAGAACTACTTAGGAATAAAGTCATAGACACATGGTATCTATGAGAGTTCCTCTCAGACCCATTTCAGATGCAGCATCAAGGCTGCATACTGTCCCTTGATTTATCCAACATATATGGATAGTATATCATGAAAAAATATATTAGATGGGAAGGTGGTTTTGTTATAGGAGGTTGTTTACAACCAATAATGAAGATGAAATGGTCAAGCTCCTTTATAGAGTTGAAATAGAGAGCCCGCCAGATAGTATTAGAAATAAACTAAAGTCCTTATCGTTAACCAATTTAAGACTGTTAACCAAATGAAGAAGTGACTCGTTAAGGGATTACGAAGAGATTAATGAGTTTGTTCTTTACTTAAGTGCTCTTTTTTCAAGGAGTGGAGGATGTGAAACATCCAGGATAAATTGGAATGCCTTAATCAGCTGTGACAAGCCTGACAAGGATATGGATTATCCGGTCTATACTCAGAAGAACCAAAATCTATCTCGTTAAATTTTGAGTATTCTCCATAGCACTGTATGGAGTGGAAACATGGACGGTGAGACAGAAGGAAAGAAACATGATAGATGCTTTTAAGAAATGGTCTTTGAGGCGGATACTTGTATCCCATGAACCACAAGGCACACCAACATCTTTCATGCAAGAATTAGAGATTATTGAAAGACTTTTTGATAATATGCAGGAAAAGAATCCTTGAAATAATCTTTGTGGTTTAATGGGATAACCAAGAAATTAAAGAATATCTATCTGTTTTTTTTTTTTTTTTTTCATATTCAGGCACTTGAACACGCTTTTGATTGGTCGGAATAAATTGCTAATGGCAAAAAGTCTGCTACATTGTATAATATATCAGGTCAATCCATAAATTCGTGCATATTGATTTCATATGTACAATTCACCATGACTTTTCGTGGAATAATACACTTCCAAACAAGTCGTATACTGTTTTGAAATATGCACTCAAGTAGTCAGTTTATCATCGATTTATGTGAACATTGGACGTCAATAAGAGCCTTTAGAAAATGATTATCGATAATCAGTACAGATGGTACGTTCTATACTTTTTATTTTAAAATGGTGAAAGTGCAAGTTCCGCAGCAGAAAAAATGAACTGTGTTCATAGTGAGATCGGTATCTGTGTAAGGACTGCCCTGAAATGATTTCAAAGATTGAAAGATGTACAAAGCAGTATTAATCGTGAGCCAGATTGCAGAAAAACAAATCAGATTGCAGAAAGACTTAATTCATCTCATGGAACAGTATTTCTTCACCTTAAGGAGATAGGAAAGGTATCCAAGCAGCCAATTGTGCACAAACCACTCTACTCTATCGTTATCGTTGGCCTCCCAAGGCTTCTTTCAGTGGCCCTAAGAGATGAAAGTCACAGGGCGATAGATCAGGGCTATAAGAAGGGTGTTGTTCGCATGTTACAGCTGCAGTATGGGGCCTCGCATGGAGAAGAATCACTTTTCGTATCGGTTGGTCAAGTCTTTTGTATGTGGTTACCCAAGTTTCATTGCAGGTAATGATGCGACTCAAAAATGCGTTCCCTTCTTGTTCAAACCGCGCCAAGAGCCGCTTACAAACATGGCAACTTTTGTTCTGCAGTCAAAAGACGTGGGACCCATCGAGCAGACAATTGACGGAATCCTAGGTCCTTTGTGATTATGGATTGAGTGCTCCCATAACTTATTCCTATCTCACAATAAATTTCGGAAACCGTCAAACGTCGGTCGCCTTCCAGAAGATCACAAATGGCATAAATGTTCTGTTCGGTAATGCTTGTCTGTGGGCTGCTGATCATGGCTCTCGTTTTCGACCCCTTCACGGCCTATCATGAACTCCCTATTTTCCCACACGGGGTTTTGACAGTGTTTGATCCCCGAACTGTGCCGTCAGTCTCCTCAGAACTTCTCACGAGCGTGTTTTACGTCCTCAGGAGTGAGAAACTTGATAATTATGCGTTGCGCAATCGACGGGTGCACTTATTTCTCAGACATTGTGTGCTATACTAATGACGGAATTTGCCGAGGCCGGCCGACTGCTCTTCCCTCTCCTGATATCCCCACCCAATACTCCGCGAAAATGAGGATTATAAAATCAGCAAATAGTCTCACATATTGAAAGATCTATAAAGGTTTCTTTGTAGTTCCTCTAAATTTGGTAAGTTTTCTGCGGATTAACATTCTATTTGTACATAACCTTGTTCAGGGTTCCTCAGATATTTGTATTTTTATCAATTATTGATTTCTTCTCTACTCTTAAAATGTCTTATTTCTGTTGTCTGAATTCTCAACCTATTCTTGTCTCTGCTTTCAGGGTTTTTACTTGTTTATGGTATTTGGATTGATAAATGCACTAATTATAGTGTTTTGGAACAGTGAAATATTCACAGATATTTTTATTTTTGCAATTAACTTGGCATCTTTTTTTTGAATTGTTAGAAATTCAAATATGTAAACTATTTGTCCAATGCGAAAGGTGACTGACAGGAAATGAAATACAAGAAATTGTTTATTTTTAGTTTACATTACCTTTTATTCAAAATACACTCCTTGTTTATAACACATCGATCAATAAATCCCGGGACTAACTACTAAAACAACATTTGTTTGCCAAAATTCTTCTTTATTCATCAACATAGTCTCCTTCAAGAGCGATACATTCATTCCAACGCTTTCCTAACTTTTCTATGCCTGCCGTGTAGAACGATTTATCTTTGGTTTCAAAATAGGCATTAGTTTCGGCAATCACTTCTTCATTGGAGTCAAATCTCTTTCCCTGGAGCATCTTTTTGAGGTCTGCGAACAGCCAATAGTCGCTGGGGTCCAAATCTGGAGAATACGGTGGGTGCGGAAGCAATTCGAAGTTCAACTCATGCAATTTGGCAATCGTTACCATCGACTTGTGACAAGTTGCATTGTCCTGATGAAAGAGAACTTTTTTCTTCTTCATATGGGGCCGTTTTTTTTGCAATTTCTGCCTTCAAACGCTCCAATAATGCTATGTAACATAATATTCGCTATTGATGGTTTTTCCCTTTTCAAGTGATGGATGAATATTATACCATGCGCATCCCAAAATATGGAGGCCATAACCTCCCCGGCCGACTGTTCACCGGCTTTCACCGGCTGCTCTCCACTCAACTGACTGCCAATTTGATTTCGGAGTATAGTGGTGGATCCAAGTTTCATCCATTGTCACATACCGATGCAAAAACTCCTGTTTATTTAGCGTAATCAGTGCCAAACAGTGCTCTGAATCATCGATGCGTTGTTGTTTCTGTTCCATTGTGAGCAAATGCGGCACCCATTTCGAAAAAAGCTTTGTCATGACTAAATGTTCATGCAAAATAGTGTAAACACTACCAAATGATATCTTCAGGATGTCAGCTATCTCACGAAACTTTACTTTGCGATTTTCCATCACGATTTTGAGGGTTTTTTTTATGTTTTCTGGTGTAACAGCCTCATTTGGACGACTCAGGACCGCGTTTAAAATCAGCATACCACCGACAAATGGTTGTTTTTGATGTAGCAGAGCCCGGAGAACACTTTTCAAGCCATCGCTGAGTTTGAACGGTATTTTTTCCCATTAAAAAGCAATGTTTTATCAACACACGAAATTCGGTTTTTTCCATTGTTTTGAAAATAGCAAAAGTAGCGTCACTAAAACCACTGTAACTCAATGACACAATGTCGAAATGTCATGAAAGTTTGACACGTAACTTCTAAAGGTTGGTACTAACTGAGAATGGTTTGGATTTGTTATTAGAGGCGCCATCTGTTTGTTAGTCCCGGGACTTATTGATCGATGTGTTATATTATATGTAAAATAAATAAATTCTTGTATATATATTATCATACGTGTATATATATTATATTTAAAAATAAATCAATTTATAAATTTAACAATAAAAAACTTAGTTTTTATTTATTTTTTAACACTTCATTATGAAAACAATCTAGAAAAAAATTGCTAAGTGGCAATTTCTTCCAATTAAATAAACCATAACTCGTGTAGGAACAAAATAAACATGTCTCAAGGGCAACGAGAATTCAAAATTAAAAGGTGTTACAAAATGAAAGCTTCAGATAAAATGGAATAATGGGCGTGTAATCTAACTTCAATAAATACTTTCAAATAATACTATGTAGTAATATCGGATATATTCTGATGTCTTCATCCCGCTTTCTATCATACTCGTACATACTAGACAATATTTTTCTTACTAAATGTATCTTCACAGTATCAATCTTACTTTTATCTTTCACCTGCCAAATCCAAATTTCGCTTCCATACGTCAAGATGGGCATCAACAAGTGTTTAGAGAACTTTACAAAAGTTTGTTAAATACAAGATTATCATTATTTTTATGACAAAACGCTAAAAGATTCTTGGTTTTAAATATTTTTCTTTTTGAAAATAGAATTAAATTAAAACATAAGATAAGAATGTTAATACAATACTGGAAGCGGTTGTAAAATTTTCTGAAGCACTCCAGAAACTCATTCTTCGGGTTTTTCTCCAAGATCGCGGTCGAAGCCTTCTGAATGTCTAAAATCTTGTTGAAACGCTTTCCTTTCTTCGCCAATTTTAGTTTCAGGCATAGCCAGGAGTCGCATGGAACCAAATCAGGCGAATACGGGGGATACTTTTTTTGGCCAAGAAATCACATACAATCATGCTTTCGTGCGCTGGTAAATTGTCGTGCAACAAAGATCATGCCCCATGTTCCCGGTATTCACGTCGAACTGGAAGAATCCTGACCCATAAATAATTCAAAAAGTACACATCGGCGTTCACCATGGGATCTTCTGGCGTGAATTCCTTATGGATAATTCCTTTGCAATCAAAGAAAATGATGAGCAGAATCTTGATTTGGCTCTTCTGCATGTGCACTTTTTTCAGTTTCGGAGATTGTGAACCCTTCCATTCTGAGCTCTGGCGCTTTGTAAGTGGCTCATACTGAAATCACCATGTTTCATCACCTGTTACAATGCTTGACATGAAGTCTGGATCCATTCATCCAGCCGCTCTTTTCATATCTCTGCAGTGCACCAGTCTCAAACTTTTTGATAGTCAGTGAGTGTGTGACCTTTCGTTTGCATACATTTTTCGTTAAAATGAGATGGACAGTGGATTTAGGAATGCCAGTGAGCTCCTCGATGAGCCTAGTAGACGTATAATGATCATTTCGAAGAATTTCAGCCACTTTTTGAACATTTTCTTCAATTCGAACTGTCAATAATGGTCCAGGCCGTGGATCATCTTCAACGATCTCTCTACCATCACGAAATCTTGCACACCACTTAAAGACGTTCTTACGACTCATTGATTCACTACCATAAACAGTTTGAATAATTTCAAAAGTTTCTATGGCACTTTTATCCAATTTAAAACAAAATTTAATGCTGACACGTTGCTCCATTTTTCCTTTTCCGACTGTGACTTAGAAGGTACTGTCAATTGTTACATCATTATGAATGAACCAGCGATGCCTGCGCTTTGAAACTTTTACGGAAGATAGTCGAAATGTGTCGCTAGTTAACTCATTTATTCATCCACAGATAGCTCTGATGGTTACGCGAAAATAAAATCAGTCCCCTTACCCATTGGACAGACCGTGTATGTTTAGTGCCTAAAAATTACCTAGTTTTCTTTAACTTTTACATTGTTTTATTTTGCTATGTCGCATATAAGTATTATTTTATTATTATTATAACCTTAAATATTCCGATGCCATAAAATGTCTCCATGGCAGTCTATGGCTATTGTAAATGTTTATTTTAAAAACTGATGGATTAACCCAACTACCCGAGGCCTGGAGAAAACCTTAATGACTCATCCTGGAGATTTATTTGCGAAATCTGCCTCTTCGAGACTACAGACAAGGCTACCTGAAAAATATAGGTTGTATTATATTTGTCTCGCACCGAGTAAATTTTGTTAATTTTCGATTAAGATTTAAAAAAAGAAAAGTAAAATCATATAAAACATATAAATTTTGTCATTCCATGTCCCTTGCGGGGTAGGCAGAGAGAACAGATCTCCAAACTTTTTTATCAAACTTTTATTCAAGCACACAACACTCGCATCCACATTCATACATCTCATCATGCACAATCTTCTATTATTCATACTTATCACTTGATCTTGTTTAAAAATCTGGTCCACTTGATTCACATGTAAAACATACAGACCATACCAATATCATTTTTATATTATAACTGCTCTTAAAAACAGTTATTACATTTGTGTAGTATAATCATAATAGGAATTGCTTTATATGTTGAATTTAAATGTTAAGTTTGGGAAGGTCAAGTAAGACGCGTGACATAAGGGGGAGTGAAAAGACTTTAACATGGATAATTTTAATAGGAGGTTGTGCATGATGAGGTACATGCATGTGGCAGAAACAAAAGATATGTGCACAGAATATAATGAAGTAGACATCTGTTTTTTCTGCCTACCCCGATAGTTTTTAAAATTTTCCTCAGTATGTTTATAAATTACATATTGGTAAATGGCTCTTTTATAGTATAGATCGTTCAGCCAGAAGTCATTTTGCAATAGTGTGAGTAACAGTGCGTTTACAAAAACTTGTCACTTTATTTTTTACGAGTAATGAAGTGAAAAAGCAAAAAAAAAAAAAAAAAAATTTTATATTCAAACATTGAAATGAACACACATGTTTTGTAAATTAAAAATGCTGTCAGCTTAAATTGTAATAATCATAAAAATAAAATGAAAGTAAGTTTATTTCACATATAATTGGTTTAGGCATGGCAGATTCTAGGAAACATTAAATAACAATAATGGAATTTTTCAAGATTAAAAATAAATATAAGTACAAGTATTATAAAGTAAAAATGTTCGTCAGCTTTAATTAAATTGCACATAAAAATAAAATGAATGTAAGATTATTTAACATATTAATGTATCATAATTACAATCCCAAGTAATAAAGTTTTAAAATAATAGTGAATGGAGTGATACTAAATTCTAGGAAACTAAGTTATAACAAAATACTTTCTAAGTTTTCGAAAAATTTTGAATTATACATTACATTAGACAAAAAACGCACTCCTAATTTTGACACGGTTGTGTTTTTCTAATCACCGAGTATTTTAACAACAATACAAACGTGCGCTCTGTGCGAACCAATCGTGTGGCATTCTTAAACCAATACTATTACATAAGTTATGTAATCCAGAGAGTGTTACTCACACTATTGCAAAATGACTTCTGGCTGAATGATCTATAGTATACATTTTATGTGATGATGCAATCTGAATTTGCTTTTTTGTTGCTTATATGCAAGATAATCGAAACTGAACCAAATAAATTACAAATCTCATTTTCAATTCTTAATTATTGCTTTTTCAGTTACAAGGGCAGACTAAATGTCATTGGCTCAATCCTAGCTTTCTTAACACTTCCCTTACTGTGCTAAAAAATCACGCCAGTAACGGTGTTGGACACTAAGAGTACAGTAAACACGTATGTTTCAAATTAAAATTATGCAAAATCTGCTAGGTTATTTTTTGTTATTAGCTATATATAAACATCATTTTATTATGTAATAAAATGTTGAATAATATAAAATAAGTGTAAGAAATGATAAAATAAGAGCTGAAACAGAGAGGCGACATTTCTATAAGAATATTATTTTTATGCTGCGTCGTTCGGTCTGTGCAACGTTCAGAATGCCCCTCTCCGGCGCATGCGTGATAAAAGATTTCCAACCTTTTAATTTTTTTCATAAAATTATACAATAAAATGTATTTTTTTGGCAATAAAACCATAATTCGAATAAAGACAATAAATAACATATAAACAAAATATAAAATGAATATATAAATCAAGGTTTTAGGGCGATAAATTTATATAGTATAAACAAACACGAAATTCAAAATTATATATAAACAAACACGAAATTCAAATCAATAAAATATATGCAATGTGGAAAATATAAACACTACAGAAAATTTGAAAATAGGACAAACATATATAATCAAAGTTTAATCCTGTGGAGAAAGTTATCACAATTGGGGCACGAAACAACTTTTTTTTCTATTCTACATACTAAACACGCAGGTGTTTGACAAATATTGCAGAATAGCCTGGTTTTTTTTCTCGAATGTTTTTAATAAAACCCACAACTTCCTCTTTTGAGGACCTCACGGGGTGCCAACAGGGTATTATTTACTAATGTTTCGGGTATTGACTCGCCACAATATGTTAAAACTGTATTAAAAGCAGTTTTAACATATTGTGGCGAGTCAATACCCTGTAATAATTGTTGTTGCTTGTGATATTTGAAGTTGCTATTTTTTCCTTTTTAAGATATTGGGCTTTGCCAATTCCAAACTTAACTCTCTTATGAAATGTTTTCGGTGGTATTAATTATTTTGTTTCCACTCTGGATATTTGTCTATCCATAAGAGGTATGCATTCAATGCAGCCATATCTATAATTTCCATAAAAAGACGGAAAGGCCATCTTCTCGTTGACCTTGAGCAAGAGTACTCTCAAGTTATTTGGTCTCCCGTATCTACTCCAATTTTCGTATTATTATAATGATGTATAATAAGTGGCTTTTGTTTTTCTGAATAATCAATTTCTGCATCATTGAATTGAGTGGATAATAATAATACTGCTTTATTTTTTGTGGTACACACGAAACAAGTATTTTATTTTCAGCTACTATGGATTGTTTTGTCTCTAGACGGTATAAATTCAAGTGAGATTTCTCTTTTATTTTTTCGAAGCGTGCCAGTTAGAGTTAAACCTTGTAATAAAAAATTATCGGCTAATTTGATGGAGGTAATAAAAATATCTGTGGTTATCCTCCTGTTCGTGCCATACTGCGGTTGAACCATTTCCATAACTACTCAGTCACCTTGATTTATCTCTCTACGATTATTTATCATACCAGAATAAACCTGTAAATTTGTTATGTGTCATATGCCGTCGCAGTCAGCAGCAACCCAGATTTTGATGCCATATTTACCAAGTTTAGACTTCATGTACACGCGAAATGAACAATTCTCTCTAAAGTTTGCCAAACGTTCGTCTACAGTTATATTCGAAGATGGAGAATAATTGCTCTTGCACATATCCACAAACATTTTTGAAATCCACTTAATTGGTTCTAATTTATCTGAAAAAAACCTGATATCTCTCTTCTCGGGTTTCTTTATCATCAAAACGAATATGACTGTAAATATAGATGAATCTATCTCGAGACAGAGCTGCTGTGAAAAATGACTGACAAAAGGGACTTTCACTTATCCACAATTCACTCAAAGATAGCTTTCGTGTTCGATTTCTGCCAGGTGCGAGCAATATTCCAATGAATTCATATAACTCGTCTTTTGATATTGGTTGGTTCTTTTCTGAATGAATTAGATTTAAATGACGATTTGTTTCTTAAATATCACTTTTACCAACTGACAACACATATATTTTATGGAACATACATTTATACTTGAATTTCTCAGTCCAGAATCTTCGATGAGAATATTTGATACCCGACCGATGCCTTGAAGATGAGGTGGTACTCGTAATGAACTCCATTCGAATCCATGTTTTGATGTACATAATATTTCTTCGTCTTCTTCACTCGTCTCCAAATCAGAATATACTTCATCCTGTACCTCGACAAAATCTTCTGATTCTGATATATTGCCTGTCGCCTTAAATTCCAAATCGCTATCATCGCCATCGATATTTCCCGCCACCTCAATTATTATATTTTTGAAAATGAAATAATAAATAAAATGTACATTTATTATAAAAAGAGTAATGGTACAATATAACATACCAGATAAAAAATAACAATAGAAAAAACATACCAGATAAAAATAGCAAAAAATAAAAAATAACAATCAGGATTATAAAACTGGTGACGAACCCCTGGAACGGATGTAAAATACGAACTGTCAAAAAAGAATGAGTCATACGCAGGTGTTTGACATTTCGTCAATTCGCGATTTAATATCATTAATTTCTGTTGATTGAATTATGAATGTTTTGTTTCCTAATGACATCATTCAAATCATAGAGGTTTCGATGAGGAATACATAAAGTATGAAGACCCTGCAAGCAGTATATTTCGAGAAATTAAATAAAATGCAAGTCCTGGTCACGCGCGTCCGATCACAGATAGGCAAGGGTTAATAACCATATTTTATTTTAAAATTGAAATCAATTTGAAATTAAGTGCCCAAAAAGTTTTATTAGTACAGTTTTAAAAAATTTTAACTTTTAAATGGAGATCAAATGAATCGTATTGAAGTAATTAATAGTTATGATCTCAAAAACATGATTTTTATATTTTAATTTTTAGGTAGTACTATCTCAATTTTTAGTATGTCAAAATATTCAGAGAAACTAATATGTTTGTTTATTTCAGGATTTGAGTGCAGATGTGGAGGACTCTTCTGTTCTGTCCATCGATACTCAGATAAACATAACTGCACATTTGACTACCGGGAATTGGGAGCGCAGGAAATTCGACGCAACAATCCGGTAGTGGTCGGCGAGAAGATCCAGAAGATCTGAAGCACCGAGCTGCCCTGTGTGTGCGTGTGCTTGCTAGTGTCGGCCCGGAACATGGACTCTATTGTGTGGGCCAGCACCACACACCGCCGCCAAATCTACTGGAATTGTTTCACTTTAAAACTGTAATAATCATTTGAAGTAATGGCCAAATAAACGTTCCGCTTGCTGTTTCCTTCTCTTCAAATTGTAGATCCCGTCTTCGCAACTTTCGAAAATACCTTAGTTTATTTATCTGTATGTTGTTAAATAACCAAAGGTAATTTTGATTAGTGAACATATGTTTTTATTTTTACCAAATTCATATGTGGAAATGGATATATGCGTCATATATCTAGCTATTTTAAATCTACATTGTATTTTCATGTGAATCTCATGATATACAAGAAATTATTCAGAACAATCTATATTTTTGTTAAAATGATTTTTCTGTTAACTAACAAAGTATATTGCGAGTGAAACATTTTGGATGCCATTACTTGAAATAAACTATAAAATTCTGGTGTTAATGTCTAGAGTAATCAGTAATAATCATTTTTAAATCTATTTTGTGGCTTACTAAGAGTGATCAAATAATCACACTGTATATATATTATATATTTTTATGAGATGAGTGTTGGAGTACTGAGCCTATTGTGGTGAGGTGGGAGCGGGAATGGGAAGCTGGCTCCCCGGCCCCGAGGCCTGGCCAGTCCTGGGTTTCATCTCAGAAGCTTGGATTTATCACTGTATTATACTTTGTTTCTAATTTGCTCACTTATCATTTAACCTCTATAGATGAGTTATGTAAATCAAATTTTAGCCGAGTTTTGTTAGTTTTGCAGATTTATATGTAATATTTTTATATGAATAATAAAAAACAGACTGCTATAACAAAAGATATTAACATTTGGCGAAGATCATATATCAAGTTAGTGGAGTGTAGTGTTCAGTGGATACCGCAGACTGTGTTGTGTTGCGTACCAGCATGGACTCGAACCGGAGTGTCGTCTTGTGGTGTTAAGAAGATAACCAAATTGGACAATGCGCTTATTAGTGGCGCCAATTCTTGTGTGTACGGTTACGATGACAAACATTGAGACCTGAGGCGATGGAGTGTTTTGAATCCATAACCTCTAAATAAAATTATAAATTCGGGCTTATTCTTAAGACGATTTTATTATATTTGTTTTATTTTGAGCGAGTATAAATTCTTAGATATCACCGCTAATGTTTTTCATTTAATAAATTCGACTAATGCTGGGTTTGCTCGAGTGTTTCTAGAGAAAAAGACTTACAAGCGCACTAGAAGTACGTTTCGCTAAAATCAGGTATAAAAATTTTCCCGCTAAGATTTGGTGCATGGTCAATATTATCCAGCTATTGGATTCTTTTCCCTAAGGAATATGCTCGATTCAAATATACATATTTATTCACATATTCAATTTTATATTTGTATAGTTTAGCTATGCTGCTAAAGAGTTATTGTTTGGTGAGAAGTAATTGAATTTTGTATTGGACGCCGTCCTAGTAAAAGTATATTTGAAGACAGGTTATTGTGCAATAAGACTGTAAATTCCATGTAAAAAGCAATATTGTCCATTTGCCTTGATGTCGGAGATTTCTCTATTCCACAATTAAACATAGAATTCTTAAAATCCTTTATTCTTAATTATCTCTTCTGAATGTTATGTCTTGTTTTGTACACAATCTGTCTTGAAATGTTTGGTGTCAAGTGTCAAAATTTTCCTCAGTATGTTTATAAATTACATATTGGTAAATGGCTTTTTTTATAGTAGTATGCATTTTATGTCAGAGTTGTTCTCTGCTACATGATTTGTTGCCTGAGGAACTGTTGAAATTCTTGAACAGGATAAAGTCTTAACAATAGAAACACAGCCATTTATTTGGACCCAATTATTCTGGTGAATGGTAGTGATGAATGCATACTAAACGAAATAAACATTCACTGTAAAGTAAAATATAAAAACATTGAGTATCTGTAAAAAAATTGCACTAATGCTAAAAATTCAAAATTATGCTGTAAAAGTCTGTAGATAATATATGATGTTGTATTAATAACATTGTATAATAAACTAGTTTTTCTTTGTAAATTGGTTTTCAATTTATCTTAATTGATTTTTCCATAATGTAAAAGTTAGATCAGCATTTTAGTACGAGTACCATCACTATTTCACACTTTGATAATTGTCAATTAACTTATCGATACAGATTTTTATGTAATTTTAGTACGAGTATTGTCTACCTTATAGCTAGGTGACTACAAAACTTTTTGTTTCAATAAAAATAAACTGAATTCCAAAAGGTATTTTGAGATTTTTTGAATTTATATATCTCTTAAATGGGATTTAGATATCCAATGTAGTACAATATAAATTTCAACACATTTCTTTTAAAAAGACATGTCATTGTATCATATTATTACCATTTTTTCTATGGAATATTTGTTAATATTTTTCCACAGATTCTTTAAATGGATAGATTGAGTTTTCAATTTTACTGAAAGTTAAAAACTAAATACAAGATTTTGATTGACAGTACTGATCCACTTATGATTTTCAAACTCCAAATCATAATTATAACAAAATATTGGACATACATTTCTGATCAAATGATGAGAATCAAAGGAAATATTTCATGAACACTTTCCCATAAAACAGGAGGATATTTTGCTTCCTCTAAATATTTTGACCGTCTTTATAAGGAGGTAAAGGCAAAAGTATTTTACAAACATACATTTTTCATAAGAATGAGTTTTCTATTTGGTCATTGATTGATTTCACAAGTAGCATAACTCTAAATTATTAAATTGTTTACAAATTATATGAGTTTAGATTTGGGAGTCCACATTTAAGTTATACTTTTACATTCATTAAACTTGAAAATTGAAATATTGAATGGAATGACACCAACATAAATCTTGTTTTGTATCCTTGTAAACCACATTTTATTGGAAAGTATTGTTCAAGTTGAATTTGTTAATAACATGGCATCTAAGGATACCATTAGGAGCTTGTAATAAAATGTTTTTGAAATTACATGTTGAGAAAATCTTTGTTTTTACTAAAGCATGTCATAATTAATTAAATTAATAAATATCTTTTGACCTATAAGCATATGTTTAGTTCTTATTTTTCAAAGCTGATTTGTCAATTTGGCTGTTGTTTGTGTTGCTTTTGAATTGGAAATCTGATTTTCTAAAAATAATATTGAATACTTAATTGTTCTTTTTTATTTTCAGCGCTTCACAATTTAATCAAATACTTTATTCTGCCAAATTTTCAACTCATTTATAGTAGATGTTAACAGAGATATTCACCTTAGTTGATTTTATGAATTTTCACTACATGTCCATTTTTTAAAATTTTTTTTTTTACAAATAGAGTAAAAGTCCATTAATTAGAAGAACGATAATTCATATTTTTCGCCATTTTCTAGGTCCCGAAATGGACTTGAAATAATAAATTCTACTGTTAATTTGAAAACCTCATATTTCATCATTCGTAATGTGTTTTTGTTATAAAGTGTATGAATTGTAATAATTAGAAATTTTCCACTTGGTAAATGATGGATTCAATTCACCTAGTATCCGACGAGTGAGTAGTGGAGTAGTGTATTACACACACGCGCCAGCTAACTCAGCTTGCAGTTAAATTCCCGGAGCTCCCCCTATATCCAAAGATTCAGTATTGTAATATCTCAAGATTATTATCATTAGTATGGGCTTTTGTGGGCGCAGTATTCTTTTCTTACGGATATTATTATTCATCTTTAATAATTTCACAATTGTGAACATTAATTTGTCAGAAACTTGGAATCTTAGATTAAAATATAATGAAGTGCGCGATGAAATAAAATAAAATAAAAATGAGTGAAATATTTCCATATATAACTCGTAGTACGCGTACAAACAAAGAAGTTAATCTGTGTAAACAAGTAATGATCGTGTTAGGAGTAAAATCAAATAAGTGACTGCATGAAAATGAAAGAGTTTGTTTTAAATTCGTTGGCTGCCCATGAAAAATAGTACATATTTTTTGTATTTATTTGACCATTAAATATGTTATTTGTCCTTAATATTGTGGAAATATGTCAACAAAACTTAACTTGACTTACATTATTTTTACAGTAAGAAAAAATGGTCGCAATGTTCCAGTCTTCGGGTAGTGTTGCGAAAATTCAAATGGTTTTTTGGTTAATTTGTAATTCAATTTTTCTTATAAAATTAGGTCCTCTAAATTTGGAATTAACGGACTTTTGCTGCAATAAAATGGGACAGTATAGTAAAACAGAAAGATATTCTTTTACATTTACTCCTTTCCCAGTAAAAATAATACTTTTTGTAGTTTCCTTTATTTTTGTGCTATGTTCTTAACTGTTTAAAATACCATTTTTCTTGTCCATTATGGTTATGCTATTATTTTTTGACTAAGAATAAATTTAATAATAATGGCAAAAGTATTACATAAACCAGAGAAACAGAATAATTTCACAAAAATAATGTTATTAGAAACTGAACTGTTATATCTTTATTATACATTTAATAAATATACTGAGAAATAACCATATGAAATTGGAAAAAATAGGGTTACCGAGTTATTATACTATACCATATGTTTTCAAAGAGTTTATTTTATTGGAATTCTATAAATTGCTTTTCTTAACACTTTTAAATAATATAAATTAATTTTGATTAAGATTTTTTTATTTGGTTGATCCGAAATAAATAATATTTTTTATCTTCCAAATTCATTTCTCACTCTAGGAAACAAATAAATGTGTTTTACTCTATTGAGTTTTTTAAAACCTTCCAGTTCGTTATATTGTCATTAATCTATATACATACCACTCAGATTTGTCAACATTTAAAAATGTGGTGTGTAATTTGTATTTTTTTTATCCTCCAACTTTTTAAATGAGGAAAGCTCACTTGTCTTTGTCTTTCAATTGCAATCCAGCAATATGTCGCAACTTTGAAAATAGTCTTCGAAATTCTTAATATTGTAAAATCAATTTATTGAAAAAAAATTGTAACCATAAATTGAATGCAGTACCTATTTTATACAAATATTATTTTTGCAAAAAAGGCAAATACATACAAAATTGATTGCTTTCTCAATTTGATGTTGAAATTTGTGTGTAGAGAGAGTAGCTCCCGAAATTGGATATCGCTTCTTTACCTTTAAGAGGACACACTTTGCTCTGAAATAAGTTGTTTAAGTGAAATTTTTAGTCATTTTAAATCAAGTTAGAAAGCGTCATTTAAAAAAAGCAATCTGTCAATTTCTTCTCAGTATTAGAAAAAGGTTTCTATCATTAAAAGAGTCTGTGGGACTGAAATCTTCATGCATAAATTGAAAATACAGAGGTTGTTATTCAGTGCACTGTTGAAATAAAGCTGGTGTATAAAATATTTCTAATTTTTGCACTATGGATATTGGCCTGAAATAGTTGTTTTATTTTGTGGATAATTGTGCTAGATGTATATACATATATATATTTTGTAATTTTAGTTCATTTTGTTTTGACCCTTAATTTTGATTCATTAATAAAAATTAAAATTTATATAATTGAAATGGAAATTTTATTTTATTGCTTCCCCACAAACTGTTGCTTATTCAAATAGTTGAGATGTGGCAAAGGTGACTATTATTAGAAACTATCAGTTGGTTAGCATTGGTTTGCACTATGAACCAAGCCACACTCACATACCAGCTTTTTTCTTCCAAGAATGGCCTGGCACACTTCATACATATTCCCCAGGGGCTGTAGCGCATATTTGATGCATAGTTGTGGAACGATCAGATGATCAGAGACTAGTTGGAGGGCTGAGGAATTTGTATCTGCTTGCTTTGGATGCGAAAGTAGATAGTATAACTATCTATCAATTAGACGGGCCATTCAATTTAAACCATTCATTTTGTCAGGTTAAAAATGTTCTATTTAATGATACAAGTATCAAAAGTAATATTCATAACTAATTTCAGTAACAGATCATTTTAACAGTTACATTTTCTAGTTTAATAACTTTCAGTTCACTGTAAGAAGTTACAAAGAATCTCTAATTCAAACTATTAATCAATATTGTATGAAACTATATGAGTAAAAAATAATCTATTTGTTTTTTCTAAGATAGTGCAAGTTAAATAATGCTTTTGTATATTATGAGTTTATCAAGCTGATACAATTCGATGTTGAAGAGGAGTTGCAATCTGTTTCATATTAGATATTGTTATGATATATGATGCGAACCTGATTGGGACGCGTGAGACAGAAAGTCAGAGAAACCGATGGAACTTTATTAGATGTATGGACAGAAGAAACCATAGATTGTATCACATAATAGGAAAGTTGGGTGCTCTTCTTCGGTGCTCGCTTCTTTTCCCATTTCGATAGAGAAACAGCATTATGGTGTATGTATATAAAATATTACCTTGTTGAGTATAATCTTTTCAAAAATAAGGAATTCAGGTAGTCTTAGATTTATGCTCGAGTTTTGTCAATGAAGGAACTGATGTAAAAATATGTGTATAAAATGAGCCATTTACACAATTATAGTTAATCAGTTTTCAGGTCCCTCTCAAATTACACATATGTACTATAAGGTTGTGTATGTTAGGTTATTCAGAAAATAATGTCATTTTATTGTATTAGTCAGTTTTGTCAGTTATGTTCTGCCTGTCGTGTCACCACCTGTTTTGTTGATCATCAGTTTGTCAACATCTGAATTGTACATTTCAACATAAAAAATACAAATAAAAATTACTCATTCACGATGGCAGAATTTATACCGAATGAAGAATTCTTGAGTTTCTTAAAAAATACATGACCACTATTGCAACAAAAAACATTTGTAATGTGTTGGGGGACATGTTGGATCTTTGTAAGTGCCAAAGGAGGTTCAAGAAATTTCAAACAGGAGATTTCAATATTAAAATACCCCTAGAAGTGGAAGACCTGCAAAATTGAAGATAATCTGACCCAAATTAATCATCGGCTAACAGTAATTCTGAATCTACAATACATCATATGAAAAAAATTGGGAAGGCTTGGAGGCCTATATATGAATTCCACACAAACTGAACAAAGATAACAAATCAGTGTGAGTATGCGTTTGCAAAGAGCTCCTGGATCATGAATAAACACTTTATTTAGTGACTAGAGATGAAAAGTGGATGCTTTATAACAATCATCGATGTATAAAACAATGGTTGTCAGAGATGTCAACATTGTATTGTGAGCAGTTAAACCTCTTAAAACAATGGTTGGCAAAGATGTCAACATTGTATTGTGAGCAGTTAAACCTCTTAAAACAATGGTTGTCAGAGATGTCAACATTGTATTGTGAGCAGTTAAACCTCTTAAAACAATGGTTGTCAGAGAAGTCAACATTGTATTGTGAGCAGTTAAACCTCTTAAAACAATGGTTGGCAAAGATGTCAACATTGTATTGTGAGCAGTTAAACCTCTTAAAACAATGGTTGTCAGAGATGTCAACATTGTATTGTGAGCAGTTAAACCTCTTAAAACAATGGTTGTCAGAGATGTCAACATTGTATTGTGAGCAGTTAAACCTCTTAAAACAATGGTTGGCAAAGATGTCAACATTGTATTGTGAGCAGTTAAACCTCTTAAAACAATGGTTGTCAGAGATGTCAACATTGTATTGTGAGCAGTTAAACCTCTTAAAACAATGGTTGTCAGAGAAGTCAACATTGTATTGTGAGCAGTTAAACCTCTTAAAACAATGGTTGGCAAAGATGTCAACATTGTATTGTGAGCAGTTAAACCTCTTAAAACAATGGTTGTCAGAGATGTCAACATTGTATTGTGAGCAGTTAAACCTCTTAAAACAATGGTTGTCAGAGATGTCAACATTGTATTGTGAGCAGTTAAACCTCTTAAAACAATGGTTGTCAGAGATGTCAACATTGTATTGTGAGCAGTTAAACCTCTTAAAACAATGGTTGTCAGAGATGTCAACATTGTATTGTGAGCAGTTAAACCTCTTAAAACAATGGTTGTCAGAGATGTCAACATTGTATTGTGAGCAGTTAAACCTCTTAAAACAATGGTTGTCAGAGATGTCAACATTGTATTGTGAGCAGTTAAACCTCTTAAAACAATGGTTGTCAGAGATGTCAACATTGTATTGTGAGCAGTTAAATCTCTTAAAACAATGGTTGTCAGAGAATATGTCAACGCTGTATTGTGAGCAGTTAAATCTCTTAAAACAATGGTTGTCAGAGAAGATGTCAACGTTGTATTGTGAGCAGTTAAACCTCTTAAAAGAACAATTAAGAAAAAAAAACCTAGCAATTTGTAACAGAAGTCGTGTTTTTACAGCACAATAATGTGCGACCCCACTTTGGGAAAGATTAGATTGTTTCATTACAAAAAAGATATTATTTTCCGAATAACCTATTATAAAACTAAGAAGTGATACTGGAAGGTAATATAAAAAAGAGTTGGCTGCCGTCATTTTGTTTTTTAGAATAAGGTTTGCTCCCGGTTATAATTTAGCAGAATTCATCCATGAGGGCCTAAATTGGTGTCTTTTTTTGTTTTCTGACATCATCAGTATCCCATAAAGACTTCAGACTACCAATTTTTTCTAATAAGAATAGTTTATAATAACTTAACTTTCACCTCACCATAAACTATTCAATCCCTTTTCATCCAGATTGAGGGCTGGGCATATAACCCCAAATGTACTAGTTAAGATCAAGGATGATTGAGACTGGCAATACAATTAGCTCACAGTTAACAATACTTTATCTCTTAGATTTTGGTAATGCCTTGAACACTAGATTTTGATTTTCTGTTGGCAAGTATGAGTTCCTTAATTTTTCATTTATTGGCTTTCGAGTTATTTAAAAGGAAGGCAACAATCATGTAAATATTAGGAGCAGATTTTTAATTTGACTGAATCCTACAGATTTTCCTCAGGCTGGCATTTTTTTGGCAATTCTCTCTATATTTATCAACGTATTTACATTATCCCATTAATATTCTTATCACTTTTATGCAGATGACTTGCAAATATATATTCAGTTTGACCTTTTTGTTTTCGCATGGCATTAAACTCGACAAAAATTTATCTTCAGTTGATCTACTAATAAGAATCATGTCCTACTTATAAAGGAAGTCTTCCAAGGAAGTCTCAAGTGATCCTTATTGGCAACCCTCGGTCAATTTAACGCTAGTAACCATATTCCGATAATATTAGATGGCACAACAGAGTAAAACAGTTAAGAACCTTATAAATTGATCCAATACTATTCTCTTATGACTAGAAAAATGAATGAAGTAAGCTGCAGGATCTTCTTTTGCTTTCACACCCTTCAAATATTGCAGAGATATTTACCCACTAAAATCAAAATCTTACTTGTGCAATATTTTACTGAGGATGTTTGTTATCCTGATTTTACAGAACATCAAAGCTAACTTTAATAAACACAAAATGTTTGTTTCATTTTCGACAACCTTCGTGGCCTAGTTGAAATGATGCCTGTTTTCCAACCTGGGGGTTACAGGTTCGATTTCCGTTGGTGCCAGATTTTTTGAAAAATGGTTCCAGTCTGGTTTTCACAATATTTTATCGAAGAAAATACTGGTTATTATAATATATTCTCTTATAAGTTTTTAGAATATTGTTTATTTTGGTATTGTATAGTTTTTTTTTACAGTAACATTAATGTAAAACCTTTACCATTCATAACTATTTTGTAAGACTATTTTATGGTTGATTGCAAGATATTATCACTAGGCGATAAACCTGCCATATTATAAGAATTGCTAAATAATAATATTTTCTGTAGATTTCATTTTTATTGCTTTAACAACTCGTAACATTTCTTGTTTGATAGCAGTGAATGAAGAAATTAATGAGCTTGGCTGCTGCAGATTGTTGATTTTTTTGAGACTTTTCTGCTTTACTGGGTCATAAATAATTATTTTCGAACTGCAAAATGCGAATTCAAGACATTCTCATCTGGCGATATTCAATTGTGTTTTTGCGTTCTAAACAAAATGAATCAACAAATCAATATTGTCCATCGCTGACTACTACTTTTTCCCATCTCTCAGGCAATTTTCGAATTCCATCTCGAAAAAATGACTCGTCTTTTGAGGCGATCCAAGTTTAGAGCCAATTTTCGGTTTCTACGAAAGAAGTGAACCGGTGACCTGCCAAATCGTGCTGCATCCTTCGGAACAACCAGTAATCAGAAGGAGCAATGTCCAGGGAATACGGCGGGTGCGGTAAAACATCCCATTTGAGCGTTTCCAAATATTTTTTTACGACTTTTGCGACATGAGGCCGAGCGTTGTCATGAAGAAGAATAACTTTATCATGTCTTAGCTTGTATTCCGGCCGTTTTTCTCGCAATGCACGGCTCAAACGAATTAATTGTAGCCGATACCGATCGCCCATAATGGAATCGCCAGGTTTCAGCACCTCATAGTAAACAACACCCCTTTGGTTCCACCAGATACAGAGCATGATCTTCGAACCATGTATGTTCGGTTTTGGTGTTGATGTTGAGGTCGATGGCAACGATTGACCGGGCTTAGCATAGTATTTTTTCTTCTTGAGGTTGTCGTAGAATATCCACTTCTCATCTCCAGTTACAATCCGATGCAAAAACCTTTTCTTTGTTGCCTTTGAATCAGCTGCTCGCAAGTGAAAAATCGCCTTTCAACGTCTCTCGGTTTCAGTTCATAAGGCACCCAATTTCCTTGTTTTTGAATCATTCCCATGGCTCTCAATCGTACGGAAACGGCTTGTTGAGTCACTCCCAATGATTCTGCAAGCTCCTCTTGCATTTGACTCTGATCTTCTTCGAGTAATGCCTCTAATTCTTTGTCTTCAAATTTTTTTGGCTGTCCAGAGCGAGGCTTGTCTTCGACGCTGAAATCTCCATCCTTGAAACGTCGAAACCATTCCCTACATGATTTATCAGTTGGACCAGCGTCACCATAAACTTCGACAAGCATTTGATGGGCTTCAGCTGCACTTTTCTTCCAATTAAAGCAGAAAATTAAAACCTCCCGCAAATGCTGCTTGGTTAACACAAAATTCGACATTTTCAACACTGTACAGAACAAGGTTTTTGCATGAAACTCAAAGCGATATAAACTGAATATTATTGGCAGATGTCTAACCTCTCTCAAACCGCCAAAATCGGCTGTCACTATGAACCATTCATAACAGCCAGAGCCATCTTTTGGAAATGGACCGAACTAATTTGTACTCCCAATATATAAAACACAAACTTTATTATTTTTAACAGTGAAAATAATTTCAACAACTCTGGTTGCCTTAACAAAATTCTACCAAGAAATATAGTGCTGTTCATTCCAATATTGACCCCGAATATGATTTATTTTTCATATTGAAAAATGGAAGAGATGATCAGATTTTTTGCGGCGCAATTCTCATGATTCTCATAAGCAAAATCAGGGACATAATTTTGATAAAAAAAAGAAAATTAATTTAATAAAATACAGTTCTATCAGTGTTATATAAGTATTTATTAAAAAAAAAATGTCTTTAGATGAGAATGGTGCGGTTTTATGTTTTTTGTTATATTTTATGGTGTTGAAGCATGGACATATTTAATGAAGCTTTAAGTTTTTAAAAGGTAGGTTTACAGAAGAATGCTCCATAATAATTATATGTGTATAAGCTGAATGCACAGAGTAAGAAAAATAAGTGATAATTTGTATGAAGAAGTGATTATTAAAACAATTAAAATATGTAATCTGCAATATTTGGAATACATTGTATTGTAATTTATTTTTATCAAACACTGTTTATTCTACTTTTTTTTTTTTTTGTGACGGTATAACCCTACCGGTTTCAAGGCTTTCACCTCATCTTCAGGGGAGCGCAAACAAGACTCGTCTTGTTTGATAAAAATAAATTACAATGTCTTTAAACCTCCACATCGTTAATGCCTTAAATACTATATAAACAACATATCGCTACCCTAATTTGTAAATTTGCTAACTCCATAAATACAAACTTTACAGGGCGGCAATAAAACTGCATAACTATTATAAATTAAATCTTATTAGTATTTTTTTGTACTTAAATATCAAGACGACCAAGAGATACACTCCGAGTAAAAAAAAGTTAAATATCATTATTGCATCATGATTTTATGGATAATTATTCGAGTTAGCAATTTTGCGATGGTGAATATTTAAAAAATATTGTAGGAGTTAGCAAAATTGCTTCTTAATATGAGTTTTTACTGTGCAGGTCTCCTAATATTGAAAAACAAATAACTTGAAGTATTTTATTTAGACATAAATAATGCAAGAGTGATGATAAAATACACAAATCAAACAATATAAAACAAGTTATAAAAATATAAATTATAAAAACAAAGGTTATGTGTGCACAATTTTGTTTTATAATATAATGTTGAAACATTAGATTTTGGGGCCAGGACAGCTTATTATTATAGATCCATGGTGAACACATAATTTTGTTCTTTGTCTTTGTTTTTTTCATTTCTGGCTTCTTCTTTCTTCCGTTGGTGTAGTTCGTACTCAGTGGCCGAAAAATGATTTTGTTCAGTAGTACATTTGTCACATGCATCTTTTTTAGGTTGGAAACCCCTTTAGAGGCTATAAACGCTTTCAAGTCTTTTTAGACCTCTCTTTGATTTTTATATATTGTACTTTGGTGTGCAGAAATAGTTCTAGATGGTGAAAAAGATGATAAGTCCGGACTGGACTATATTGTGGGTGCGGCATGACCTCGTATCCCAACTGTTTATTTATTGATGGTTAATTATGAAGTATGTTACCAGGCATTACCATGAAGCATGATTGGGTCCATGTCTGTTTATTAATGCATTTCATCAATTTCGTGACAATATGCATCTACAGTTATCGATTTTTATGGTTTTATAAATGAATAATGAATGACTCCTTTAGTAGTCACCATTACTTTATTTTGGATCATTTTTGGTTTTGGAGATTCCATAGCGTCCAACCATTGACCAAATCTTTTTCAGTTATCGCCAATAATCCATTTTTCGTCACAAGCAATGATTCGGTCTAAAAAAGATGTTTTATTTTATTTTTAAGTGAGTAGACAAATCTTCAAAGACTTCATTCTGTTTCCGGTTGTCAAATCGTTAACACTAAAATTATAGCTACTCTGTTAAAGGTTACAAAATAGCAACAGTTTAAATCGACTTTCTTGTCAAAAACAAAATAAACATTAATAGAAAAAACAGGTGAAGCACGTGAAATATTCTGTTGTGTATCAGATCGACTAATTTGTTCCCGCTGTAAATTTTGACAGGTCAGTGTGAATCTAACTACTGTTGTTTTCGTATATATCAGAAAGAGTTAGATTTGGTGAAGCAAGACATCGCTGCAAAATGTCCCAATTAACTTGCTTTAAGTGGGAAGAGAACATTAAGCAAGATATGGCGCTTAGATGTACTACTTGCGACAGTATTTTTCATTATTCATGTTAGAACATACGAAAACAACATTAAAAAAACTCGTTAAAACTCAATTGTCAACATGACAATGTTGCCAGTGCACGAGTAATGAGTACTGTCAGCCCGAAAACAACAAAATAGCAAACAAAAAATCTGAGCAAGACTCCGTAGTGATGAGAAATGAATATTTGTCAACTGAACTGAACAAATTCAAGAACTCGATTGTTGATCTAATTAACAAGAAATTCGAGGAAGTCAACATCTTATATTTGGGCATCAAAGGGCAAAATGAGTAAGTCACGAAATCGGTTTCCTTCCTATCATTAAAATATGATGAAATTTGTGAAATTTGCCTTGTGTGAGAAAAAGACTTCAGATATGGAATCGCTTCAAATAAAAAATGGAAATGAGTGTTGAGTTTCTGGAGGCAAAGATTGACCTGCTTGAGTCGAAGAGTCTTACAAGAAATATTGGAATAAGAGGATGCCCTGAATCTCCCGAAGAGAACATTGACGAAATATGGAGCAAGGTGACCAGTACAATAAATTTTAGCTGCCTCCCAGAATACGTAACGGAGATATCGAGAGCTTCCGTCAAATCCTCCAAGAAGAATCCCCGGCCTATAATTGTGACTTTCAAGGACGAAGCATACACGAACACCATGCTGAACGTAGTCAAGACTTATAGGACTGCCAATAATAATGGATCTGATAAACTTAATACAAAGGATCTGGGTTTGTCGCTGGTCAAGAGTCGGATATACATTTCGGAGCTCTCAACAAGACGATGTAAGCGTATGCTGAGTCTGACCAAGAAAGTTTGTGAAAGTAAGGGATATAAGTATGCCTGGATAAAATCGGGTCGTGTGTGTGCTAAAAGGGATGATGGCTCTACAATAATCTATTGGGTGTACAAATAAGTCACCGCCGTTTGACAAAAGTTGGCGCCACCAGTAAGTTATGGTTAAAATTGTCAGATGTAAAATGTCATTATCGTAAGGTTGGACATCTGTCAACAACATGACCTTGAAATATTAGTGAATTTTTATCAGTATAACATATTTTTTTGTGTTCGAAAATGTCAAGTTTTGAGCCGAATAAGCGTCATTTGCGGGAACTTTTGATTTACTTCTTCAATTTGAAGAAATCTGCAGCTGAGGCGCGTCGATTGCTTGTAGAAGCATATGGTGAGGCTGCCTTAAGTGAGAGAAGTTGTCGTGAGTGGTTTCAAAAGTTTAAGAACGGTGAATTTGACATCGAAGACAAAGAACGTAGCGGAAGGCCGAAAGTGTACGAAGACGCGGAATTGGAAGTATTATTGGATCAAGATTCGTGCCAAACGCAAGAAGAACTTGCACTTACATTAGGAGTGACTCAAAAAGCAATTTCACATGGGTTGAAATCATTGGGAATGATTCAAAAACAAAGAAATTGGGATTCATATGAACTGACACGGAGAAACTTTGAATGCCAATTTTCCACATGTGAAATGCTGCTTGCCAGGCATAAACGAAAGGGTTTTCTGCACCATATAGTCACTGGTGATGAAAAATGCATCCATTATGATAATCCAAAAAGGAAAAAATCATGGGGATCCCCTGGTCATGCTTCAATATCTACGGCTAAGCCAAATATTCATGGGAAAAAACTCTTGTTGTGTATTTGGTGGGATCAGCTTGGTGTCGTGTATTATGAGTTGCTCAAACCGAATGAAACCATTGCTGGGGCTGTCTACCGAACATAATTGATGAGATTGAGTCGAGCACTCGAGGAAAAGCGCGCCCACTACTACGCCAGACACGACAAAATTATTCTCCTGCATGATAATGCTAGTCCACATGTTGCGGCACCGGTCAAAACCTATTTGGAAACACTCAATTGAGAAGTTTTACCCCACCCGCTGTATTCACCAGACATTGCTCCTTCTGATTACCACTTGTTTTGATCGATGACGCATGGCCTGTCTGAGCAGCACTTCACATCATATGAAGATACCAAAAATTGAGTCGATTCGTGGATAGCCTCAAAAGATGATGATGATGACTGACGCGGTATTCGTTTGCTGACAGAAAGATGGGGAAAAGTAGTGGCAAGCGATGGGTACTACTTCGAATAAAACATGAGGTTCCGTTCTTTCACAATAAATGCCCATTTTTTTATAAAAAACGGCGGAAACTTATTTGTACACCTAATACATAAGTAAAGAGTCAGACCTGTCTAAACTCTGACAAATGGATCCGATCTCTTTCATGGCGCACGACAGAATGATTGAATCCGGACTTGTTTTTGTTGAGGTATGGCTCTGTTTTTTCATGGATGTTTTTGCCTTCTCTAAGGCTGTAAGCTTCTCTCTCCACGTACAATTTCATACGATTAGCATCCCTCGGACTTCTGATCAACTGTCTTTCTTGATGGTGATATTTCCTGTAAGTTGTTTTAAAATTTCTACCTCTGTATATCTGCACCAGTTTCTTTATTCTAGTTACAGTCATTCATTTGCATACTCACTTAAAATTTTTAAACACAAAAACTCAATCTTTTATCTTTCAATAATTTTCGTAATCACCAAACTAAGCCGCTTGCCTGAGGTTAATGATGCTGGAAGGGAATGGAAATGCTGATGAGATTATCAGCGTAATTGGCTATCATGCGAGTAATGTCTCATCCTTTAGATCACTTATGAGTGATTATCGGTAACTGAAAATTATTCATCTGAACATACGCAGCTACGAAAGAAACTTCGATGATTTTATTGTTTTTCTATCAGATCTAAATGCTGATTTTGACTTGATTATTCTAACGGAGTGTTGGATCAAGGACAAGTTTCTGCCAAAACACTTACACAGTTATAACATACATAAATCTACACATAATGAAGGAGTTGTGGTATATGCGAAAAAAGATCTTGAGATTACTATCACTGAAATAAGCGTCACTGCTGCTAATGTGTTGAGGATCCAACTGGATATGCAGACTATAATTGCTGTTTATCGTCCTCCACATATGTATGATATTGAGTCCTTTTTGGTCGCTCTCGATCAATTGATTAGGCAGAGTTCTCGGGAGGGCGTGCTTGTAGGGGATGTGAACATTGATATATTGATGGAAGATCAAATAAATACCTTGAATTACCTAGAGCTAATGACTTTTCATGGATTGATTCCTTTTATCATGACTCCCACACTCGTGACTTTAGGTTCGGGTTCCTGCATTGATCACGCAATGGTGAGAACTCGGCAGAAGGCTAGAGCAGTAGTATGAGACAACAATTACTGACCTTTACGCAATTATATTGGTGCTTTCAGAGGGGGCAAGTAAACAAATAGGGATAGGAATGAAGAGAAAAAGAATTACGAACATACCAGAGCTCTTGCATTCCCTTGATTCGAAAAATTGGCAAGACACTCTCAAGTCCTATAATGTAAATGAAGCTCTGGAGAGCTTTATTAATGCTTTTAACTCCCATATCAACTCAGCCACACAGACAATACCCATTAGAAGTAGAAGGTACACAAAACTCAAACCTTGGATCACTGATGGATTGATTTATTGTATACGCAAAAGAGATCGTCTGCACCGGGAACTCAAGACATGCAGTGATCCACACTAAATAACATTTTACAAGCTGTACAGAAATACATGCAAGAAAGTCATCCAAAAGGCAAAGGAAAATTACTATGGAGCAAAAATTGAAGCCTCAAACAATGATCAAAAGATAATTTGGAGTGTTATCAGGGACATCGCCGGTACAGTGAGAGAGAGAAATGCCCCTTCTACATTAAACATTGATGGCACAAAAATATCATTGACACAGGAACCACAAAAGTTTTGTAGCGGCATTAACGAATATTTCGCCAATGTAGGCAATAATCTCTCACGTAACATACTTGATAGGAACGAAACGACTGAACAGTCATTGAATGACGCTATTTTTCATTATTTAAAAGTACCCGAATATACTTTTTATCTGACGCCAACGTCGGAAAAAGAAGTTCTAGCTACTATTAATACACTTAAGGCAAGTAGCGCCCCGGGGCCTGATCAGATTACATCTGCAATGGTAAAACACACTCAAAGATTTATAGCACTACCACTGAAACATGTAATAAATTTGAGTTTTAGAGGTGTAACTTTCCCAACTGCATTAAAACGTTCGCATATTGTCCCAATACACAAGGGAGGCTCAATGGATGACTTAAAAAATTATAGACCCATATCTCTACTAAGCATTCTCTCAAAAATGATTGAGAAAATAGTGAAGGACCGACTGATGAAATTTTTCAATATGCACAACATTATCTCTCCTAATCAGTTGGGGTTCCAAAGGTATGTGGAAACTGAAACTGCTTTGCTTAGTCTAGTAAACAGCGTTACCACCACTTTGGATAGTAAGAAAGCATGTTTGGCAGTTTTTTGGACCTTGCAAAGGCTTTTGATACAGTGTCTCATCGAATATTACTTACCAGATTGATGGAGGTGGGCATATGTGGGCGCTCTTCTAGTTGGTTCTCTTCATACTTATCTGATAGAACTCAGAGAGTCAAATTGGGTGATAGTGTATTTGGTGAGCCTCTTTTTTGTGAGATTCGGAGTACCCCAAGGTAGTGTTCTGGGACCTATATTGTTCTTGATATATGTCAATCAGTTGTGTAATCTTTCTATCAGGGGTAAGATTATTACTTTTGCGGACGACACGGTTCTTCTATTCAAGGGCCGAACATGGGATGATGTATTCTCAAAGGCTAATGAAGAATTACGTGCAGTTAAAGAATGGATGGACTCAAATTTATTGACTCCAAATTCCTAAAAAACTAAATACATCACATTTAGCATATCTACAAGAACTCAAGCACCTACAAATAAATACATAACACTGCACACTTGTTCACCCATGGCTGACTGTAGTTGTGTTTCTTTGGAAAGGGTTGATAGTATAAAGTATCTTGGAGTTTACTCGTATGTTGATCAGTTCCTTCGTTGGGAGGTCCAAATATTCTTAAAAGTATATACTTCGCCTTATGTCAGTCAGCACTTTCTTACGGTATACCAGTTTGGGGGGGGGGGGGGGGGATGCACCTTAACCCAAAAACATATATTGCAGATTTCTCAAAAATTGATTGTGAAAATAATTAGTAAACTTCCTGCCCGGTATCCCACGGCGGAGCTTTTCAGAGAGTATGGGGTCCTGAATATAGCCAATTTGCATTTCAAATCCATTATCTGGCACTGCCATCGAGAAGAAGGGAAGATGCAGACTCAGCAGAGACACATGACACGCATGGCCAGTAATGAAATGTTCACCATCCCTAGAGTTAAAACCTCTTTTGCCCAAAGGCAATATGCTTATTTCGCTCCCATGACATACAATGGTGTGCCGAATTCAATAAAGGTAAAGGTAGGAAAACCATTTAGACAGTCGATCGGAGCGTGGTTGTTATTGCGACAGGATTTTGACTACTTGGGCTTTCAGGATGAATGGCGTGTGGAAAAGATTTGTGTGGGCTCGTGAGTGTGGGTTTCTTCTTGTTGTTTTAATTTTTGTATTTGTGTTTCCGTATATTTTTATTTTTATTCTTATGATTGTGTGCAGTATATTGTGGGATGAATATTTTTGGTCTTTCTGGAGTGATGATGTGTGAGGAGTTTAATTTCACATGATGTTTCCAGTTGTAATTGAGTGTCACTGTTTGTCAGGTTGATGAGAACGTGCAACGGGGTTTTGTTTTTGTGTAATCAAAAATCGGAAAGAAGTATCGATTTATTTTTTCATGCTAAATATCCTCAGTGAGATACAGGCAAAAGCCTAGTTTACTGGGATACGACAAATGAAAGGCAACAAACCCAGATCCATTAAAATTGTATGTCCAAATTAAATTACCTGTTGTTTTTTCGCAAATTATGTATATATCTTGTCATGTGTAATAATAAAATAAATAAATAATTCGTGAGGTATGTTTTTAATTTTGCCTTTTGCAGGTCTTGATACTATCAAAGCTGATACACCAAAGTGTGCTACTAAACTTCAAATAATTTAATAGATCTTGGAGTAGCTTGTCATTATACTCAATTCTTTTTAATATAGCTTATTATCAGGCCTTCCTCGAGGTTCATTTCTCAGAATGGAATTTTCAAAACAAACACTGCACTATTCTAGTGTTAGTAATGCCTTCCCCAAATGCTTTGTTTATATTTTTACTTGCAAGGGTTGTGTTCCAACTATAATTCATATAACTAAATAATCTGCAATTCACTTAAGGATACCATTGTTTAGGTTGGGGGTAAAACCTGATGGATGATATACCTGCATGGATAATAATTTTAAAGCACCAAACATTAAACTATTCAACAATAGTAAAAAGAAATAACGGTGCTCCACACAATCTTTCTCTACGAAGAACAAAAATGTAGTGATGAAATACGACAATTAATTCTTCAGCAATTAGTTAAGATTTTGTAGTGTTAATGTCTAACTGTGAATTTAGGACTGGGCTGGGCATTATCAGAATATTTTTTATTCTGTTCAATTATCAAAATGATGGTCATGTTTCCCTGAATATACTCAATATGTTTTAAATTGACGGGATTTTTTTAATAGGGTTCAAAATATGTTTTTTTGAAATTATCTACTCATGTTCTAATAGTAGGGATAAATCACAGGTTGTACAGAAGCCAAATCTTCACAAACTATCCCACGTTCTCTTAAGTTATCCGATGAAGGAGTAAATATATCTGATGTCCTTAAATGGGACTGATACTCCGGGCAAAATCATTATCAGTGTGGTTGTACAAAATTATTATTTGGTTTGAATTTCAGATAAAGGATGTTATGATTCTTTTCAATAGATGTCAGTGAACTTAGTAAAATGTAACCTGTTTTTGCCATAAAACCAATTATTATAACATCACCTCCGTCATTTTGGTTACAAAGTTAATATTGCTTAAGTAAAAACCAACTTATTTACTACAAAATGCGGAACATATAATTTTTTCTTTTTTTTATTAATTAATTTTAGTTTACTTTTTACACCATAGATGCCTCAGACTGTGTTGAATGCTGATTAAACATTTCAAGACATATCCTAAAAACATAAATAATAGTGATGATACATTTTGTACAGGTTTATAACCTATAATTGTCAGAAATTCTTACCATCATCATTAGTCTTTCGTTCAATAAATCACCTCGAAAGTGCAACTGTCCTTAATCTATTTCGCAATTCAGGCATCTCAGCTCTAATATCTCCATTTTGTCATCTCCTGTATTTCTAAATAGTGCTTGATAGTTGTCTTCCATGTGATTTAGACATCTGACCAATCATAGTTAAATAATTTGACTCTGTATTTTCATAAAATGAAATGTATTGTCCAGGCTTTCATACTAAGACTTAGTAATGACTTTTCTAAGCTAGAATCATTTAAAATTTTGCATAATTCTCTGTTGATAACAATTTCGGATTACAATTCGGTAATATTTGTCACGCCACTACAATGTGCATATTGAAAATATTGAAAGCATATAGTGAAAGTGTTTACATTCTATGAACTTTAAATTGCAAATACCAAGAACTGAGTTGGACTACGGTCTATTGTTGGAAGCATAACCTTGTCAGATAGAAGAAAAATGTTTGACCTCACAATATTGTTTAAGACGTTCAGCTCGTATTCCAGTAGTGCGGAACTAACTCCTATCTCAGCTTGTCATGTTACATGATCCTTATAAGCCCACCAGGCAAAATGTTTTGTTCCCTAGTTATGAATTGTTTGTACAATTGTTTCTTTGTAATTATTTTTGTTGTAATTGTTTACATTTTTTTTATATGTTCTGTTCTTAATGTGTTGAGCACTAATTTATTTATTATTTTTTTATTTAACACTTATTTGCAAATACAATCTGGTGGGCTTATTACCAGGCGGCAATCTCTTCCAACCAACCAGACTAGAACTTACTACTGACTCTTTTATTATTATTATCGCTATAAGGTTCACTACTATTTATTTATATAATTAAATAAATAACAAGAGTGCATAGATTGGGCAATCAATATGGGCATTGTGTGAACTTTCATGTGACTTTGACTACTTACAGTAGAGTGTATTTGTGTGTTTGTGTGTGTGTTTGTGTGTGTGTGTGTGTGTGTTTGTGTGTGTGTTTGTGTGTGTGTTTGTGTGTGTGTTTGTGTGTGTGTGTGTGTGTGTGTGTTTGTGTGTGTGTGTGTGTGTGTGTGTGTTTGTGTGTGTGTTTGTGTGTGTGTTTGTGTGTGTGTTTGTGTGTGTGTTTGTGTGTGTGTTTGTGTGAGTGTGTGTGTGTGTGTGTATGTGTTAGTGTCTGTGTCTGTGTATGGGTATGTGTATGTGTATGAGTCTGGTTTTTTTGGCCCCACCCCCCCCATTTATTCCGATTTCTTTTATTTCGTCCATTATTGTTCCACTCCACGATTCTATGTTTTCTTGGTTTTGTTCTCTCATAAGAGCTTGGAGTTTGCATTTGGTTTGGTAACGGAACTTTTCTCTTTTATTTGAGAGAAGTGCTTCAATGTTAATTCTTGTCTTTTGGCTTCTAATAAGCTTATATTTCTCCATTTTTGTGTATATTTTGATGGTCGACTGCACAAATCTGTGGTCAATTCTCGTGTTGAGTCTGTTAATTACCTTACAGTCTTCTATCATTCTATTGTTATTTACCAGGATGTAATCTATTTAGTTTAATGTTTCATTTGGTCCTCTCCACGTCCATCTTCTCTGTGATCTCTTTTTAAAGAACGTGTTTGACATGTACATTTTTTCTGCTTGAGAAAATTCTACCATTCTTTGTCATTCCTGGTTTGTCCAATTTTTGCATTAAAGTCTCCCATGATAATTTTAAAATGGTTTTTCTTCTTTCCATTAAGACTCGTAAGGTCATCGTACAATTTTTCAATTTCGTTGTCATTGTGGCTTGTTGTGGGTGCGTAGACTTGAATAATTTGAAGGTTGTGTCTTTTATTAATTTTAATTGTCAGCATTACCATTCTGCTTGATGTTGCTGTAAACCCGACAGTATTCGTTTTTTGCTTTTTACTTACCATAAATCCTAATCCACTAAGTTTACCTGATTTAGTTCCTGAGTAATATAGGATATTTCCGTTTGGTCTCTCGATGAGTTCTTCTCCAGCTCTTCTTACTTCACTAAGTCCCACTTGATCTTTGTGAGTTTTTCTTCTAGTATGAGTAGTCGATCTTCTCCTCTTAGCGATCTGCAGTTGAAGGTAGCTATAGTATAGACAGTTTGCATGGATGCAGTGGGTTGACTGTATTAGTTTGTATGGGATACACGTCTGTGTGCGTATGTGTGTGTTTGTCTGTATGTGTGTGTGTATGTATGTGTGTATGTATGTGTGTATGTATGTATGTATGTGTGTGTGTGTCTTAAATATATTAATATTTTATTGCTCTTGGTTAACCGTTTCCTTTGCAGTGTTCTTGAGAAAGTTAAAACACTTAAAAAAAAAAAAAAAAAAATAAGTATATTATAAATAGTAAAATATAAGTTTAACGGAATAATTCAACATGGTAGAAGCGGACTGACAATTAAAAAATACCAGATTGATTGAGACCGCCCCCTTTTTGATGTCAAATATACCGTGCATCCCTTTCCCCTTAATTTTGGATAGTTATGTAATAACGCTAGTTAACAAAGTTTTTGTCACAAGGGTTAAAACGGCAATTTTAGGTCAATTTTTGTGTGCTGATAACGAATATGAACTTGAAAATGTTCCATACCTTTTAAGAGAAAAACTGGAAATGACTTAAAACAAGAATAACAATTTACAAATGAAATCAGATATCAAACTATTGACTTCTTTAAATGATTCCCCAGTATATTCATACGTTCAATACATTTATTGTTGTTCATAGTACACTTGAAGTGTAATTTAAGGAATTATGTTCTTTACAATACATGAGTTTGCATTAATAAGGCGCGTAGTAAGTGGAACATTTTTATTGCTTTATTGCTTCCCGACCGCGGCGCCTGGCTTGATGATGGGTTTGTAGTTTAAAATACTATATAGAATATATTGCATTTTAGGACCAGTTGAAAATTATGTTATGTGAGCAAGTAACAAGTTGTAGAACTCGTTTTCAAGTGTTTAGTTTTGAGTTCTTAGCGTTCTCAAAATGAAGAAATATTGCCGCGCGTGTGTAAATTCGATGGACAGTTTTTGTTACGTTTGTGGAGAATTTACGACAAAATCACAACGTCGGACTTTATCAGATATATTAAAACAAGCATATTACTGCTATTTTGGATGTCATGTGTGTGATCAGGACAAATCATGTATAATGGAAATACTAAACCATCAATTCCAGTGGCGTATTCAGTGGATATGAAGGAAACCTATGAAAATTTGTCAATGTTATTAGATGCAGTCCAATACAAAACATATTGCTCGGACTTCAGGGTGAGTTCGCAAAATACTGTTGTTTTCTCTGTTTATGGGACAGTAGAGCGACTGAAAAACACTACACAATGAAAGACTGGCCTCCCAGATAAAGCTACGTCCCTGGAGAACATAATATTAAGTATGCTCCTTTTTTGTTCTTCTCCCTGGCTCCATCCCAACTCACTGTCTGCGAAGACTGTTGGGGTCAGCTTTCCTCGTCCTCAGGTTGTATGCTCTTCTGTCCCGGACTACGTCCCCCAGACCGTGCTTCTGCATCAGGTTATCTTTTTGCACCACCCATGAATTCTTTGGTCTTCCTCTTGTTGTTATTCGAGGAAGATCCATGGAGATTGCCTGGTTCACAATGTGATCGGGTGCTCTGCGTCCAACGCGCCCATACCATCTCAATCGCCTCTCCTCCATCTTACTGTTGATGTATGTAACACCTAGGTTTCCACGAATGCGTGAGCTTTTTATTTTGTCTCTTAGGGACACACCAGCTGACTATCTTAGCATGCGCATTTCAGCAGTTTCTAGATGCCTGGAGTAAGAGATATACCTTATTTGGAGCCATAGAGGAGTGCGGGTCTGACAATCGTTTGGTATACTTTTCCTTTTAACTTTACTGGCATTTTCGGATCACATAGAACTCCCGTCATTGATCTAAACTTCATCCATCCCATACTAATTCTATGTGTTACATCTGCTGCACATCCTCCATCGCTATGAATGAGTGACCCAAAATACTTAAAGGAGTCACAATTTGGTAATGTTTCTCCGTCCATTTGCATTACGGGAGTGACAGCATTTATGTTCTCGAATGGTAGGTACAGATACTCTGTTTTCTTTCTGCTCAGTCTCAATCCATTGTTTTCCAAGATTCTTTTCCACTTTTCCAGACTAATTTGCAGGTCTTCATGTTTTTCACTTATTAATACGATATCATCTGCAAATAGTAGGATCTTTAGGAGACTGTTCATTTCCTGGTTAGTTAAATAGTCCATGACTAAGATGAACAGTAGCGGACTGAGTACTGATTCTTGATGTACCCCCACCTTTATAGGAAATTCTGGTGAAGTTCCCGAAGTGCACCTCACTTGCGTTTTCACGTTATCATACATATCCTGGATGGCAAGTACATACTTTTCTGGTACACTATGTGCTCTAAGTGCTGCCCAAATTAGGCTTCTAGGGACCCTGTCAAATGCCTTTTCAAGATCGATGAAGACCATATGAAGGTCTTTCTTAACATCACGGTGTTTTTCAACAAGGAGTCTAACAGTTTGGATTGCGTCTACTGTTGATTTTCCCGATACGAAGCCACACTGGTTGTCATGTATTTCCACCAAATTCCTGATTCTCGAGTTATAATTCGTTCATAGATTTTCATAGTGTGGGATATTAGCTTGACGCCTCTATAGTTATCGCATTTCCTGGAGTCTCTTTTGTTTTTGTAGAAGGGAAGGAGAAAGCTTCTTCGAAATTCATCTGGCATTGGGGCTCCGGCCAATTTTTTATTAAAGAGCTTACACAGCCAATTCTGTCCCCATTCACCGCATTCTTTCCAAAATTCAGTTAGTATATTGTCTGGTCCTACTGCTTTTCCTGTTTTCATTTGACATATGGCCAACCCTACTTCTGCAGGAGTAATTTCTACAATTGGCCCAAAGATTTGTTGTTCTGAAGGATATGAGGTTCTCGGAAATTGAGTAGTTCTGAGTAGTATTCTTTCCATCTTTCACATACTTTACTTTTTTTGCCTTCATTATCCTCTACTTGCCTTCATTATCCTCTATGTACTAAAGGGTTCTGATCGATTTAGCCCTCTCTTTTCTTTGTGCCGCAATTTTATATATTTTCTGATCTCCTTGTTGTGTTTCCAGTTCTTCGAATATGTCTTTCATCGCCTCATGTTGGGCAGAGGCTACTAGTTTCTTTGCTTTTCTTTTGGATTCCCTATATAATAGAAGGGGGTCTTCTTTCTCTGTTTCATTTTCACAGTTAGACCAATTCTTAAAAGCGATCTTTTTCTCCTTAATACCCCTTTGTACATCATCCGTCCACCACCAGGACCCTTTCTTACTTTTTAGTTTACCTTTCGAAACTCCAAGATGTTGCTTAGCATATTGCATGCATATCTGTGACAATGCCTCCCACATTTCATTTGGGTTAAGTACGTCGGAATTTTGCACATTTTCAAGTATGCTCCTTTAGTGAAACCAGAAAAAGTTTTGCTCCCTCCCTTACATATCAAACTTAGTTTAATGAAGAATTTAGTTAAAGCTATGGATAAAAATGGAGAAGGTTTTGCATATGTAAGGAATCAGTTTCCGAAACTTAGTGACGCTGAAGTGAAAGAGGGAGTTTTTGTTGGCCCCCAAATCAGAAAACTTTTGAAAGATGAAAAATTCGAAGTGTTGAAGAACTAGAAGCCTGGAAAGCCTTTGGAAGAGTTGTTAGTGGTTTCCTAGGTAATAATAAAATTGACAATTACGAACAGTTTGTACAGGAACTCTTTCATAGTTACCAGAAGCTAGGATGTCGAACGTGATAATAAGGTTCCCTTATTTTTCCTCTGTATTTTTATATACTCGTATTTAACTCCAACCCTAGATGTTACCAATGTATGTATATCAATTTTTCAAAATAAAATAGTTCCTTCCTCAATTCACTTCCTTTCCAAGGAATGCCCGGTCGCTTGATGCAATTGGTCGCTCGATCTTGTTCAACCCCGGGCTGGAGTTTCGGTTTACAACAACTGATTTGGTTTCGCTTTAACCATTACTTTTATGGTTATTAGTTCTTGACCTAGGTCACTGTGCCTAAACGTCAACAGAATATATATGGTTTATAATTCACTCAAATTCATACATAAAGTAACAGATTGGAGGGTTTTCTATTTTATACTATTACTTCTATTGGCTAGCTCAGATCAGTAGAAATATAGCAAGATTCTAGAAGATCTCTGGGTCGATGGATAGGAATTGTCGGTAGTCAGTGCTTGGATAGGTAGAAATATACAATTAAACCAGGGCTGTGGAGTCAGAGTCGGAGTTGGAGTCGGAGTCGCGGAGTCGCGGTGTTTGGGCCGGAGTCGGAGTCGGAGTAGGAGTCGTAAAAAACGAGCGACTCCGACTACTTTTTCGTTAAAATTTAAAATACATTTTTTTTTTATTATTATAATGAATGTGTATTGTGCACGAATATTAAACTTGCAGGCGCAAGTCACGCCGATATGGTGAATCACCGAGATCCATTTAATGCATAAAGTCTACGAAAATGTGTTTGTCTCCTTCTTTCTCACGTCGAAAGAAAATTCTGTTGGCTGGGATCTATGTTAACCCCATGGTTCGATTCATATTGACGGAAGAACAAATAAATAGAGCTAAAAACGCTCTGTTTGAATTAACCGTTCGTATGAAAGGCCTTCGACTAGAAAAAGAGACGACAGCAGGCAGCGTACACCAAGTATCATCATCTTCATCCGACACCGCTGAATCTGAAGACGATTTAGAAAAATATCTCAATGAACAATATAAACTAAAACGTCCTCGTTTGAATCACAGTCCCAATATAGATGAAGGAGACTCTATTTCAAAATTTAAAATTGAATTTGACGACGACGACACGCTCTACCGTAATTTATATGGTGAGACTCTGACGTCAGAGACGCCTGAATTCTCTGATTACATTTCAACGGATCTCGTTAGAAACCGGAAAAAATCGGTTTCTTTGCATGATATAACGTCTAATGGTCTTCGTACAGTCCTTGTTCCAAGCACATCGTCGTTAGTTGCTGCATACCGTTCCCAACGATAAAAGAAAGACGATTGCCGAAATAAATCCCAACCCTCTTTTGGGTAGATTAAAGATGGAATATTTATGGGCACATTAACTTTGATGGTTAAGAATGTCACACCACTATTTCATAATGCAATCCGTTGGCAACTCACGTTTGATTGCGTTCGTGAGTTAGAAAAGAAACGGATGGATGATAAATATCTAGTGGTTATAATTACCACATGGAATTCCTATGGGAATGGTTCTGCCGAAAATAACACACCCTGACAGTCACTGAAAATACACTTCCTGCATTCCCATCTGGACTTTTCCCCAGAGAACTTAGTAGCTGTAAGTGATGAACAAGGGAAAATATTCCACCAGGATATTCACAGAATGGAACAACGATATCAAGGAAGGTGGGATTCTAATATGATAGGGGACTACTGTTGGTTTTCGTTCAGAGAGGGTGACACAAAGTACAAGAGGAAAAAATAGCCGTAAGTATTTCATATTTTAACAAAAAAATGTTGCTAGTAATCTTTATATGACTGTTTACTGTAATGTAGGGGCTCCTAAGTTATCTAATTTGAGTTTTCATTCAATTTAATATACAATCTCTAAAAAATTGTTGATTCGATCAAATTTATGAAAAAGGCAATTTTTTTAACAAAAAAAGGGTATATAAGGTCAATTTTTCTTATTCTTTATTTTTTTATTTTCCTATGTACCAATATTTTATTCTGCGCCTAAATTTAGTATTTCAGGAATTTATTTATTTTCATTGTTATAATGACGACTTTTGAAATGCGCAAAAACGTAAACACTCCCCCTTCTGTAACACGAAAATTTTACGTGTTACACACTTTTCGCTGCGGTTTTCGTAATCAGCAGGGTCGATTTGGTAAGAATCAGCTGATTTAATCTTTGTGACAAACAAAAAGTTAAAATTTGTTAACTAGTGTAATTAGACGACAAACCCGTGCCATGCACGGTTTCAGAGTTTGTTAATAACGTTTTGAATTGCTAACTGTTATAAAATGCTGCTTCTATATAAAATATTAACGGGGCTAATTACTTACTATTTCTATAAGCACATTTTATATCAATTTTCCAAATAAAAAAAACCCACATTAATCACAACAATAACTCCCCGATACATCAACTGACAGCTGAAAGTCAAACTATATAATCTTCATTCGCGACTATTATTTATTTAACACTACATCAAGACGTGAAAAAAAATTATAATTGAATAGCGGGCGCACCATTTTATTTACAAAAGGGGAAAAATAAAACATTTGTTATATAAATCAGAACTATCTAAATGTTTGTCGACAATAATATGCCATTTGGGCAACATTTGTTTTTAGATCTTAGATTTTTTCCCTTTCGGATGAACTTCAGAGTGATTAGACTACACTTTATTTCATCATTGAAATTTGTAATAAAATTGTTTTGATTATGCTACACTTTATTTCACTATTGAAATTTGTAATAAAATACACTTTTCTTAGTAACTGAATATATGTATTGAAAGTATCTAATGAAAAATATGAAGAACATTGATTGTATTCAGAAAGAGTATTTTTGGCTTTGGTTTTTGGCGTCTCTTCGTTTTCGCTAATCGCAATAAAAAAAATCATTAAGGGAAACTTTAACCTACTTTCATATCGAAGTACTTTTTGTAAACGACATGAAAGTATGACTCAAGTGCCATCTAAGTCATCCTGAACGCAGCGTGTCAGTTCTGGTCATATCACACAATAAAATTCCATTTGGTCTGAATCACGGGGCCATTTGACGGGGTCCAATCAGGAATTAGGGGACCGCGAGGGGGGCGATAAGCCTCCCTGCGCTTCTCCATTGTGATGTTAAACATTACGGTCGCTGCAAGGCATGGTGCCAGAAATAAGATGCATTCTGTGCACCCAGTGATTTGGAAACTTTGAATTTAATGCAAACTGGTCCATTGTGTAGTGATAGAAATGCAAATCTGGCGGTTCTATTAAGTTAAAATGCACTAAATTTATAAGCTAACTCTTATATAATTACTTTTAAATAAAAGTTGTCTGTCAAACGCAATTTAAAAATTTAATTAAATGTTGATTCAAAAGACAAGTTTGTAAATTTATATTGTGACAGACGCAGAATAATACACGGTGACCAACGCAAGATACGAGTATAAGGATGTACTGCAAAGCCTGCTCAAAAACATAAATGCAAATGTCAGCGCAACTAGGAACAAACATCAGCAGATCGAGTTAAATGGCGTAGAACTGTTGAGAAGGAAAACACAGAACAGCTGCGAGTACTGAAGCTCCATCCCCTATATACAACAGGATATGCCTATCACAAATTGGCTTACATAGTCGGCTCCGGTGGCACTAACGACAAGTAGTTTTAACCCCTAACCTCCTGATTGGTATTGTGCCTTTTATTATATTCGTAATAAATAATGAGCATTCTTTTCTATTGGGTGTTAACATAAGTTGTGTCCGTTTTTTTCCAATTTAAAAATGAGCACCAAAAGTAAAACAAAATGGTAAATGTTATACGTCATTCGAAAGAAAATTTTCTGCTCTACAAGATATTGTGTTTGCTTTTACATTACATATATTATTTTATTTGATTACAAGCGTTCAAAATGGAACGTCAAGTAGACGAAAGTGAGCATTTTAGACACCTCCTTCTGTTCGCGTTCAATCGAGGGAATAAAGCTGCCAATGCTGCTCGCGGTATTTGCGAAGTGTACGGTGAACATGCTATGAATGAAAGGACAGCTCGTCGATGGTTTTTGCGTTTCGAAGACGGTAATTTCGACCTGAAAGGCATGGAGCGTTCCGGACGACCAGTGGACTTCGATCAAGACCGCTTAAACCATATTATTCATGAAGATCCCCTTCAAACATTTTTCATGACCATTTTTTTTTTCATCACCATTTTTGAGTTTGATTCGAATTAACCATTCGAGGATCGCGAGGCGTCAATTTGATTTGCTCCTCTCCATTGTGATGTAAAAACACCCGTGTCGGCTGCAAGCCATAGTATTAGAAATATTATGTATTTTGTGCACCTACTGATGCAAACACTTTGAACTTAATACAAACAACTTTCTGGTTCATTAGAATGAATTGCCGTATGATAACAAGCCCTCCAGGATAACAAAATTGTGATGCAATAATAATGAAATCCTAAATTATTTCGATCTGATCTCAATGAAAACATACACAAGACAAACAAAGAGTAGTAGGTAAATGAAAAATTTACGCAAGTACTTTCAAACAGTTCGAAAAAATCCACAAGACCAAACCTCTCTCCTAAGGCGACAAACAAATCATGTCTTGAGATTATTCGGGAGAAAGTATTCTAGTACGAGTAGAGCAACCAAAAGGCAATCACACGGAGTCTATTTTTACAAACTCAATCACGATGCAATCAACAAAACAGCATTTATCTTGTGGCTGCATCAAGTATTATTTGACGGTGAAATATACGAGTAATAAGTTATTATCGTAATATAAGTTAGTAAATAAATAATTGTTAAAATTTTCTTTTTTTATATGGCAAGATACCTGAACACTCGAGGGACGCGATTGACAAAAGATTGATACGTTTTAAACACACATATATTAAAAATACTTAAGTATAGTCTTTATTGATATCTTCAGCGTTATAGTGCTGTGTTGGAGGTGGCTCTCGCACAATCCACGAAGAGGTCATCTCTTGCGCAAAAAAATCAATAACCATTAATTATCTGAAGAGCCCGAGATAGAAACAAACCTTTCTGTGCAATGTCGAAGAAAGAAAGCGAAAGCTTGAGAGACCGATTCTGATCGGCAATATGAATGATACTCGTAGAAGAAGCAGAGAGGAATGACCATCCGGTAGCGTGATCACTTGAAAGAAGCTACATAGTGGACCTTCCAGATGACTCGCACAAAGCAAGTAACAGGAGAATTTTGAAAGAATGTAGTGGTCACAATGTCCAGTATTGAGGGATCGAATCAAAAGAAGAAAAAAGAGAGAAATTACTAAAAACGGTGCAACTAATGATGTAAGAGATGTACATATGAACCAACGAAACTATAGAACACGTTATAGGTATATAAACGACACTTGTCGAAGTATACTACACGACACGAATCGTCATAACAATTTGTCAAAAGAAAGCAACTATCATAACAACGTTGTCAAAATCAATCTTCACGAAATGGCGTAGAACGTACAAGTAGATCTCATACAAGATCGACTGTCATATTTTATGCCACTCAATCATGTACCAAACTTGATAAATATACCATATCACGTCGTGTCTCTTGTGGGATAGGTAGAACAGATCTCTTTACTTTTCTATCCAAGCACACAATTTTCTCCTGCTTCCCATTCATATATCTCGTCATGCATAATCTTATATAATCCATAATTCTCACTTTACCTTTTCAAAATCTGGTCCATTTGATTCATCCACGTTATACTCGGTCTATCTCTTTCACGCACATCTTGCACTTCTGACTTGACAAGCTTAGTCATTCTTTCGTTATTCGTTCTCTCCACATGTCCAACCCATCTTAACGCTACTTTCTTCATCTGACTTAAAACATTCATTTTATCCATGCGTTCATTTCAGATATCTTCATTTCGTCTTCTTTCATACGTTGAAACTGCATAAAGTTTTCTTAGTATACGCAACTCGATGGAATTAATATTATACGTATTTTTATCCTTCTGCCAAGTCTTAGCTTCATTTTCTTGCATCATGGTGGGTACCGGCACACTATTGTGTAGTAAGCTTGACCAACGTACAAAATGAGGCTTCTTCCAAAGCATCCCTCAACTGACTTTAAAAGTTGCCACCGATAATATTGATTCATGTAAAATGCTCTCTGTAACTGTAACTTGCTCTCCTAGTAGATTAAAACAATATAAAAACACTTCGGAAATACGCATTCTAAGAATCTCGAAAGTAAATATTTTTAGTGACAACCTTCTTTTCAAGGGTTAAAACAACGTCACCATATTTGATCCAATACGAGTAGCATTCGAGAGAAGTGTGTTGGATATTCAATGTATGGTAAATATGAATTAAATTGGAAGTGCAGCAGTGAGCTATGATAACTAATGGTTAATTACAATGTTGATCATACGAGTACAATCTGTTCTGATTGGCACACGTGACCACAACGTGATAGTTTTTAATAATGAATCGCCATTTTTGTCATTTCACATCAAACATCAATTCAATTCGCGATTATCCGCAGTACGGCACGTGGGAGTTTGTGCAAACAATTCATTAAACATGCATGTTTGGAAAAGTGTCTTTCGCAAAATTTTTGTTTGGATCATTTATAAAGTGAAATTTGATTAAGTTTTTTATATTAATTTGTTAATCGAATATTGAGGCATTTATGCAATTTTATACATGCATATATAATAATAACGCCATTTCCTGATTGGAGTAGGCAGAGGTTCCTATCGTAACATATTTCTTTCATCTCCTTCACATTCATACAGTTCTTTATGTTTCTCTTACTACTTCACTTTCTTTCTTTCAAAATTTCATTCACTTGGTCCAACCATACTTTCTCACCCCCACTCATGGTTGTATTATACATTTGTTTAGTTAGCCTCTCGTTACCCACCAGTTGAACATGCCCAAATTACCTGAACATGCTCTTTTACTCTATTTAACACATACGATTTTAGTTCAAACGTATCCTCAAGGATTATTAATAATTGCATATTTTATTCTATTATACATCGACACACCATAAATTCTTTTAAGTGCACGCATCCACCGCATTTTTTCGATTCCTGTCATCAATTTTCCTCGTCGATGTATCATTTCTACATACATCAATATTGACATTAATACACTGTTGTGAAACGTCATTTTGGCAGATTTTTATATAGTATTACTAAGTGTAAATATACGCTTTTAAGGACCCCATTGACTTTGTTTCCTATTGTAAGTCGCTGTTCAATATTTTGTTCTACCTTTTCATCGTTTGGGAATTGTCTTTTATTGTTTGAAGTAAATTTTACATATGGTGTCACTTGGAGGACTTTTTTATAACTGCAAATATCTCCCAATTGAATGATTTTTAAAATATGTAGAAAAGCAGACAAGACTATGTTTTTGTCAATATCGGTAATCGAAATCGAACTATTGGAAGACAATTATTGTAGCACTGTTCAAAGAGGTCTGCACTGTACCTACTTGTGTGAAAAAGATAGTGACGACCTTTTCTAGTAAGCACGCAGTAGAGCAGTGCTCCTTAAATGGTGGTCCCCGGACTAGTTCTGGCCCGCTAACAGTTTGTTACTAGGCCGCGACGTGGTTTCAGTAGAATCATCATTAATGAACTTCGACAAAATCTCGAGGTTATTTAATTTTTATGTTGATGGCCAAATTTTGAAGTAAGAACTCTCAAAAGAGAGAAAATTCCTGAGAAACTTTGGATGCATCAATAGGGACGCCTTATTTTCTGATGCAAACGAATATGACTGGGCGGCCATCGAACGATTGGATACTATAGATATTAAAATTAACCTATGTACACGTTTTTACTAGAGCTCTGCGTCAAACACGCTCCACTTAAACTTACTTACTTACTTAAAGCATAGACCTGCCCTATGGCTGACTGACGACATTAAAAAAAACATGGCAAGACGTGACAAAGCGAAAAAGTACTTCGAGCCTAATCCCAATGATCAACTATGGGAGATTTTTCGACGACTTCGCAATAAATGTACACAATTATGTCGGAATGCAAAAAGAAAACACTATTTTGACACCCTTCAAAACTGTCAGTCTGCAAAAAGGTGGAAAATCCTAAACTCTATGGGTGCCAAATCCTCGGACAACTCAGGTAACTTCACATTAGATGTTAATAATCTTAACAGACATTTTGCAACATCATCTCTCAGTTTAGACACTAACACAAAGAGAACACTTTCCGAAAAATTCTTGTAATGCCTCGACCCAATGTTCCTGAGCTCCACTTTTCGGAGGTTGATATAAATGAGGCTCGTCGTATTCTTTTGACTATATCCTCAAAAGCGATGGGGGACGACAATATTTCGATTGTATTCATCTCCTTCATTATAGATGCTATTCTTGCTATCATAACACATTTTATAAATTTTTCTTTGTCTACTAGCAGCTTTCCTAGTGTGTGGAAGAAGTCTCTAATTATTCCGATCCCAAAAATTGGCTTTCCCACGTCATATAAAGATTTAAGGCCCATATCTATTCTGCCCACATTATCTAAAGTTATTGAAAAAAATGTTCATATACAAATTGACTCCCACCTTAATCAATTTGAATTGTTTAATCCGTTGCAGTCAGGATTTTGTCCGGGACATAGTACCACTACCGCACTGGTCAAGATCACGGATGATGTGAGACGTGGAATGAGCTTTAAGCAGCTGACGTTGTTATGTCTATTGGATTTTAGAAATGCATTCAATACTGTAGACTTTGATCTGCTTATGGCTCGAATGCGTTCATTACGATTCTCTGCATCGATCATTGTCTGGTTTTCGAGCTATTTAAAAGGAAGACAACAATCCTGTAAATACCTAGAGGGATATCTGAATGGACTGATCTCTCTGCATGCGTTCCCCAAGGTGGAATTCTCTCTCCACTCCTTTTTTCTGTATTCATCAACCCAATAACATCGTCTCTTAAATGTTCTTATCTTCTGTATGCGGATGACCCGCAGATATATATTCATTTTGATCCAAATTTCTTTCACACGGCTTTGAACAATTTAAATGCGGACCTTCATTCGATCTCGGAGTGGACTGGGGATCATAGCTTACTCATAAATCCTACAAGTCTCAAGCGATTCTCATTGGCAGCCCTCAGCTTCTCGGTAAATTTAACACTGACTTACTTCCTCCAATATTACTTGAAGGCTCTATCATACCATCACATAAAACTGTTAAAAACCTAGGAGTGCTAACAGATAACACTCTCTCATGGCGAGATCAAATAAATGAGGTGAGCCGAAGGATCTTCTTCAACCTTCATTGCCTTAAAGTGTTGCAAAGATTCCTACCAACTAAAACCAAAATTTTACTCGTACAATCTCTGCTCTTTCCGATTCTGGACTATGCGGACGTATGTTACTTGGATGTTACAGAGGAACAGCTGTACAAATTACAGCGTCTTCAAAATGTGTGTCTAAGATTTATTTTCAGCCTACGAAAGTACGATCATATAACTTCATACCAGAAGGTATTGAACTGGCTGAATGTTAGAAATAGACGCCAAATTCACATACTGTATCTATTGTATAATATCCTTAACTGTCCCGCCCCCCCCTCTTATCTCGCCGAAAAATTTCAGCGTCTTTCCAATCATGGATTAGCGCTACGCTCAAACAGAGATTATTTATTGGCCATTCCAGTTCACCGCTCCCCTTTTTTTACGTCGTCCTTTACTGTCCATGCAATGACACTCTGGAATCAGTTACAAACCAATATAAGACTCACTCCGTCCTTAGCATGCTTTAAGAAGCGACTGAAAAAAACTCTTAATTTCTAGTCAGTAAAATAATGTGTTTCATTCCTGATTTTTCTTTTCCTTTCCTCTCGCCCATCCCTTCCTTTCCTTTTGATTGGTGATATCTCACTTTATATGAAAAATAATGTTCGGGTGATTGTCCGTCTTTGTGGGGTTAGTGGGCATGTGCTCACGTATATATTTATGGATTTCGTGGGGATGGATAGTCATTTGAATGATGTATGCGACCACATAAGTTGCTTCATTTAATTTTGTCTGATTGGTTGGAAGAGATTGCCGCCTGGCAATACACCCGCGAGATTATATTTGCAATAAAAGTGTTAAATAAATAAATAGGCGTCTGACCAACTAGGTCACGGAGGTCGTCCCATCACGCTACGTTTCTTACGGGGTAGGCAGAGGAGGTCGAGGACAGATTTCCTCATCTTAATATTTAACCACTAAACGCTTGCCTCATTCACAATCATATATCTCGTCTTCCATCTTCATTTGTAGTCCAATTAGTGTAACTGTGGAAGGAACTTCCAAGACTTTATTTCAAACCCATATAATTCACTCATCAATGTGTTCCAAACCATTTTTTTAATGTTAGTTCTCCCTTAAACAATCACCTCTAAAAAAACTATTATCTTTTATTAAAGCATGCTAACTATACCATAAATTGTTATAATAATAATAATAAAAAAAGGACAATTTATTTAGCGCCTTTTAGATAGCAAACTCATCTCAAGGGCGCTCTAACCCAGGATTCGAATCTCTCATAAATTTTGATAATACCTCCCAAAAATGATTGTCTTTAAGTGCTTCGTAAAGTAGCACACCCCACCCACATTTCTGACACTAAGAGGCAGACCATTAAATGGTATTGCAACAGGTCTAGCAAAATAAATTTTCTTGCAACAGGTCTAGCAACGGCAAAAGGTTATATCATTATACCTCGCCCTATTGGATTGATATGGAAAAACCAATTTGTTAGATGAAGAAGAAATCCACCTAAAAGTTCTACTTCTCTCCGAAGAAACTTCTCTAAGACACAGATTCGAAAGATGTAATGGAGACATTCCATTAAGGGACTTGGAGGCAAATTTTGAAATCAATCCATTCACGACACTTAAGCCGTGTAGACTGTTTAGAAGCGGACCGATATGGTAATATTTATGACTACCATATATCAGCCTAGCAGTTGCATTGACAACATATTGGAGTCTAAAATTTTGTGAATCAGGCAAACCAGAATAGAGTTACAATAATCTAGACGTAAATCAACAAATTAATTTGGCGCGGTGCACGGCCGCGTGGTAACGCACTGGTCCTTCGTGCGGAAGGTCGCCGGTTCGAACCCCGTGCTGTGCAACTCCCCTCGAACGACACAGGCACTTTTTCTACCGTGAAATCTATACTTTTTCTATCGATGATGCCAAATTCTTACATATCAGTAGTAACGGAAATAAATTGGACAGATTAGAGGCCCTAGAAATTCAGTGCATCAAGTCAGTGCATCGAGGTGAACATTTGGCAAACACATGTATACCAAGAACCTCTCCACTGCTCGCCAAGGTCGTTCCATGCCTCCCTTAGCCCCCAGTCTCCAACCCGAATGTCCCCAACCGTTAGAAGCATGTATCTCGGTACCAGTTCGAACAGAATTTAGTCTTGTTTGTGTTCCCCTGAAGATGAGGTGAAGGCCTTGAAACCGGTAGGGTTATACCGTTACAAAAAGTGGAATAAATAGTGTTTGATAAAACGAATTACAAAAAAAGAATTTTTATTTCCGTTGTTGGAAGACATCGACGTACAAATTTGAACTCTCTAAGACTATATGCAAGAAACCTGAAAACCGTATAACCAATTTGTTTATCGAATGAGTACGAGTGCCAATTATTCTTCCTAAATCCCGTTTGTGATGTGCTCTTATCACTCTTTTTCAACTCTCAGACGCTGGCTTTAACGAATAGCACACCATTTGATTATATAATTTCTTATTAATAACACGTTATTTGAAAATTATATTACAAGACAGTCAATATTTTTTTTCATATTCTCAAATAATGTCCAAGTTTTCAAGTTTCCTAATGATCTTTGCATATATATAAGCAAAATATAATTTCCGTGGCCTAGTTGGTAAGACGCCTTTCCAACCCGGTGGTTGCGGGTTCGATTCTCGTTTTTTTCAAGAAAGGTTCTAATCTCGTTTTCACTTAAGATCTGTTTGACATATTTGTGGTTCGTTGGAAAAGTTTAGGATATGGTAAAAAGTATACGCCTGTAGGGTTTTTAAATTTACAATTACATAAAATATTTCAATAAAATAAAATATAAATGAATTAGTGAGTATAATTGTTAACAAGTAAGTTTACAAAATGTATTTATTAAGTTTGGTTTGGCGTTAGCCAAACCGGAAAGAATAGGATATAAAGGGATTCTACTCACGGTTGTGGTGCAGGTTCGATGGTGGCGTGGATAGCAGGATTCAGAGATCTCGGCTAACATCAGGCAACCCGTCGTGCACTTTCTCGTGGTTGTCGCGGCTGGTCATGGGTAACTCGGCCCAGGTTTCGGCGATGAAGAGCGTGCCGGCGACGTGGCTAGCCCGGGTTTGAGGTCTTCTCCCGGCGATGATCTACGGACAAGTGAAGGAGACCGGGCGGAATGGTCGTCGAGGTAATCGTGACAGCCGGCGACAATAATCATATTCAATCGGCGTGATCAGTATGTGACAATACCACCGCGCGGGGCCAGTCGCGGCGACAGGGAGGCCGATATCAGGGCCGGCTCAACAAGATGATACTTCGCGTCACGCATCGGCGTGATCATCCTGGGGCGCCGGGAGGACCTCCCACGGGAACCGGGCCAGCTTTGCCACCGGCCTTCTCAATTGTCCACTGGCTGTGTTTAGGTCCACCACACGTGTCACTCCATCGCTGCCTGGTATGGTGCGGGTGATGCGTCCGAGTCGCCACTTCAGTGCCGGCAGGTTGTCCTCCTTGATCAGAACGAGCTCTCCGATTTGAGGAGAGGAGGATGGTGAAAGCCATTTGGAGCGGGTTTGAAGGGTGTGGAGATAGGAATTAGTCCACAGGAACCAAAAACGCTGAGAGATGGCTTGTATGAGCCGAAATCGTCTGAGTGTGGTCAAGGAGCTATCGTCGAAAGACGCTTCGGGTAATGCAGTTAATGGGCGGCCCGTGAGGAAGTGGCCAGCTGTAAGGGGTTCAAAGTCTGAAGGATCAGAGGAAAGAGGGCAGAGAGGTCTGGAGTTAAGGACAGCCTCGATTCGTGTTAAGAGTGTGGTAAATTCCTCAAAGGTCAAGTGCTGATCACCTACGATTCTATAAAGTAATTGTTTTGTGGATTTTACCGCGGTTTCATGGAGACCGCCAAATGATGGAGCTGAAGGTGGGTTGAGCAACCACGTGATGTGCTGAGTAGTGAGTTTGTGAGTGATTTTATCTTCATTGACTGAAAGAAATTTCTGTACCTCCATGAGCTGATTCCTAGCACCCACATAATTTGTACCACAATCGGATCTGATGAGAACAGGCACACCGCGACGGGAAACGAACCGTTGTAATGCTGCGAAAAAGGCGTCCGTGCTGAGTGAAGAGACTGGCTCCAAGTGAACCGCCTTTGTGGAAAGGCACACAAAGATGCAGAAGTAAGCCTTCACAAGTTTTGCGCTTCTCAAAGTGCTGGATTTTATTAAGAAAGGGCCAGCGAAATCCGTAGAGACTTGAGAGAACACTGGCTGTGGTGTAACTCGATCCGCGGGAAGGTCGGCCATATATGGAGCCTTGGGTTGAGCGCGACAACGAAAACATTGGACGCATTTGTACACTCGATGCCTGATGACACGGCGTGCTGACAGTATCCAGTATCGCTGGCGTAAGAGTGCGTGTAGTGTGTCGGCACCAGGATGGCAGTGTATTTTGTGGTAGTGGTCAATTATAAGATCTACGAGTGGACTAGAGCTCGGAAGAATGAACTGATGTTGGGCGTCGTATCTGAGTGGGGCGTGAGAGAGACGACCACCTACTCTCAACAGGTTTTCTTTCAGAAACGGTGAGAGTCGCTTCAGTCTGATTGTGCAATCCCCCTTAGTTTGGAGTCGGTGGATGTCTTGGGCGAATGCATTCTGTTGTACAGAACGGACCCAGAATAGAAGGGCTTCCTTGCGTTCACAGACCGTCAAGGGACCAATGCATCGTGCAGTCTTAATTTTCCGACAATTGTCGATGAAGCGTTTAATGTAGCCTGTCACTCCTACCAGCTTTGTTAATGAGCTGAAACGTGTGAGCAGATCAGTGTTCAAGTCCGGCACGGCTATATGGGCTGTTACCTTCCTGGCCCTGAGTCCAGGCAAGGCATGGTGTCCCAGGGCGGGGGGAGTGATTGGCCATGTGCTTGGTGGTTCCTTTAGCCAGCTGGTGGACCACCATAAATCGTGTACAGATAGTGATTGAGCCGACATTCCTCTGCTAGCGCAATCTGCAGGGTTAAGGGCTGAAGGGACATGCTTCCACACTAGATTGCACGAGTTGGAGGTGATGTTCGTGACTCGGTTAGCCTCAAATACTTGTAGGCGATGTGGCGGTGTGCTTAGCCACGCCAGTACTATGGTACTATCTGACCAACATATGTGCTGTCTTAATTGGATGTGGGCTGATAGCTGAGTTGAAACTCTAGTCATGAGCTGAGATAAAAGAAGGGCTGCTGAAAGTTCGAGTTTCGGTACGGTAAGACGGTTCTTTATTGGGGCGACCTTGGACCTTGCTGCAATGAGGTGGACATTTACGTGACCATCGACATTGGTCTCATGGAGGTAAGCGACGGCGGCATAACCAGCTTCTGAAGCGTCTGCGAAGCCGTGCAGTGAATAAACGGAATTGGGCTTGTTTTGACAGATGTGTCTGGGGAGGCGCAGAGCCGAGAGCCGAGGAAGATCCTCTGAAATGTCTTGCCACTCCATCTGAACTTCTTTGGGAGTGGGTTCATCCCATTCAAGATTCAGGGTCCACAGTTTCTGGAGAAGGAGTTTTGAGCGGAATATGACAGGAGTAACCCACCCATTTGGGTCATAAAGCGAGGCTATTGTGCTGAGAATAGATCGCTTAGTGATCTTTCCCATGGGAGGCAAAGTAATGCGGTAGGTGAACTCGTCCGTTTGAGGAATCCACTGTATCCCTAAGACCTTAATGGTGGGAGAGTCTGGGTTGATGTCAAAGTCCTTAGGTAGATCACACTGATCATCTGGGAAACGCTCAAGAAGGTTTGGTGTGTTTGATGTCCACTTGCTGAGCTGAAAGCCTCCCAGAGCAAGTAACTCAATCAGCTCCCTCTGCAGCGCTTGAGCCCCTATGACAGTGTCATCCCCAGTTAGGATGTCATCCACAAAGATGGACTTAGTGAGGACCTTAGCGGCTCTTGGGTAGTTATTACCTTCATCCTCCGCGAGTTGGAGAAGAGTGCGAATTGCATGGTAGGGACTAGACCGGAGACCATAAGTGACGGTCGAAAGGGCGTAAGTGAGTAAGGGTTGATCTGGTGAAGACCTCCAAAGTATGAGCTGATACCGTCTATGATCTGGGTGAACAAGAATGTTTCTAAACATCATTCGAATATCAGTGCTGAATACCACAGCATGAGTTCGGAAGGTCATGATAATATCAACAATGTCTTGCTGCAGAGGTGGGCCTGTGTGAAGGCAGTCGTTAATACTGACACCATTGGAACTCCTACAGCTGCCATCGAAGACTGTGCGGAGCTTCTCTGAACCAGCCTTGAATATGCCATGATGAGGTATATAAAAGTGAGACTTACGATTGAAGGTACTTGGATGACAGGGTGACATGTGACCCAATTTGATATATTCCGTCATAAAGTCAATGTACTTTGAGCGGAGGGACGGGTTTTGTTGGAGTTTCTTCTCCAGGTTGAGAAATCTGCGTAAGGCAATGGCATATGTATTGCCTAGCTCAGGTGCATTATTGAGAAAAGGCAATGTGACGATATATTGCCCTGAGGGATCGCGAGTAGTGGTAGTGCGGAAGATTTCTTCACACTGATCTGGTAGCGAGCTGACATTGTTTTGGGACGCGAGTTCCTCTGATTCCCAGAACCTCTCAAGTGCCTTTTGAATATTTTGTGCTGATGCTTCTGATTGTGAGCCGCAATTAAGGGCTGAATTTGGGTTGGATTGCTTTTGAGTTGAAGCGCATGAGTTGGGAGAGCCGCAATTAAGGGCTGAATTTGGGTTGGATCGCTTTTGAGTTGAAGCGCATGAGTTGGGAGAGCCGCAATTAAGGGCTGAATTTGGGTTGGATCGCTTTTGAGTTGAAGCGCATGAGTTGGGAGAGCCGCAATTAAGGGCTGAATTTGGGTTGGATCGCTTTTGAGTTGAAGCGCATGAGTTGGGAGAGCCGCAATTAAGGGCTGAATTTGGGTTGGATCGCTTTTGAGTTGAAGCGCATGAGCTGGGAGAGCCGTGATTAAGGGCTGAATTTGGGTTGGATCGCTTTTGAGTTGAAGCGCATGAGTCGGGAGAGCCGCAATTAAGGGCTGAATTTGGGTTGGATCGCTTTTGAGTTGAAGCGCATGAGTTGGGAGAGCCGCAATTAAGGGCTGAATTTGGGTTGGATCGCTTTTGAGTTGAAGCGCATGAGCTGGGAGAGCCGTGATTAAGGGCTGAATTTGGGTTGGATCGCTTTTGAGTTGAAGCGCATGAGTCGGGAGAGCCGCAATTAAGGGCTGAATTTGGGTTGGATCGCTTTTGAGTTGAAGCGCATGAGTTGGGAGAGCCGCAATTAAGGGCTGAATTTGGGTGTGATGCCGGTGCAGTATTTTGGTCTTGAATAGGTCCCAGTAATGCAAAGTCAAAGATCGTGCCGAAGGCTATAGGCCTGCCGGGCCCCAACGAGACCTTGGTACCATCCAAAACCTGGCCAAGAACATCAGCGCCGAGTAGAAGGTCGACTTGAGCCGGCACATTAAAACCCTCATCTGCTAGGGGAATTTTTAGGTGTGTCCATCATATGACTTATATGTGGAACTTTGCTCAATGGTAAATAACCAGTAACACTCTTTAAAACATGAGCTGTAGCCGTAATCGTAGGTTTGTCATTGTGTGTAGGCTTAAAAACAATTTGAATCGATGCCTTTGAGTTTTGTATGTATTGATTTCCGACTCCCGCAATTTTGAGTGATGTGCGCTGAAAGGGCAGATGCAAATTTTTGAGCCATGTGGTGAGTTATGAGCGTCACCATGGATCCGCAATCCAGAAGTGCTCTTGCCTTGTGAAAACGCCCATCGACATCTGCAATCTCTAGCGACACCGTTGGTAATAATATTGGAGAGTCATTTGGTGTCTCAAGCTCGGGCTGAGCTGAGCTGTTGGTGAGTGTTTCATGTTCCTGGTGTTCTGTTATAGTTGGTAGTCATAATTGTGGGTCCTGCTGATTATTTATTCGGGTTGGCGGCGGAGACCTATATCCTGTTAGTGACGAGCGCTGTGGAGATTCACGGGCTGATAGCCGCCGAGGCCGCTCTCGGGGTGACAATGGCCGAAAATGGGCTGATGATTGCGTCGATGACGTATCAGGGTGGTGAAGGGAAGTGTGATGCCTGTCACTCTTGCACTCCCGGCACGACCCCGTAGTTTCGCAATCATTTGCATTATGAGGTCCGAGGCAGCGTCGACAACGACCGCTCGCAGTGATGAAATCCCAACGACCTTGAACGGGCTGATTTTGATAATTTGGGCACGCCATTAGTCTGTGGCCCCTGGTGTTGCACCAAGGGCAGAAAGGACGGTCGGTCGTTGGGGTTGTGGTGGATGTTTGGGTCAAGTAAGCTGGTTGAGGAGACCGAATGGACCGAAATTGCTGTCTTTGTGGAGTACGAGTACGCTGCAGGGTGGATGACCGTCCGCCTGAGCCATAAAAGAGTGGTGAGGGCTGGTGAATGGGCTGATTAGATGTGTTGGCTCTTTCTGTTTCAACACAGCGTGCATGTTCTTCAAGAAACGTGATTAGATGTTGAAGGGTAGGCAGACGTTCATCCGACCCGTGCCTACGTTCGAACAAAGAGCGGAGTTCACCTTTCAGTTTTCGTACCAGTATGGATACGAAAACGTAATCACACTCTTTAATGGGCAGATTTAAATTTTGTAGTGCTGATTGAGCTGAAACGAGGGGGTTTAAGAACAGCTGACGGATATCTGAGCGGGATGTGATAGTGGGAAGCTCCAACATGACATCCACAAACCGGTCGATGAGCACCCTGCGGTTTTCATAGCGCTTAGTCAGAATGGCTAAGGCCACCGCATAGCCCTCATTGGTGATCTTTAAGTGAGATATCATGCTAAGAGCCTCTCCACTAAGACTCGAAAAGAGGTAATGGAGCTTCACTGCATCGGTAAGATTGCCGATTTGGTCCGTCAAGCTCTTAAAAATGGCAATGAATGACGGCCAATCTTCCAATTTTGAAGAAAATTTAGGAAGCTCAATTTTGGGCAGAACGGAAGCGGGTATAGAAGATGTTGAGGGCTGAGAAGCCGATGCAGTCGGTTGTGAAGTGAAACTTGCTTTGGCGACAAGCATATCTGTGTAAGCATCGCATGCTGCACGATAGTTGTCGGTATATTGGGTCTCCGTCTTATCATCGAGATCGGCGGAATCCAATATCTGGTAATACACGTCATCCAGCCTACTTTTGACCTCATCTGATTTAGAGAAGCGCCCCTCAAAGTCAGCAACGGAATACTTCGAAAAGTCACCTGAATTTATGGCAGATGCAATGTCTCTTAGTTGCGTTATTGCTCTGTGGCTCTCACGAAATTTTGCGGCTTGTGATTTTGACGGCATTTTTGTTTTTTGTAATAAAATAGAAAAACAAGCACAGAGAAGACACAAAAGAAGAAGAAGAAAAGGCAGATAATGTTATGGGCAAGCTGAGAAAGAACGTGGTTAGAGTTTGAGATCTTAAAATTTGAATTTGAGAAAAAAAATAAAGTATTTTGTAAGAAAGAAAAAAAGTAGCAAAGATAAAAATGTAAGAAGAGAAGGCAGATAATTATGGGCAGTCTGAGAAAGGATGGCAATAGCTGAGATTTAAAATTAATAGCAATTTGAAAAAGAATACTAATGTTGTAATAAAGACGAAACTAGCAAAGATCAAAATCTAAGAAGAAGAAGAAAAGGCATATAAAATTATTAGCAAGCTGAGAAAGAACGTGGTTAGAGGTTGAGATTTTAAAATTTGAATTTGAAAAAAAATAAAGTATTTTGTAGTAAAGAAAAAAAAAGTAGCAAAGATAAAAATGTAAGAATAGAAGGCAGATAATTATGTGCAATCTAGAAATGATGGCAATAGCTGAGATTTAAATTAATAGCAATTTGAAAACGAATGCTAATGTTGTAATAACGACGAAACTAGCAAAGATCAAAATCTAAGAAGAAGAAGAAAAGGCATATAAAATTATTAGCAAGCTGAGAAAGAACGTGGTTAGAGGTTGAGATTTTAAAATTTGAATTTGAAAAAAAAATAAAGTATTTTGTAATAACGAAAAAAAGTAGCAAAGATAAAAATGTAAGAAGAAAAGGCAGATAATTATGGGCAGTCTGAGAAAGGATGGCAATAGCTGAGATTTAAAATTAATTGCAATTTGAAAAGGAATACTAATGTTGTAATAAAGACGAAATTAGCAAAGATCAAAATCTAAGAAGAAGAAGAAAAGGCATATAAAATTATTAGCAAGCTGAGAAAGAACGTGGTTAGAGGTTGAGATTTTAAAATTTGAATTTGAAAAAAAAAATAAAGTATTTTGTAATAACGAAAAAAAGTAGCAAAGATAAAAATGTAAGAAGAAAAGGCAGATAATTATGTGCAATCTAGAAATGATGGCAATAGCTGAGATTTAAAATTAATAGCAATTTGAAAACGAATACTAATGTTGTAATAACGACGAAACTAGCAAAGATCAAAATCTAAGAAGAAGAAGAAAAGGCATATAAAATTATTAGCAAGCTGAGAAAGAACGTGGTTAGAGGTTGAGATTTTAAAATTTGAATTTGAAAAAAAATAAAGTATTTTGTAATAACGAAAAAAAGTAGCAAAGATAAAAATGTAAGAAGAAAAGGCAGATAATTATGGGCAATCTGAGAAACGATGGCAATAGCTGAGATTTAAATTAATAGCAATTTGAAAAGGAATACTAGTGTTGTAATAAATTTGAGAGTTTAAAATATGAAGCACAATGTATAAACGACGAAATAGTGAATGAGGAGCAGAAGTTTAGCAGCAACTTGAAAAGTGAATAATACTGGAAAAAATTTAAAAACTTAATATTTTATAATTTACTATAATAAATAGTTCGTGTTCAAAACTGGGATGCTTCCCCCAAAGATATTTAGAACAACTTGTTATTTGCTCGCGTTATCAAAGAGAACATCGTTAGTAATTTAATAAATGCATTCACAATTCGATAAAGTCAAATTGCAACAACAATTGTTTCCTGTTATTTTTTTTAAAATATACCGATGGTAATTCGGTCTAAAAATAGACAAAACATGTTACTTATTTGAATATAACTCGGTGATTTAAATATTCTTTGAATTGAATAAAATTAATATGTACCCGCAATAATTTATTTAGTTTGAAATGAATAATGGATTATTAGAATTTACAAACATGATACACTAATTTAACACCTGTATATTCGCTTTGTGATGACACAAACTTTGAGGAATTTTTTTTTTTTCTTTGAAGGGAGAAATGTTTTTGACTTTGAAATGATTTTGAATCGGATTATTAAAAGGCGGCTGTAATTGATTTAGCTTGAGATAGTTGGTTCAGTGGACTGTTTTTTCATGGCTATGGTAACGGATTCGAAGGACCATATGGTTTGGCGTTAGCCAAACCGGAAAGAATAGGATATAAAGGGATTCTACTCACGGTTGTGGTGCAGGTTCGATGGTGGCGTGGATAGCAGGATTCAGAGATCTCGGCTAACATCAGGCAACCCGTCGTGCACTTTCTCGTGGTTGTCGCGGTTGGTCATGGGTAACTCGGCCCAGGTTTCGGCGATGAAGAGCGTGCCGGCGACGTGGCTAGCCCGGGTTTGAGGTCTTCTCCCGGCGATGATCTACGGACAAGTGAAGGAGACCGGGCGGAATGGTCGTCGAGGTAATCGTGACAGCCGGCGACAATAATCATATTCAATCGGCGTGATCAGTATGTGACAATACCACCGCGCGGGGCCAGTCGCGGCGACAGGGAGGCCGATATCAGGGCCGGCTCAACAAGATGATACTTCGCGTCACGCATCGGCGTGATCAAAGTTATTTATTAAAAACCACATTAGAAATATTGTCTATATGCAGAGGATAAAGCACTTCCAACGAATTTATCTTGAATATGTTGACATCAATATTAACTTTATCCATTGCATTAATATACGGATTACCCAATCGATAATATGTTGACATCAATATTAACTTTATCCATTGCATTAATATACGGATTACCCAATCGATAATATGTTGACATCAATATTAACTTTATCCATTGCATTAATATACGGATTACCCAATCGATAATATGTTGACATCAATATTAACTTTATCCATTGCATTAATATACGGATTACCCAATCGATAATATGTTGACATCAATATTAACTTTATCCATTGCATTAATATACGGATTACCCAATCGATAATATGTTGACATCAATATTAACTTTATCCATTGCATTAATATACGGATTACCCAATCGATAATATGTTGACATCAATATTAACTTTATCCATTGCATTAATATACGGATTACCCAATCGATAATATGTTGACATCAATATTAACTTTATCCATTGCATTAATATACGGATTACCCAATCGATAAATTTTTTAATTTCTATAAAATTATATGGATAACATAAATACAGAGTTCTCCATGTAACAAAAGCGCAATACAATACAAACTTTACTTAAAAATAATAATAAAAATAATTATAATTTTGATTTTCCTTCCAAAATGCTATGTCGCAGACAAAAACCGAGTTTTTCCAATATTGAAAACAAAGAGATCTGCGTATGAATAAATGTACACTGTGGGTTCCCATACAATCTGTAGTCCTCATTGGTATTTCATATTGTCAGGATATCGATGGCAATACTCGAGGGAAAAAGGCCTCCTCGTACCTGATTTTTATCGATAAATATTTTCCAGCCAATGTGCCCCTGGCTAGGACACAACTTACCCAATACCCGCCTTATCAGGTACGGCTGGAGATATTCAAATGTCCCCGAGACATTACAATTATTGTATTTCATATGCTGGTTTAGTTCCATATATATTGGTTTAGTTCCATATGCTGGTTTAGTTCCATATGCTGGTTTAGTTCCATGTGCTGGTTTAGTTCCATATGCTGGTTAAGTTCCAATATCCTGGTTTAGTTCCAATATGCTGGTTTCGTTCCAATATGCTGGATTAGTTCCAATATGCGAATTTACCAATGAAGATATAAAACTTAATTTTTCCCCATTAAAAATATTATGGTGCCGAATACTTTTCCAACTTACTCCTGATTATATGCAATATTTATCACATGTTTTGGAAAAAATGTCACTAGGTAATAAATATATAATAGTACATTGTTAGCATTACATGGGTCGAAAAAAATGCAATTTGTTTAATATTTCTCGGCAAAAGTCATATTATTTCTAGGCAAAAATCAAGCGATTCGCCAACAGACCATCGAGTATGTATTTGCTCTTCCATAACTTATATGAAAGTGCGATGACTTTCGTGACATGGTTAGTAAGATAAGGGGGAGAGAGGGTTACGGGTTCCATTTCATTTGCTATAAAGATTTTAAAAAAAGGTTATAATCTGGTTTTTATTTAAGGCTTCTTTATCAGCTCTCTGGTTGGTTGGAAGAGATTGGCCCTTAGAAATGATCCCGAGAGGTTGTACTGTATGTAAAAGTTTAATACAAAACAAAACAGTACCCAAACTTTCTCATGATATATTTCTTTATTTTACTATGAACATTAATCTCTAACAGTTGAATAATTGCATAAATATATTACTCCAGCGCTGTTTAGAGACCATCACTCTTAGGAGGGCCACTTAAGTGCTAGAGCACTAGAGTTAAAATGTTATCTTAATAATTTTTTAGGTAATAATTCCAAATATTAATCAGTAGGCTCATATTCTGAGATCTAGTCAATCTCAGCGTACAAAACTATCCAGAGAACACGTCCTAACAAATATGAATCAGTAGGTTCATATTCTGAGATCTAGTCAATCTCAGCGTACAAAACTATCCAGAGAACACGTCCTAACAAATATTAATCAGTAGGTTCATATTCTGAGATCTAGTCAATCTCAGCGTACAAAACTATCCAGAGAACACGTCCTAACAAATATTAATCAGTAGGTTCATATTCTGAGATCTAGTCAATCTCAGCGTACAAAACTATCCAGAGAACACGTCCTAACAAATATTAATCAGTAGGTTCATATTCTGAGATCTAGTCAATCTCAGCGTACAAAACTATCCAGAGAACACGTCCTAACAAATATTAATCAGTAGGTTCATATTCTGAGATCTAGTCAATCTCAGCGTACAAAACTATCCAGAGAACACGTCCTAACAAATATTAATCAGTAGGTTCATATTCTGAGATCTAGTCAATCTCAGCGTACAAAACTATCCAGAGAACACGTCCTAACAAATATTAATCAGTAGGTTCATATTCTGAGATCTAGTCAATCTCAGCGTACAAAACTATCCAGAGAACACGTCCTAACAAATATTAATCAGTAGGTTCATATTCTGAGATCTAGTCAATCTCAGCGTACAAAACTATCCAGAGAACACGTCCTAACAAATATTAATCAGTAGGTTCATATTCTGAGATCTAGTCAATCTCAGCGTACAAAACTATCCAGAGAACACGTCCTAACAAATATTAATCAGTAGGTTCATATTCTGAGATCTAGTCAATCTCAGCGTACAAAACTATCCAGAGAACACGTCCTAACAAATATTAATCAGTAGGTTCATATTCTGAGATCTAGTCAATCTCAGCGTACAAAACTATCCAGAGAACACGTCCTAACAAATATTAATCAGTAGGTTCATATTCTGAGATCTAGTCAATCTCAGCGTACAAAACTATCCAGAGAACACGTCCTAACAAATATTAATCAGTAGGTTCATATTCTGAGATCTAGTCAATCTCAGCGTACAAAACTATCCAGAGAACACGTCCTAACAAATATTAATCAGTAGGTTCATATTCTGAGATCTAGTCAATCTCAGCGTACAAAACTATCCAGAGAACACGTCCTAACAAATATTAATCAGTAGGTTCATATTCTGAGATCTAGTCAATCTCAGCGTACAAAACTATCCAGAGAACACGTCCTAACAAATATTAATCAGTAGGTTCATATTCTGAGATCTAGTCAATCTCAGCGTACAAAACTATCCAGAGAACACGTCCTAACAAATATTAATCAGTAGGTTCATATTCTGAGATCTAGTCAATCTCAGCGTACAAAACTATCCAGAGAACACGTCCTAACAAATATTAATCAGTAGGTTCATATTCTGAGATCTAGTCAATCTCAGTGTACAAAACTATCCAGAGAACACGTCCTAACAAATATTAATCAGTAGGTTCATATTCTGAGATCTAGTCAATCTCAGCGTACAAAACTATCCAGAGAACACGTCCTAACAAATATTAATCAGTAGGTTCATATTCTGAGATCTAGTCAATCTCAGCGTACAAAACTATCCAGAGAACACGTCCTAACAAATATTAATCAGTAGGTTCATATTCTGAGATCTAGTCAATCTCAGCGTACAAAACTATCCAGAGAACACGTCCTAACAAATATTAATCAGTAGGTTCATATTCTGAGATCTAGTCAATCTCAGCGTACAAAACTATCCAGAGAACACGTCCTAACAAATATTAATCAGTAGGTTCATATTCTGAGATCTAGTCAATCTCAGCGTACAAAACTATCCAGAGAACACGTCCTAACAAATATTAATCAGTAGGTTCATATTCTGAGATCTAGTCAATCTCAGCGTACAAAACTATCCAGAGAACACGTCCTAACAAATATTAATCAGTAGGTTCATATTCTGAGATCTAGTCAATCTCAGCGTACAAAACTATCCAGAGAACACGTCCTAACAAATATTAATCAGTAGGTTCATATTCTGAGATCTAGTCAATCTCAGCGTACAAAACTATCCAGAGAACACGTCCTAACAAATATTAATCAGTAGGTTCATATTCTGAGATCTAGTCAATCTCAGCGTACAAAACTATCCAGAGAACACGTCCTAACAAATATTAATCAGTAGGTTCATATTCTGAGATCTAGTCAATCTCAGCGTACAAAACTATCCAGAGAACACGTCCTAACAAATATTAATCAGTAGGTTCATATTCTGAGATCTAGTCAATCTCAGCGTACAAAACTATCCAGAGAACACGTCCTAACAAATATTAATCAGTAGGTTCATATTCTGAGATCAAGTCAATCTCAATGTACAAAACTATCCAGAGAATACGTCCTAACAAATATTAATCAGTAGGTTCATATTCTGAGATCTAGTCAATCTCAGTATACAAAACTATCCAGAGAACACGTCCTAACAAATATTAATCAGTAGGTTCATATTCTGAGATCTAGTCAATCTCAGCGTACAAAACTATCCAGAGAATACGTCCTAACAAATATTAATCAGTAGGTTCATATTCTGAGATCTAGTCAATCTCAGTGTACAAAACTATCCAGAGAACACGTCCTAACAAATATTAATCAGTAGGTTCATATTCTGAGATCTAGTCAATCTCAAGGTACAAAACTATCCAGAGAATACGTCCTAACAAATATTAATCAGTAGGTTCATATTCTGAGATCTAGTCAATCTCAGTATACAAAACTATCCAGAGAACACGTCCTAACAAATATTAATCAGTAGGTTCATATTCTGAGATCTAGTCAATCTCAATGTACAAAACTATCCAGAGAATACGTCCTAACAAATATTAATCAGTAGGTTCATATTCTGAGATCTAGTCAATCTCAGTATACAAAACTATCCAGAGAACACGTCCTAACAAATATTAATCAGTAGGTTCATATTCTGAGATCTAGTCAATCTCAGCGTACAAAACTATCCAGAGAATACGTCCTAACAAATATTAATCAGTAGGTTCATATTCTGAGATCTAGTCAATCTCAGTGTACAAAACTATCCAGAGAACACGTCCTAACAAATATTAATCAGTAGGTTCATATTCTGAGATCTAATCAATCTCAGCGTACAAAACTATCCAGAGAATACGTCCTAACAAATATCAATCAGTAGGTTCATATTCTGAGAACTAGTCAATCTCAGTGTACAAAACTATCCAGAGAACACGTCCTAACAAATATTAATCAGTAGGTTCATATTCTGAGAACTAGTCAATCTCAGTGTACAAAACTATCCAGAGAACACGTCCTAACAAATATTAATCAGTAGGTTCATATTCTGAGATCTAGTCAATCTCAGTGTACAAAACTATCCAGAGAACACGTCCTAACAAATATTAATCAGTAGGTTCATATTCTGAGATGTAGTCAATCTCAGTCTACAAAACTATCCAGAGAACACGTCCTAACAAATATTAATCAGTAGGTTCATATTCTGAAATCTAGTCAATCTCAGTGTACAAAACTATCCAGAGAACACGTCCTAACAAATATTAATCAGTAGGTTCATATTCTGAGATCTAGTCAATCTCAGTGTACAAAACTATCCAGAGAACACGTCCTAACAAATATTAATCAGTAGGTTCATATTCTGAGATCTAATCAATCTCAGCGTACAAAACTATCCAGAGAATACGTCCTAACAAATATTAATCAGTAGGTTCATATTCTGAGAACTAGTCAATCTCAGTGTACAAAACTATCCAGAGAACACGTCCTAACAAATATTAATCAGTAGGTTCATATTCAGAGATCTAGTCAATCTTAGTGTACAAAACTATCCAGAGAACACGTCCTAACATATATTAATCAGTAGGTTCATATTCTGAGATCTAGTCAATCTCAGTGTACAAAACTATCCAGAGAACACGTCCTAACATATATTAATCAGTAGGTTCATATTCTGAGATCTAGTCAATCTCAGTGTACAAAACTATCCAGAGAACACGTCTTAACAAATATTAATCAGTTGGTTCATATTCTGAGATCTTGTCAATCTCAGTGTACAAAACTATCCAGAGAACACGTCCTAACAAATATTAATCAGTAGGTTCATATTCTGAGATCTAGTCAATCTCAGCGTACAAAACTATCCAGAGAACACGTCCTAACAAATATTAATCAGTAGGTTCATATTCTGAGATCTAGTCAATCTCAGCGTACAAAACTATCCAGAGAACACGTCCTAACAAATATTAATCAGTAGGTTCATATTCTGAGATCTAGTCAATCTCAGCGTACAAAACTATCCAGAGAACACGTCCTAACAAATATTAATCAGTAGGTTCATATTCTGAGATCTAGTCAATCTCAGCGTACAAAACTATCCAGAGAACACGTCCTAACAAATATTAATCAGTAGGTTCATATTCTGAGATCTAGTCAATCTCAGCGTACAAAACTATCCAGAGAACACGTCCTAACAAATATTAATCAGTAGGTTCATATTCTGAGATCTAGTCAATCTCAGTGTACAAAACTATCCAGAGAACACGTCCTAACAAATATTAATCAGTAGGTTCATATTCTGAGATCTAGTCAATCTCAGCGTACAAAACTATCCAGAGAACACGTCCTAACAAATATTAATCAGTAGGTTCATATTCTGAGATCTAGTCAATCTCAGCGTACAAAACTATCCAGAGAACACGTCCTAACAAATATTAATCAGTAGGTTCATATTCTGAGATCTAGTCAATCTCAGCGTACAAAACTATCCAGAGAACACGTCCTAACAAATATTAATCAGTAGGTTCATATTCTGAGATCTAGTCAATCTCAGCGTACAAAACTATCCAGAGAACACGTCCTAACAAATATTAATCAGTAGGTTCATATTCTGAGATCTAGTCAATCTCAGCGTACAAAACTATCCAGAGAACACGTCCTAACAAATATTAATCAGTAGGTTCATATTCTGAGATCTAGTCAATCTCAGCGTACAAAACTATCCAGAGAACACGTCCTAACAAATATTAATCAGTAGGTTCATATTCTGAGATCTAGTCAATCTCAGCGTACAAAACTATCCAGAGAACACGTCCTAACAAATATTAATCAGTAGGTTCATATTCTGAGATCTAGTCAATCTCAGCGTACAAAACTATCCAGAGAACACGTCCTAACAAATATTAATCAGTAGGTTCATATTCTGAGATCTAGTCAATCTCAGCGTACAAAACTATCCAGAGAACACGTCCTAACAAATATTAATCAGTAGGTTCATATTCTGAGATCTAGTCAATCTCAGCGTACAAAACTATCCAGAGAACACGTCCTAACAAATATTAATCAGTAGGTTCATATTCTGAGATCTAGTCAATCTCAGCGTACAAAACTATCCAGAGAACACGTCCTAACAAATATTAATCAGTAGGTTCATATTCTGAGATCAAGTCAATCTCAATGTACAAAACTATCCAGAGAATACGTCCTAACAAATATTAATCAGTAGGTTCATATTCTGAGATCTAGTCAATCTCAGTATACAAAACTATCCAGAGAACACGTCCTAACAAATATTAATCAGTAGGTTCATATTCTGAGATCTAGTCAATCTCAGCGTACAAAACTATCCAGAGAATACGTCCTAACAAATATTAATCAGTAGGTTCATATTCTGAGATCTAGTCAATCTCAGTGTACAAAACTATCCAGAGAACTCGTCCTAACAAATATTAATCAGTAGGTTCATATTCTGAGATCTTGTCAATCTCAATGTACAAAACTATCCAGAGAATACGTCCTAACAAATATTAATCAGTAGGTTCATATTCTGAGATCTAGTCAATCTCAGTATACAAAACTATCCAGAGAACACGTCCTAACAAATATTAATCAGTAGGTTCATATTCTGAGATCTAGTCAATCTCAGTGTACAAAACTATCCAGAGAATACGTCCTAACAAATATTAATCAGTAGGTTCATATTCTGAGATCTAGTCAATGTCAGTATACAAAACTATCCAGAGAACACGTCCTAACAAATATTAATCAGTAGGTTCATATTCTGAGATCTAGTCAATCTCAGCGTACAAAACTATCCAGAGAATACGTCCTAACAAATATTAATCAGTAGGTTCATATTCTGAGATCTAGTCAATCTCAATGTACAAAACTATCCAGAGAATACGTCCTAACAAATATTAATCAGTAGGTTCATATTCTGAGATCTAGTCAATCTCAGTATACAAAACTATCCAGAGAACACGTCCTAACAAATATTAATCAGTAGGTTCATATTCTGAGATCTAGTCAATCTCAATGTACAAAACTATCCAGAGAATACGTCCTAACAAATATTAATCAGTAGGTTCATATTCTGAGATCTAGTCAATCTCAGTGTACAAAACTATCCAGAGAACACGTCCTAACAAATATTAATCAGTAGGTTCATATTCTGAGATCTAGTCAATCTCAAGGTACAAAACTATCCAGAGAATACGTCCTAACAAATATTAATCAGTAGGTTCATATTCTGAGATCTAGTCAATCTCAGTATACAAAACTATCCAGAGAACACGTCCTAACAAATATTAATCAGTAGGTTCATATTCTGAGATCTAGTCAATCTCAATGTACAAAACTATCCAGAGAATACGTCCTAACAAATATTAATCAGTAGGTTCATATTCTGAGATCTAGTCAATCTCAGTATACAAAACTATCCAGAGAACACGTCCTAACAAATATTAATCAGTAGGTTCATATTCTGAGATCTAGTCAATCTCAGCGTACAAAACTATCCAGAGAATACGTCCTAACAAATATTAATCAGTAGGTTCATATTCTGAGATCTAGTCAATCTCAGTGTACAAAACTATCCAGAGAACACGTCCTAACAAATATTAATCAGTAGGTTCATATTCTGAGATCTAATCAATCTCAGCGTACAAAACTATCCAGAGAATACGTCCTAACAAATATTAATCAGTAGGTTCATATTCTGAGAACTAGTCAATCTCAGTGTACAAAACTATCCAGAGAACACGTCCTAACAAATATTAATCAGTAGGTTCATATTCTGAGATCTAGTCAATCTCAATGTACAAAACTATCCAGAGAATACGTCCTAAAAAATATTAATCAGTAGGTTCATATTCTGAGATCTAGTCAATCTCAGTGTACAAAACTATCCAGAGAACACGTCCTAACAAATATTAATCAGTAGGTTCATATTCTGAGAACTAGTCAATCTCAGTGTACAAAACTATCCAGAGAACACGTCCTAACAAATATTAATCAGTAGGTTCATATTCTGAGATCTAGTCAATCTCAGTGTACAAAACTATCCAGAGAACACGTCCTAACAAATATTAATCAGTAGGTTCATATTCTGAGATGTAGTCAATCTCAGTCTACAAAACTATCCAGAGAACACGTCCTAACAAATATTAATCAGTAGGTTCATATTCTGAAATCTAGTCAATCTCAGTGTACAAAACTATCCAGAGAACACGTCCTAACAAATATTAATCAGTAGGTTCATATTCTGAGATCTAGTCAATCTCAGTGTACAAAACTATCCAGAGAACACGTCCTAACAAATATTAATCAGTAGGTTCATATTCTGAGATCTAATCAATCTCAGCGTACAAAACTATCCAGAGAATACGTCCTAACAAATATTAATCAGTAGGTTCATATTCTGAGAACTAGTCAATCTCAGTGTACAAAACTATCCAGAGAACACGTCCTAACAAATATTAATCAGTTGGTTCATATTCTGAGATCTTGTCAATCTCAGTGTACAAAACTATCCAGAGAACACGTCCTAACAAAAATTAATCAGTAGGTTCATATTCTGAGATCTAGTCAATCTCAGTGTACAAAACTATCCAGAGAACACGTCCTAACATATATTAATCAGTAGGTTCATATTCTGAGATCTAGTCAATCTCAGTGTACAAAACTATCCAGAGAACACGTCTTAACAAATATTAATCAGTTGGTTCATATTCTGAGATCTTGTCAATCTCAGTGTACAAAACTATCCAGAGAACACGTCCTAACAAAAATTAATCAGTAGGTTCATATTCTGAGATCTAGTCAATCTCAGTGTACAAAACTATCCAGAGAACACGTCCTAACAAATATTAATCAGTAGGTTCATATTCTGAAATCTAGTCAATCTCAGTGTACAAAACTATCCAGAGAACACGTCCTAACAAATATTAATCAGTAGGTTCATATTCTGAGATCTTGTCAATCTCAGTGTACAAAACTATCCAGAGAACACGTCCTAACAAATATTAATCAGTAGGTTCATATTCTGAGATCTAGTCAATCTCAGTGTACAAAACTATCCAGAGAACACGTCCTAACAAATATTAATCAGTAGGTACATATTCTGAGATCTAGTCAATCTCAGTGTACAAAACTATCCAGAGAACACGTCCTAACAAATATTAATCAGTAGGTTCATATTCTGAGATCTAGTCAATCTCAGCGTACAAAACTATCTAGAGAATACGTCCTAACAAATATTAATCAGTAGGTTCATATTCTGAGATCTAGTCAATCTCAGTGTACAAAACTATCCAGAGAACACGTCTTAACAAATATTAATCAGTTGGTTCATATTCTGAGATCTTGTCAATCTCAGTGTACAAAACTATCCAGAGAACACGTCCTAACAAAAATTAATCAGTAGGTTCATATTCTGAGATCTAGTCAATCTCAGTGTACAAAACTATCCAGAGAACACGCCCTAACAAATATTAATCAGTAGGTTCATATTCTGATATCTAGTCAATCTCAGTGTACAAAACTATCCAGAGAACACGTCCTAACAAATATTAATCAGTAGGTTCATATTCTGAGATCTAGTCAATCTCAGTGTACAAAACTATCCAGAGAACACGTCCTAACAAATATTAATCAGTAGGTTCATATTCTGAGATGTAGTCAATCTCAGTCTACAAAACTATCTAGAGAACACGTCCTAACAAATATTAATCAGTAGGTTCATATTCTGAAATCTAGTCAATCTCAGTGTACAAAACTATCCAGAGAACACGTCCTAACAAATATTAATCAGTAGGTTCATATTCTGAGATCTAGTCAATCTCAGTGTACAAAACTATCCAGAGAACACGTCCTAACAAATATTAATCAGTAGGTACATATTCTGAGATCTAGTCAATCTCAGTGTACAAAACTATCCAGAGAACACGCCCTAGCAAATATTAATCAGTAGGTTCATATTCTGAGATCTAGTCAATCTCAGTGTACAAAACTATCCAGAGAACACGTCCTAACAAATATTAATCAGTAGGTTCATATTCTGAGATCTAGTCAATCTCAGCGTTCAAAACTATCTAGAGAATACGTCCTAACAAATATTAATCAGTAGGTTCATATTCTGAGATCTAGTCAATCTCAGTGTACAAAACTATCCAGAGAACACGTCCTAACAAATATTAATCACTATGTTCATATTCTGAAATCTAGTCAATCTCAGTGTACAAAACTATCCAGAGAACACGTCCTAACAAATATTAATCAGTAGGTTCATATTCTGAGATCTAGTCAATCTCAGTGTACAAAACTATCCAGAGAACACGTCCTAACATATTTTTATGCAAACCATAAACAAGATCATCGAAGTTTTTGTTGAAAATGTGCTTTTATTATTTTCGATATCAGAGTCATCGAGTTTACAATGTCGCAAAAGAAAATTTCTCATTTCTTTTCAATTTATGATAAAAAAGTTATTTTATCCCACCTAATGGGTCAACATTAAGGAAGTTTACGCATAAAATCTATCCCATCTCATTATACGTTAGATAAATTATTTTCTATTGAATTTGATGCTTAAAAATTATAATATTTTATTTCAATCTACGTATTTTTATGATGATCAATCATAATTGTAGGAAAAAAAACTCCTATCAACTTATTTAAACCGAAATGATATAGTTAACGCTTTGCATGATGACATATTCGTAGTTTCGTAAGTGATGTGATCCCAGACTATTGAAGACTTGTAATACTATAAATCATATTGACGACCTAGTTGGTCTGTCAAACACGGGGGTGCGGATTTAATTTCCGTTTGTACTTAATTTCTCTCAAGAAGGGTTCCAGTCTGGTTTTCCTTTAAGGCTTCTTTAATATATTTCTGAATGGTTGAAAGAGATTACTCCACAAAAACAAACCCGCCAGGTATAACTGTATGCAACAAAATTGTGACAACAAAATAAAACACATTTCGAATTCCATTATTTAAGGAGACTACTAAATAAACTTCGTTTTGAAGTGAATTTATTTATCTGGTTAAATTATGACTACTCGTAGTTCATATCGTGTATTTTAAATGCAACATTTTTGTATATAAACTAAAGAGGAAATCCGCTCCTGTTAGACTCGGCATTTGAGTATTATCTATGTAAAGGCCGAGTCATGTTAACCAAATCATTGTGCCGAGAAGAAAACAAATACGAGTATGCTTTCAGTACGAACTGGGTATTTGTGGTTTGAACACAGCGTATCTAATCTATCAGAATTTCCCTCGGGCCATTTTAAGACATATGAATTATTACGTATTACGTATTATGTACCGCACACCAAACTATCCAACTTGATAAGTTTGCTAATATTTTACATGGTTTACCCATTTTCTGAGAAATTTTCATTAAGCTGAGTGGAAGTCTAACCTTACTAATAATCACCATTGGAATTGCCTACCTAGCTAACATTCAGCTGAGTGGAAATCTAACCTTACTTATAATCATCATTGGAATTGCCTACCTAGCTAACATTAAGCTGAGTGGAAATCTAACTTTACTAATAATCATCATTGGAATTGCCTACCTAGCTAACATTCAGCTGAGTGGAAATCTAACCTTACTTATAATCATCATTGGAATTGCCTACCTAGCTAACATTAAGCTGAGTGGAAATCTAACTTTACTAATAATCATCATTGGAATTGCCTACCTAGCTAACATTCAGCTGAGTGGAAATCTAACCTTACTTATAATCATCATTGGAATTGCCTACCTAGCTAACATTCAGCTGAGTGGAAATCTAACCTTACTTATAATCATCATTGGAATTGCCTACCTAGCTAACATTAAGCTGAGTGGAAATCTAACTTTACTAATAATCATCATTGGAATTGCCTACCTAGCTAACAAACCAGAGTTTTATGTATGCTTTTGATATAATTACAAATACGAATAAATACGGCTCTTAAAGGTAGTTTAAAATTGTTGAAGGATAAGATAACTTCATAGTACAACTTGAGCTTGTTTATTACACAAGGTACAATTTTAGGATTAATTGTAAAACGACAGTCTTTCCCAATTAACCGGACAAAAGTTACACAGTGGGTGAGAGGTATGCCATGCCATGCCATGCCATGCCATGTCTACTCGTATTGTGAGTTTATTAACAAGAGCTAACAGTATATGGCTTAAGTAAACTCAACGCGGTGTTGTATCTATTTTGAAAAGGTGGCAATGTGATAGCTATTCTTTAACCCAAAGTAGCACGCTACGGAAGAAGCTAAGTTAAAAGCAGTAATAAAACAACTTTCCAGCTCCTGTGAGTAGTGCGTTGCTTAACAACAAACCTTAATTACAGTTTTTATGTTTTTGCGCGTATCTGTTATTATACTTTATTTTTTTTAAACTCCATTTAATTTATCTAACAATCATTTGGACATTATGGGTTTCCTTAAATCGCACAACTAGAACAAAATAAAGATGAGTGCAACACGTAAAATTCAGCTTAACAAAAAAAATAAAAATAATGATACACAAAATAAAAACATTTTTGAATTGTAAATAAAATAAAATAAAAATTAATCCTTGTTACATTAGAGGTATCTAACAAGTGTAATAGAAATATATTTAAAAACATTTGAATAAGTTTTCTCTATTAATATTTCTAAAATATCATACGTGTAAAACGCTAGTACGAATGACGCTAGTACGAAGACATATAACATATTCAACCATTATATACTTATTTCATTTATAGTTAAGGCATTAACATTGCGGAGGTTTAAAGACATTATAATTTGTTTTATCAAACACTGTTTATTCCACTTTCTGAAGTGGAATAAACAGTGTTTGATAAAACAAATTACATTCTATACTTCTTAAAGCAAGTTGTGTAAGAACCGGTCGATTGGCACGGAAGAGCCATAAAGGCAGAAGATAAATCCCTGTTGCACCAGAACTTTGGGAAAACTCAGACATTGATAAATAGAAAATGTGTGTTTGACCTGATGAGACTTGTGGAGAGGAATTGTCGCGAAGGAAAAGGTAGAACAGCGTTATTAAGGAGCCTAAAGCTATATAAGGTCTATATCAGAAGTAATTAAAGGTTGCCGATATGATTCAAATGGAATAAAAATCATACAATTACTACTGTCAGAGAACTGTGAGAAATAGAAAGGACCCTCACCCGGAAGAAGATAAACAACGACTGAAGGAGATAATGCACATTATTGCTAATTTTGTCACTTTTTGCTCTCGTGTTCCTTGAAGAACATATGGTATAGGGTGATTATGATGAAGAAAGCTGTTTTCATTAAATGGTGATCGAGCAACTCTCACGATGTGATACTGTAGGTTTCCACTTATAATAGGTTGAATGGTTAATATTAGAATTTGCAAAATCGCTCGAAAAAAGGCTTTTAAATAAAATCGTGATTCCCAAGGTATTTAAATTTTCTAAATGTTTTTTCTATTTTCTTCGTTGTCTATCTCTATCTTATGAAGTACAAGTTCAATCAAATAACATTATTGTAGAATTTATCCATACAGCTTTGACGCCGATTTTGGAGACTGATGGAGGAACCATTAAATATGTATAAGAATATAGGTTTTTGTTATGGGGTATTTTCCTGAGACTATCGCAATATTTTTGAGGACCGAGCAATGTGGAATTATATGTAGCTTACGTAATATTTTCAAAGTCTAAAGGATCTCACAAAATAAAGGGTTTGTGCGATCGCTTTTCTCAAGTATCTTATCTACAAGCCGATTGGTACCTGACGCGACATATGGATGGTTGTGATATGACGGGGAAGTTGCGGGGACAGGGGGGAGAGGGGGGGATATAAATACCAAAGAAGATGGCAAATATTGAAAAAAAAAGTTAACTTACCTTATTTACAAAATATTCCCACTTAAACCCTTAGCCACATAATGAATTAATCCACATATATGTATTAAAAAATGGTGGTGTTCAAATTCAGTAATTTCCCTTATAGAAAAAGACTTTGCAAGTAAATAAATTTATGAAACGGAGGCAGGTACGTATGATGTTCCATTCAAATATAAAGTTTGGTATATATTTATCTAAACTTTTTTTTATATAAATCATCGTCACCTCTACAGCCGAGGATGACTCTTGGTTGTCTGTAGGATTCTCTGCCACTTATCTCTCTCAGCAGCATCCCTTCTCCAATTAGTTATACCCAATGTGCGGCAGTTATCTGTTTCACCATTACACTATTCATCCATCTCAGCTTTGGTCTCTAATTTTTATGCCCTATCAGAAAGATGAAAAAAACGTTCTATGAAGGGTCAGTGCATTCATACGGTATAAGGGCCAAAGTCAGCGCAGTCCAGCTTTTTTTTAACTCGTGCTACGCTAGTTTCCCTAAACAGGGTGTAGTGCTCTTTGTTATACCTCTGTTTTCACTTAGTTATATCTCTGTCATATATTCTGCGTATAATCTGTCTTTCAAAGGTACCAAGAACTCTTTTGTTCCGCTTTGTAAACATCTACGAGTAGTTCTTCTATTTTAATATGAAGACTCCGCAAAAATTGGCAATTGATGTCACATTTACAAAATATTTGCTGTTCACATCGAACCACTCTATCGTACCTTTCAATATACCATGTCAAGTATCAGTTACTTTATATAGGTATACGTATAACTCCTAAACTCTTCACATCGAACCACTCTACCGTACCTTTCAATATACCATGTCAAGTATCAGTTATTTTATATAGGTATACGTTTAACTCCTAAACTCTTCACATCGAACCACTCTATCGCACCCTTTAATATACCATGTCAAGCATCAGTTACTTTGTATACGTATAACTCCTAAACTCTTCACAAGGAAAATTAAGTAAACTGTCTAAAAGTGCTGGCTAAAAGAAGTGAAAATTTTAATAAATCTGATTTCTCATAAACTTATTCATTTTCTTATTTTTTCTACAATGTTTGTTGAGTTTGTATAAATTTGGAGATTTCTTTATGCACCATGCCCCTCTGTCAACTCCTAATTCAATAATTCTCCTTTAAACTTCGTGAATCTAAAAAAGTTTTAACAAGCTAAAAATATTGGGGCTTCTTTTTGAGTTGAAAGAAAAAATTTCCATTTTTTTCGTAAATATGGTTTCGCAGATAATTAATGCTTTTCAATTGGCAGGAAAAAGATTTTTTGCTGAGTCAAGATAGCTCGAAGGAAATTATTTTACAATTGTTTTAGTAAAACGCTTAAAAAATAAAGTATTGGGAAATGACTGTAATCTAGTTATTCAAATGATTAAATTTATACTAAATATGAAAACAAAATCCTACCAACACCAGTGATAAAAAATAAACAAGTTGCCAGCAAAAGTATTTTGGCCTTATCCCCTTACGTAAACCTCTCACTCACTCCATGAACATAAAAAAACTTTATGACTTATTGTTAAGATGTGTTTGCATATACATCGGAGACATGGAAATTTACTGACAAAAGAGTTCTTGATTGAAACTTTTGAAATTCTCTGCTGAATAAACGAGTATGGTTTAATTTGTGACAGTCGCAAGTAGAGACAAAGATATAACGAATAACTCGATATTTCTGTGTGGCAAAGCTAGAAATATGTACATTGCAAGTTTGCAACAACTACTTCTCCAATGTATGCAGTTTATGATGTAGCAAAGCAAATACATCAGTCTTTTTTCAATACCTACTCGACACTCAATTTCCCGTATAATGATGTGCCATAGAACGCTTTATCCCTTACAACGAAAGACATACCACAAATATGATATTTAGTCAAATTCACAATTTGTGAGCTTTTAACTTCATATTAAAGAAGGATAATGGACTTACTCCATCCATAATAAACAGAGCTTAATTTTTTAAAAGCTTATTTTTTTTTAATAGCTTTCGTTTTAATATTTATTTAATATAAAAAAAACCAGTTCAAAATATTTTTTTTATTTGTTTTTAATCATCATTAACGTCTTTATGTTCATGAAATAGTTTGAGCCAGGAATTTCTTAAGTACAAGAGTAGTCCAGATATTGAAAGGACAATTGATTGTTTAGAATTCATTTACTGAAGGATTAGAACTCGAGGGTAAAGTTGTGATTCTCTCTGACGACATTCTGGAACAGTCCTGCTTAAGGCCTCCTAGGTGCCAACTCTTGGGGATTAATTATTTGCGCAGATCTTTACTTAATCGACAAAACGTGAAAATATAAGTCATCAAGAGGAGAATTGAGACAGTTTGTGATGTACGAGTATGTTTAATGTTTTCAAATTTCCCATGGATTTGATTTTTTTTAAATTTAAGAAACTACTCAACTATTGCATTTGGATGGATTGAGATACATATTTATCAATTCATGATTTCCTTTCAATGACTATTTTTAGCCTATAAATATTTACATAATTTTAAATGTAAAGCGTTTTTGACAATTCTTTGTATCATGTTTGCTATTTTGATTTTATAAATATGATAAATATCACTAATTGAACCAGTGTCATTTTGTTTCTAGTAATTTGGCGCTTATTAAATATTTTCTACCGACAAGACATCTCATTATTTGCAAGGCTAATGCTGCTCTATTATCATCAATTAAAAATACAACTCACTTCTTAATTGTTTGATATTTTTCTTTCTTAAAATATCGTGTCTGCTATACACAAGCGAGTAATTGTGTTCAAGCTCACTGGCGTGAGTTGGTACAAAGGAATTTCTAACGGGAGCGTTGAGGGTGTCATTTTCCTGCCCTTGTTATACAGCCGAGATAATTACATAACTGCCGAGTTTTGTTTTACAGCTTTTTGTTTAACAAACAACTTTAATATCATCAAATATAGTTGTTCAGAATATACGAGTACTTTCCGCACTAAGTCTGCCGTTCATCATATTTATTAAAGCTTTTTGAAACCGAGTTATATAACATATTTACATTTGTTTCCATGAAAGTAAACACACTTTGGTAGATACAAATATACTCGTATATTTTGGTAAATACCAATATATAAAATATTACTCAATTGCGGTTTTAGAATTACGCACATCGGGGCAGGTAGAGTGCTAGACTTGCTTATCTAAACACACATCCTTTGCTTCTTCAGCATCCAGACACCTTCTCATACAATTGCGGTTATAGAATTACGCACGTCGGGGCAGGCAGAGTGCTAGACTTGCTTATCTAAACACACATCCTTTGCTTCTTCAACATCCAGACACCTTCTCATACAATTGCGGTTTTAGAATTACGCACGTCGGGGCAGGCAGAGTGCTAGACTTGCTTATCTAAACACACATCCTTTGCTTTTTCAGCATCCAGACACCTTCTCATACAATTGCGGTTTTAGAATTACGCACGTCGGGGCACGCAGAGTGCTAGACTTGCTTATCTAAACACACATCCTTTGCTTCTTCAGCATCCAGACACCTTCTCATACAATTGCGGTTTTAGAATTACGCACGTCGGGGCACGCAGAGTGCTAGACTTGCTTATCTAAACACACATCCTTTGCTTCTTCAGCATCCAGACACCTTCTCATACAATTGCGGTTTTAGAATTACGCACGTCGGGGCACGCAGAGTGCTAGACTTGCTTATCTAAACACACGTCCTTTGCTTCTTCAACATCCAGACACCTTCTCATACAATTGCGGTTATAGAATTACGCACGTCGGGGCAGGCAGAGTGCTAGACTTGCTTATCTAAACACACATCCTTTGCTTCTTCAACATCCAGACACCTTCTCATACAATTGCGGTTTTAGAATTACGCACGTCGGGGCAGGCAGAGTGCTAGACTTGCTTATCTAAACACACATCCTTTGCTTCTTCAGCATCCAGACACCTTCTCATACAATTGCGGTTTTAGAATTACGCACGTCGGGGCACGCAGAGTGCTAGACTTGCTTATCTAAACACACATCCTTTGCTTCTTCAGCATCCAGACACCTTCTCATACAATTGCGGTTTTAGAATTACGCACGTCGGGGCACGCAGAGTGCTAGACTTGCTTATCTAAACACACATCCTTTGCTTCTTCAGCATCCAGACACCTTCTCATACAATTGCGGTTTTAGAATTACGCACGTCGGGGCACGCAGAGTGCTAGACTTGCTTATCTAAACACACGTCCTTTGCTTCTTCAACATCCAGACACCTTCTCATACAATTGCGGTTATAGAATTACGCACGTCGGGGCAGGCAGAGTGCTAGACTTGCTTATCTAAACACACGTCCTTTGCTTCTTCAACATCCAGACACCTTCTCATACAATTGCGGTTATAGAATTACGCACGTCGGGGCAGGCAGAGTGCTAGACTTGCTTATCTAAACACACATCTTTTGCTTCTTCAACATCCAGACACCTTCTCATACAATTGCGGTTTTAGAATTACGCACGTCGGGGCAGGCAGAGTGCTAGACTTGCTTATCTAAACACACATCCTTTGCTTCTTCAACATCCAGACACCTTCTCATACAATTGCGGTTTTAGAATTACGCACGTCGGGGCAGGCAGAGTGCTAGACTTGCTTATCTAAACACACATCCTTTGCTTCTTCAACATCCAGACACCTTCTCATACAATTGCGGTTTTAGAATTACGCACGTCGGGGCAGGCAGAGTGCTAGACTTGCTTATCTAAACACACATCCTTTGCTTCTTCAACATCCAGACACCTTCTCATACAATTGCGGTTTTAGAATTACGCACGTCGGGGCAGGCAGAGTGCTAGACTTGCTTATCTAAACACACATCCTTTGCTTCTTCAACATCCAGACACCTTCTCATACAATTGCGGTTTTAGAATTACGCACGTCGGGGCAGGCAGAGTGCTAGACTTGCTTATCTAAACACACATCCTTTGCTTCTTCAACATCCAGACACCTTCTCATACAATTGCGGTTTTAGAATTACGCACGTCGGGGCAGGCAGAGTGCTAGACTTGCTTATCTAAACACACATCCTTTGCTTCTTCAACATCCAGACACCTTCTCATACAATTGCGGTTTTAGAATTACGCACGTCGGGGCAGGCAGAGTGCTAGACTTGCTTATCTAAACACACATCCTTTGCTTCTTCAACATCCAGACACCTTCTCATACAATTTCTACAATGTTTCTGTCTGTCTAAGTTTCATTCTTTCAAAATATCACTCACTTGATCCAACTAGTCTTCCTCTTCCACGCTTTCTTCTCACATTTGCATAATACATTTGTTTTGTAAGGTCCTCAAGTTATCTTATTATTAAAACAACTTTTATGCGGTCATACACAAGTTGAATTTTTTTATAAAACGACTTTGTGATATTAACTATTCTAACAAAAAGAAAAATCGTCAAACAAATCCAATACTTGGATGGTGGAAATGCGATCACAGTAAACCATCTGTATTTTAATCTACACTGTTTAAAGTTTGCGAGTCTTGCAGTCAAAATATAAATGAGATGACACTCGTTTGTTTCAAGATATCACATTTCAAAATTTGACAGAATCATTTTGAATATAGAAAAATATTAAGTCTAAAGCTACAATTTTGAACTACGAAAAAAACCAGAAACTTTGAATTTTAGATAAAACTACAACACTATCATAAGTTCAGAAAATGTAAAAAATATATATCACAAAACAGAGCACAAAACTTTAGAATGAAATATAAATGAACATATTTACTTTGCATTGTGCCTCGGATTGGATTCCATAGGTCCAATAATACATGATGTACCATATAAGATAGACATACCAATTATAGAACGCTAAACTTTTGATAGAGGCTGAGGGAATGCTAATGCTAATGCTAATGGGTGTGGAGTTTTTACGCCTTGCTGGTAAAATTAAAAAATATAATCGTCAAGAAAATGAAAAAAAAAAACAAGAAATCTTAAATAACCAGTAAAGTATCATAGTATGATCAACAAATTATGTGTTGTGTAAATTTAAAAAATATTGTAAAATTAATGGTAAATTTAATGAAAACATTACCCATAAACTGCTGTGCAGTTTGGCAAACGCCTAAATGGAATTATATTTTGAAAAAATGGATGAAATAAGAATGTACGAGTATAATAACATACATACTCGTATTTTGGAATTCGATATTATCTTGATGCTTAGTAGCTACCTAACAAGAATTCTTGGAGCGCTCATGAAAAAAAACTGATGTAACGTAATAGCGAGATAGATTCCTAGTTTTTCATAAGATTTTATAAAATTACAAAATCATAAGCCATGAATGACTATTCATATTTCAAAGCATATCTCATGTCTGAGAATGATAATATTGTTGGGACATCAGTTTTTTTATGGAGAAACAGCCTCCATACTAGTTATATGTCCTCAGTGAGATACAGGCAAAAGCTTAGCTTACCGGGGACATGAGAAATGAAAGGCAACAAACCCAGATCCATTAAAATTGTGTGTTCATATTGAACTACCTGTTGTTTTTTCACAAATTATTCATATTTCTTGCCATGTGTAAAATAAATGTTGTTTTTTCACAAATTATGTATATTTCTTGTCATGTGTAAAATAAATAAATAGTGATCTTGTGCTATTACGAAGGCCTTCTTAACGGTTTCAACAACAGAAACACTTCTAGTTGATATTTTAAATGAAAATTATGTGTCAAATCTCGGATTACCCTTAACGCTGCAACGTCTTCGTGACATAAAACAGAATATAGAATAAGGTGATTAATGATGGATGTGAATGATGTATTAAGTAAGATTAAGAATATCACTCTGAAGTTGTCTGAGCGTGTTGAATGAATGAATGAAAAAATATTAACAAAACAAGTATACAGCGCCAGTGTGAGTGGATGACACGGTAGAGGATAACCAAGGATTGCATGGTTGGATTAAGTTAATGACATTTTGAAAGAAAGAAATATAAAAAGTCAGACAAATCGTAGGAGTTGTATGAGAAGATGTATGTAGATGGGAGGGGAGAAAGATGTGTATAATAACGTTAAGAAAGTCTGGTGCTCAGTATTCATGTTAATCCTGATAGGAAAACGGCATAATGGTACTCGTATGTATGTTATGTATTGCATATTGTTTAAAAGTTCAAAACACTTATTTTCATTTATAAATTTGAAAATTGGGTCCTTGAAACGAAATGTATCAACAAAACAGCGCTGTATAGGTAATATTTTTCTGTCACACTTGGTGACTTACCTTTACGTACTCCAATTATTTTACTGAAGTAATTTACCCTTTGCGTAGAAATAACGAGTCACACTGGTGATCACACTTTACGGGGCGTTCTCGGCAACACCGGGGTACACATGCTGGACTGGACTGTATACAACAAAAGTGAAAAAAAAGTTGTTACGAGTGTGGCTCGTTATTTCAGTGTAAAATTTCACCTTAATTTTTTATGTACTGACATCCAAAATTCATTTTGACAAGATCAAAAATAAAATGTGAAATGGCCAGCCGGTTGAAAAAGAGTAAATATGGAATAGTGCTTTGGGTGCAAAAAATAAGTCTCGCCATATCCCAGAGGGCTCGTAGCTTTTGCATACCGAATTTATTTTTCAAATTATTCATTACATCTCGAGAGGTCGTCATTTTTCCTCAGATGGACCCAATAAAGACGGCTCACTTGTTTGATACGCTTCGACAAATAGAATTATTGGACGGAATATCACTCCGTCGATACAATACGGTTACTCAAAAGTCTACCCCTATTTTTAATATCAAGGTGATATGAGGAATTAATGCTATTTGTAAAAATACCATTTACTATTAGTATTAAAAAAATATTTACTGAGAATTTATCAACAGAAAATAAACGAAAGTGGTTGAACTTAATTTCACAAAAGTCAATTGTTCAAACACAATGCTCATATTAACGTCATTGTACTGATGAAGATTGTTCAGCAATATCGACGATTAGGAGATTAATTGCACGTTTTTAACAGCAGCGATCAGTAGTTGCCTCGCTTCGATCCGAAAGATCACGTACTGTACGAACTAATGAGAATACGAGTATTCAAAGGGAATGTGGGTATACTGCTGATGATCAATTAACTTTAACCAAACGACATTCAGCTCAAATCAATTCCAGAATGTCTCGAACGACACTTCTACAAATATGATTTGTACCTCTTTTCGTTTAAAATTTAGTTGGTGAAAAAAATTAAGACACAATATCCACAAGAACTGGAGTGCGCCTTATGTCTCACTCTGTATAACATATTAAATTAAGACACAATATCCACAAGAACTGGAGTGCGCCTTATGTCTCACTCTGTATAACATATTAAATTAAGACACAATATCCACAAGAACTGGAGTGCGCCTTATGTCTCACTCTGTATAACATATTAAATTAAGACACAATATCCACAAGAACTGGAGTGCGCCTTATGTCTCACTCTGGAGTCGAGTCACGGATCTGCTACAGAGCAGTCGCTTCCCGCTTGAACAGCGCGATCTCACAGCTTGATAACTAACAATTACAATACACGATTCGTCATATAGTGTCGCGTTTCACCGTCGATCGTTTGTCGCTCAAACAGTGCTTTGTTTGTTTCTCGACCGCGCAAGTGCACAAATAAATAAACAATTGACATTCCACTCGTTCCAGACAGCTGTCTAGATCAAATCGGTTTTTTATATAATTCGTGATAAAGAGCCGGCCTCCACAAATTCTTGGTGACGTAATTTGTTCCGAGCACCGGTCGATGCCAGTTTTTCTTCTTCTTCATCGAGTAAGCCACTGACTGTTATTATCCTTCTTACCCTTTTACACTCCGCTGGCAGAGTTGATGATCTGAAAGGTCGTCAGCTCTTCCCATCCTATATTCATCTCATATTTCATACATTCGCACCACTCATCAAATCTTTATTTCTTTAGTTATCATTGTTTGTTTTTTTACTCAATACACAATTATATATATATATATATATATATATTTTTTTTATTTTTTTATTTTTGTCCACTTTTATTGTCCACAACATTCATTCTATTTGCTCAGTTCCTCCTATTAAGCAGCCATGAAGCCCGTCAAATCGGACTTCTGCATCAAAAATAAACGCATCATAATTAAAAAAACTACACCCAAAAAAAAAACTACACCCAAAACAACTGAAACGCCCGCACCCGTCCCCGAGACCTCGCCTATACCAGCCCTCGCTATGTCTCCGGACCGCTCAACATCCCCTGATCTGACCATCTCCACTTTCGAGGAAGCCTTCGAGCTCTTCAAGATGGAGACCACATCCAAAAAAGAAACAATGAAGATGGTAAAACTTCTTCGTGAGCTCTTCCATAAAGGTGAGGTCTCGATTGAGGCCAAAAACCGTCCATCTGATTCACCCACTGTCTTGCCAGCGGTTCCAATCACAACACCGCCGCACCCCACCCCCACTTCTGACCCCCCACTCTCCCCACCAATAATTATCATCCCGGATACTCCAGAAATGGACTGGCAATCCTTTGCCAAAAATCGCAAAAGGGCTCTCCAACCCCAAGAAAGCCCCCCCCTCGTTCGCCCCCAATCAAACCCGAAACCAGCTGATGCCACTGTGACCCAAACCAGCAAAAGGATGAGAGGCCCACTCAGCCCTCCTCTTCCCGCAGCCCCCGCCCCACCTTCAAATATAGACGTACGACCTCTACTTCCAGTCAAAAAAGACCGCATCCCCCCCATCGTTCTTCACAATTCCGACAAGTACGGAGACCTGAGAGCCAAACTCAGGTCTCAAAACATCAACTTCTCCTCGAAGGTTCAGCCCAATGGTGATTTAAAAATCTCCACAGAAACCGTTGAGGCTTACCGCTCCCTCGTCCACATCACCGACTCTCTCGCCATCCCATACCACTCCTTCCATCTGGAAAACGAGAAGCCCCTGTTAGCCGTCATTCGTGGCCTACCGACCCCTATCAGCGTCGAGGACATTATGATCGAGCTCAAATCCCTTGATTATCCGGTTCAGAATGTGTATCGCATGAAGAACAGGAATAGAGTGGAACTCCCTATGGTCATCGTCAAACTGACAAGGGACTCTTCCGCAAAACGCATCTTCACCGAACTCCACGGTGTACTCGATATTCGAGTCACAGTGGAGGAGCTGAACAAGCGCAAAGGTATGGGCCAGTGTCATCGCTGCCAACAGTTCGCCCATTCCGCCGGCAACTGCCACGCTCCAGCCAATTGTGTGAAATGCGGTAGAACGCATCACACCTCTGAATGCAGGAAGCCCGCGGACACTCCCGCCACCTGCTGTAACTGCGGAGGCCCACACACGGCCAACTTCAGAGGCTGCCCACGCTTCCCCAAGAGCAACCTCCCTTCAATCGCTCCCCACCACCACTTCCAGACCCCGCAGCCCTTACGCCCCCTCATGGATGGCATCTACCAACGCCCCTCCACCAACGCCCCCTTATCGAACGCCCCCTCGGCAAACAACGCCACACGGCGATTCCCCAACGCCCCCCAGAGTGCATCGAAACCAGTCACTTCCAACGCGTCATACGCGAACGTCGCAACTCATCGCCCCCTATTATCATCATCTACACCCCAAAGTTACATATTGCCCGCCGCTCCCCCCCCAAATCGCGATCTCATTTTGAATAACTTAAAATCAGCCATCACCGAAGCCATGAACCTCCTCAACTACATCCAAGAACATGGCTCGCACCTATAAACCATCCCATATATCCGCCGCGTTCTGGAATGCAAACGGTTCCCTCAGAACACATAAACAAGAGGTCGAGGATTTCCTTCTCGAGCACAACCTGGACGTGTTGCTGATAACGGAAACGCATCTCAAACCGAGCTACCGTTACAGCATCCGTAACTACTACTGCTACAGAGACGACCGCCTCATCGGCAGAAAAGGCGGCACCGCAACTCTCATCAAAAGCACAATAGACCACTGCCACATCCCCTCCCCTCCCACCGTCAACATAGAATCCACATGCGTAGTGGTGAACACCGCCAATCACGGCCCTCTTAAACTTTGCGCGACTTATCTTCCACCTACCTCCCCACTTGTCGAGTCTGAATTGGACTCATTCCTCGCAGATAATATCCCCACCATCATGGCGGGAGATCTAAATGCTAAACACCCCTTCTGGCACAGCCGCACTTCCAACACTCACGGTAATAAACTTGACGAAATCTCCTCCCGGAAAAAATACTTCGTGGAAGGACCCACGTCTCCCACCCTCTATCCACTAATAGACAATCATCGCCCTGATGTCATCGACATCATTGTCCATAACGACATTCTCTATCAAACAGATCTCACGACTGTTCACCAGCTTCAATCCGATCACTACCCGGTATTACTTCAATTGACGGATGGCTTACCACCCTTCTCGCCCTCAGCCCTTCCGCGACACACCACCTCGTGGAGCGATTTCGCTATTAACGTCGACAGCAGCATCAAAATACCGACAACCTTCCCCGACACGAACTCCATAGACGCCGCTATAAATGACTTCACAACCACCATCAAATCCGCTCTCACATCCTCTTCAAAAGAGAGACCAGCCGATAAACCCGAACTTCCCCTTCCTCCACATATCAAAATACTGATTATGGAAAAAAACAAAACCAGAAAGTTGTGGCAAAACACAGCTGTCCCCTCTTACAAAACCGACTACAACAGATTAGTCAAAAAAATCAAACACCTCCTACAGCAACTCCGCAATGACAAATGGTCAGACTTCGTCGAGTCTCTCGAATACAATGATGGACTCAAATGGAAACTAACGCGTAGCCTTAGAAATACGCCCTCCCGACCCAGCTCTCTTCAAGGACCAAATGGCCCCGTTTTCTCTGCTCGCGACCGCGCAGAGACCTTTGCTGACTCTCTAGCTAATATCTTCTCGCCAAATGCAGACCTCTCTAACCCCTCTCACTCAATAATGGTCGACAACGCAGTTCCCGACATATTAAATGAGCAAACCCCCCCCACCACAGACTTCTTCTCACCGTTAGAAATTCAATCTATCATAAAAAATCTCATCAACAAAAAAGCCCCCGGCCCCGATAAAATCAATAATCTCACCTTGAAAAAACTTCCGAAAAAAGCCATTTACGCCCTTACCGCCATTTACAATGCCTGCCTTCGACATAAATTCTTTCCAACCCCATTCAAAAACGCCGACGTCATCATGTTCCCTAAACCGGGTAAAAGCCACGTTATCCCTGAAAATTACAGACCGATCAGTCTGCTCCCGACTCTAGGTAAAGTGCTCGAAAAATTAATCCTAGAACGTCTCTCGTTAGAAACTTACTCACGTAACATCATCCCAGATTCGCAACACGGATTTAGGCCATTACACTCTACCAACCATCAGCTTCTTCGCGTTGTAGAACACATCATCAAATACTTCAGCTCCAAAGGCCTCACGACCCTCCTTTCACTAGACGTGGCGAAAGCCTTCGACACAGTCTGGCTCAACGGACTCATATTCAAACTGCACAAGTCAGGTATTCCCCTCAGACTAGTGCAAATCATCGCATCATTCCTTGAAAATCGCTCCTTCTCCGTCAAAATAGACGGTATAAATTCATCCCCTCGCCCCATTCTGGCAGGTGTGCCCCAAGGTGCACTGTTGTCCCCTATCCTGTATAACATATACACGAGCGATATGCCCCAATTTTCACGTACACATTGTATCACCGCGCAATACGCTGACGACACAGCCTTTCTCTCTTCATCGAAATATGAGTCCGTATCCCACAACAGACTGCAAGACTTCATTCCCATTCTGGAGCACTGGTGCACCAAATGGAAGATCAAAATAAATCCCACCAAAAGCACAGCAGTCCGCTTCTCACGCAGATACATCAAACCCATCAGAACTCTTAAACTCTTCGGCCAGAGCGTCCCATGGTCAAAACACGTAAAATACCTAGGCCTCACATTAGACAGTAGACTCTCGTGGCATAAACACGCCCTCAATATCAAATCAAAAGCTCACGGAACACTCAAATCATTATTTCCCTTGATCAGTAAATACAGCAAACTTAGCACGCGCACTAAACTCCACCTATATAAAGCGATCGTCAGACCGCAACTGACATACGCCCTTCCGGTCTGGGGCCACGCGAAGAAAACAACGCTACATCACATTCAGATCATTCAAAACAAAGCCCTCCGCATAATTTTAAAAGCACCCTACATCGTCCGTAATTCAAGACTCCACGCAGATACCAAACTACATACTATCCCCGAACATATGCGCGCTCTGGCCGAAAGGTTCTACAGCTCTATATCCCGTCATCCCAACCCAGTCATAAAAGCCTTAGATAACTACAACGCGAACACCAGTTACAGACACACTCGTCCGAAATCAATATTGCGAATCATCCCTCCGACCCCCCCCTCTTTAACTCTAATCATCCCCCCAAATGACCCCCCGATTGTCACTCTGAACACCCCATCATCGATAATTCCTCCGGCAGACAGTTTACCCCCATAGGCAACCGCATTTCTCACCTTCAATAAACATTTTCTACACCTTAATATATTTATAAAAGTCACACACATTTCCCCACTCATTTACTTATCTACATATACTATATTCATTCTTATAATTTATTCACAATTCATTTTTTCATTTTTTTTTTTTTTTTTTTTTTTTTTCACCCATTCAATATAAAACAGTGTGTGACGACACAAATTTATGTATATTTGTATTTAATATTATGTATATATCATCATATTTATATATGTATTTAATCGTTTATAATTTCTCATAATCATTCATAAAATCAAAACAATTACCACAAACCTATCCTTTCCCGATTCCCAAAAAGATCCAAAAATTTCCAATAAATATCTTAACAGTCAGAACTTATCCGATGAAGGAGTAAGGTGTCCTACCATCGGACCGAAACTCCGAACAAGCTATCCATCACTTGAAAATGTCTCACTCTGTATAACATATTAAATTAAGACACAATATCCACAAGAACTGGAGTGCGCCTTATGTCTTACTCTGTATAACATATTAAAATGAACTCATCAACTTATCAAAGGAAAATGAAATATTTATTTTTATTGACAACTTTCAGAGGTTCATAATATGATTTCATTTCATTTCAGAGGTTCACGTATCTTCTATAATATAGTATACTACTTGTTTAGGTTATTTTTGTAAATATTTTATAATTCATTTTTCCTACGTAGTATAGTCATGTAAAAGCAATTATAGCACTATTGAACTCGTCCGACCTCTATTGGCTCGGGTCCACCCAGTCCTTTAGTGAGCCCTCTCACCTCCTAGAGGGCCAGCCCCACCACTTCTAGGGTGTGACCGCCCCCCGCATAACCGTCTAATATTTAGAAGGGATGTTTCCGAAAACGCCTAAGTCCACCAAAGTGCGATTTGAAAGAAAAGCTTAATTTTTTTTAAAGAATAACATAAATACTATAATTTAATTATCACATAGAAAGAGAGATGTCCTTTACTTTGAAATCTATAAAAATATATATGATGTAGCCCTACCTTCATGATCGAAAGGGCATGCCCTACGTAGAAGGGATATTTTTTGTCTCTTTCTATTTTAGTTCTGTATTCTTTCTAATTTGACGGAGTACTCCGTGATGAATTTTCAAGCGAGATTTGCATATATGTTAATCTGCAATAAATACGTTAACATCTCATTTATCAAGGATCGTTAAGTGATCAAAATCATTCAAAAGGTACTTTTGTTAGATAGCACCAAATTAAGAGGTCTGCCCATTAGCCTTTCGTCACTATAAAAAACATCATCACACCTAATGATCAATTTAAATAACTCGGCCTTTTTTCCCTATTCATTTCAATCAAAGACACTTCAGACTCTGAAACCTAGAAGAGCTCAATCTAAGTCTACGAGTACCACACATCCCCGAACACGGAGTTTGGTCATACGAGTATAATGTAGTGTCAGAATACAATACAATGAAAAAAAATATACTTTGGTACGAGTATCACATAAAATCCTCTTTTTATATTGTATTTAATGTAAGAAAGCATTATTGTTTTTTTTTGTTAATCATTTAATTTGAATCGAATTATGTTTTACATCATTATTTATGCCTGTGTGATAAACAAAATAACTAAATCATGATCAATCTAAGATAATGATCTAATTAAAAATGATTTTTTTTCTAATTTATTTTATCAAGCACTGTTTATTCCACTTTTTGTAACGGTATAACCCTGCCGGTTTCAAGGTTTTCACCACGTCATCAGGGGAGCACAAACAAGACTTGTTTGTGCTCCCTGATGATGAGGTGAAAGCCTTGAAACCGTTAGGGTTATACCGTTACAAAAAGTGGAATGAACAGTGTTTGTTAAAACAAATTACAATGTATTTAAACATCCACAATGTTAATGCCTTAACTATACATATGATAATATGTAAAATGAAATAGTTTTTTAATTGACGGATTGAAAAAAAATATATCACCGTGTTTGTGTACCCAGATTGTTTTTCTCTCTCCAGTATTACTATTTTTTTTTAAGATTTTACTTATTCCCGATGGTTTTTTTTTACGATTCGATGGCATCAAAAGCTTCAAAATAATTAATTTTGGACTTGGTTTGTTTTGAATTTGAACCCCTCATTTCACAGGAATATCTCAAACTTTACCGTGCTATCCCGGCAACCCTTTCTCTCACATTTCATACATTTCTTTCGGGATACATGAAAATTTATGTTTTGTTTGGGGATAGTGCTATAACGGGGGATTCAGAATTGAACCAGGTTTATCCATTTTTCCAAGCGAAGATTACCCATTATCTATGTGTCTATGGTCACCGAGATGTGAGGATTAGGTGTGTTGCTATAACTTTGTATTATAAACCACTATTTATCTAATTTTGTATGATGCCATTTTAAAAATATTTTTTTTATTTTTATGTTGATGTAGAGCATTTTCAATTATATCATACTTAAAAAGATAGGAAGGTTTGTAAGAGGATGAACAAAGAAAGTATGGTTGGATCAAGTGCATGATATTCAGAAAGAAGGAAAAGTAGAAAGTTAGAGAAATCTAGAAGTTGTATGAGAAGGTGTATGTTTGTAGAAGAGACTGAGGATGTATGTCGAGATAGGAACGAATGACGCTCTGTTCTCTCTGCGTACCCGATAGGGAAATTGTATTATAAAAATATATATTACAATACAGATGATTTCGAAGAATCCATGTAATTAATCCAGGGCTGTGGAGTCGGATGAAAATTTACCGACTCCGACTCCGGCTCCGGCTTTATTTTATACTCCGACTCCAACTCTTGACTCTGACTTCAATTTTTATTTTATTTTATAATTTACTGCGTCTACCTAATGTATTTATATTGATTTATTAATAATGGATACAGGTATAAATAAAAAAATTATTATATTCGTACACAAATGAAACAATTTAATAAAAAATATATAAACAATACGCATTAAGCAATATCTTCACACAAAAATAATATTAAAAATATATATTAATATTTAAAAAAGAATTAAATAAATTTTTTAAAATAATTAGAAAAACAACACAGGTAGGTATTAAAAAAATAAGAAAACACTTAAAAATAAAATAAAAAGGTTGCTTCATTTGTTTTCATACGTTAACTAAATCTTATTAATATTGTTTATTATTATTTTGATTCAATATTGAATAGAACACAAGATAAAATTTTTGAAAGTAAATATACTTTATATAAATCTTATTTCCTATACGTGGTCTAAATGGAATTAGATCTCAAAAAAAGAATTGCTTCTATTAAGTCAGGATTTATGGAAGCTCTTAAATCTGATTTAATCATTTTAAGCGCGGGAAATAAAGAAAATGTTAAAATAATTAAACGGAGTCGGAGTCGGTCGATTTTTTCCGACTCCGACTCCGCCTAAAATGTTCCGACTCCACGACTCCGGCTCCGACTCCAAATCCGACTCCACAGCCCTGAATTAATCTCGTACAGAAAATTTGTAAAAAAATCGAAAAATTTAAATAAAACTAAAAATATATCTATGTACTAATAATCCATTTCTTTTAAAATACTCGTACGACATCAAAGAAGTTAACACGACATCATAGAAGTTAATACGACATCAAAGAAGTTAACACGACATCAAATAAGTAATTTTTTTATCTATACGTCTTGTCTTTTCGGTCTGTATAGGACACTGGAAAGTTATATCGTGGAGTACATGATGAGCATTTAATTAAAATTTAATTAAATAATACTGGGAAATGTTATCAACATTTCACTATTCTCTGTTACTTCGCAATCCGGTTAATTTAACTAAAGAATATCGAGAGTCTACTAATATTTGAGATAATACTTAAATAAATAATCACCATAAAAAAGTTCATATGAAGTCTCTACGGCCTGATAAGAAGAGAATCTTTGAAAGGAAAAGAACTTGAGTTGTGAAAGATTTTCAATAATGTGTTATTATCCTCGTGCACAGTAAAAAATATTTTTATCAGTTCATGTAGAGCGTCAATATTATAATACCTTTTATATCAAAACTATTGATTGGTTTGATAATTTAATTGACAGTTTATCTTTTGACAGCCTTACATAATTGTTAAATAGCGTTTTTCCAATGTACATAAAAAGCCAAAAGGTTTAACGGAAAAACTTGCCAGAAAGTGTATTCGCTGAGACGCCAGCTTGCTTAACATAGAAAGATTGTTGAGCATTAGAGAACGGTGCCGATACTCATACATTCAATCGTATGTGATTTCTAAACATTTCCGCATTGGTTATGCGGATATTTTGAAGAGATTGCCCGCCATATCACATTATCATTGGCCTCATTATTCTAGAAAGTTAAGAATCACTCGAATAGGTACGAAAGAGGTTACAATAACCTTTTTGATGAACTCCGAACGATACTTATCATATACCCTTTTCTTATTTTTTTAATAACATCGGGAATCGAAATCAAGCACTTTCCAACAAATCAACGAAATTTGCCTCTATGATAGAAAACATAGTGGCACAGTTGGTTTAACATTTGCCTTTTATCTGGTTTTGGGTTCGATTTAAGATATTTCACAAAATAATCCCAATTATAATATTCCTTTAAACTCCTTTTAATATATTTATAACTGATTGGAAGAAAACGCGCAACTGTAATAAATTTGTCATATTTTACCGCATACAATAGAAGTTTATGCAAATACATTCACGCCAGAAATATATGCCAATACATTCACGCCAGAGCCCTCCCAACAAACAGATTGATGATTATACTTTTGAAACTGTCAGCGAGTTTGTATATCTTGGCACTATGGTAACAAACAACAATAATATGTCCACCGAAATCAAACGAAGAATAGCGGCAGCAAACCGATGCTACTGTGGCCTACTGAAGCACATGAAATCTCGTCACCTTACAAGAAAAACCAAAGTCCTTCTTTATAAGACCCTCATCCGACCTGTACTCACATATGGCTCGGAATATTGGACAATCAGTAAGGTCGATGAAAAGGCTCTAGAAACGTTTGAAAGAAAGGTGTTGCGCAAAATCTATGGTCCAATCTGTGACAGCGGAGAGTGGCGTATTAGGTACAATCACGAGCTCTATGATCTGTACAAGGATCCTACTGTTGTGAGGGAGATTAGAGTTGGAAGACTGAGGTAGGCCGGACATCTTCAGAGGATGGGCGAGGGCGAGATCCCAAGGCGAATCATGGATGGTGCGCTCGGGGGGCGGAGAGCAGTGGGGAGCAGCCGAAACTCCGATGGCTGGATGGAGTGGTGAGGGATGCAAACAACATCGGTTATCCGGAACTGGCGTAACGCTGCACAGGACCGTCAGTCATGGGGGCAAGCTCTGCGGGAGGCCAAGACCCGACATGGGTTGTAGAGCCATGGATGGATGGACAATAGAAGTTTTAAAAATATAATTCAAAACAATGCAATACAAAATAGTATAGTAAAGTACTCGTACAAGAAAGTACTGTAAAGTACAGTATGCTACAGAATTGTATAATAAAATATAGTACAGTACAGTTAAACATATTACAGCACAGAGATAATCGTATAGTCATGAACTGAACAATACAGTATAGTACAATACAACTCAGTATAGTACACTACATAAGAGTACATTGCAGTACAATTCTGTATGCTATAGTACAGAACATTAAAGTTCAATACAAAGCATATTACGGTATAGTAAATTATAGTTTAGTACACTACATCGCATAAAAGTAGTGTACAGACCAGTATAATATTGTGCAGTGTAATAAAATTCAATTCAATACGATAATGATGAAATGGATAATCACTTATTGCTCCTCTTTGGGAAAAGCTTTATTATCGCCATCGATATATTTTATAAAATTTCTACAAGAACAAAATAATGGTAGGGTAATCATCGTAGTTCTCTGTGAAGAAAGGAGAAAAGGTATCGAGCCAGTGGTCTGATCTTTTTTTATTTGATTTCATCTGAATAGGAGATTTTTCGCTTCGTTTCCTAACATCGCCGGATATTAAAAACAATTTTGTTTCCCTCTTATTGCACTACATGTTCTCGATCTTATTTCAAGATATGCCGTGGAAAGTTCCTTTTATATGGAAATGGAAGTATCGCTAGCTGTTCAAGGTGTCATATAAACCGTAAACTATTTATTTCAGTTTAAGTAACTTAGAGTGAACGTAACTGGAGAGTGCTCATAACACTTTCTTCTTTATCCTTTTCGTGTTGTATCTGTTAACTGATGTTAGCAATAGTGTTGGCTCCCTTTACCTTGTTAACGGATGCTGTAAACAGACATATTGTTGAATGCCTCTACCACTGTATTCTTGATAAGTAGGGTCATGATATGATCAAAATATTGATTTTTATTTCCCGTTTGAATCATTAAAAATAAACAAATTCGAAAACTTTTTCGTAATTGAAATAAACAATTTTAATTATTTTCTTTATTTATAAATGGCATATTTTCTTTATTTATAAGAAATTTTAGCGTTACACCATTTATGAAAAAAAAACAGCAGGGGATTTAAAGTGAATACACAAATTACCTGGATCTGGGTTTGTAACCTTTCATTTATCGTGTCACCAGTAAACTAGGCTTTTGTCTGTATCCTACTCAGGACATATACTCGTAACATGGAAAAATAAGTTGATGTTTTTTTCCGATTGTTGATTATATAATAAATATCCCGTTGCAAACTCTCACCACCTGGCAATCAGTGAGACTCAATTACGTTACATGTATGTGTTACGCTTATCCAGCCCCGCACACTTGATCATTCCAGACATACCAAAAAGTTCATCCCACAATGTCCTACACATAACCACCAAAAACACACCCAATCAAGAGTTCGCATAAATCTTTGCTACAAGTTATCCCTCTTGCAGATCCAATCACTCGAATCCCTGTCGTAACAACCACGTTTCGATCCACTGTTTAAATTTTTTGCCCCCTTTTGCCTTTATTGAATTTGCCACCACATTGTATATCACAATATACTACTCATGCACGTTTAACTCAACTAAAAACTGTATTTATTATTTATTACATATAAATGAAGAATCCTTAAAGATTTTCTTTGAATCCACTAATTGTTTTTTTTATTCTTCTACTTTTCTGAATTTTGTATTTCTAACCAAATATGTTTTTGAACTCGTACACACAATATGTGGACGGTATAATTCTAAAACAATAGCCACAGCCATGCACTTCTTATCCTCACATTCTAAAAGTTATAATTCATGTTTTCTTCTCATCCTCTGTAATACGATGGTCTGCTCCTGACGACCCCATTCCAGTTGATTTTCTTCCGTATTCCTATACCATTTCTGAATTTTATTTTCCTGTTTGCTGAAAACTTAACTCGAAGCTACGAGTAGGTCCTTGAATATTTCTATATTTTTTATGATTACTATAGAGCAAATAACAATATTTGCGACATTCGACCAATTTCAAAAATTAAAAATACATTTTCTTGTACATTTACTTATCAGTATCACAAATATACACTCAAAATAGCTGTGTGTATTCAATTAGGTCATCCCACTCAGTGGAATTATGATATTCTTACATTAGAAAGCAATGAAATATTACACACACACTTGATAATTTTGACAGCTTCAACTTTGTTGGTTGATTGCAAACGAAAAATATAAGATACATATTTGAGGTCGATGGCGACCGAGGACGAAATAAATAAATATTAGGGCATGCTTCCATCTGACAGATTCCATTAATAATAAAGGTGCAAAAATTTCAAAATAAAATTGACATTAATATTACATTTAACTTTCCATTCGTAATTTTTTTTTCACATACGATTATAAAAAAATAATCAGTAAGGTGTATTATTTTTCTTTGACATTTCATAATCTGTTATGAAAAATTGAGGGATAAGCCCATCCGTGTATTGCCACCCGAGCAAGGCTTAAAACCAAAAATAACAATGTTTATTCAATTTTCGTTTGGTGTTATTTTTGTCCTGAAAAAATACGCATCTGTATTTTTTTTCATCTGTCACCATTAAATTGGTGCTTAAAATAAATATTAATGTTTTTTCCGTTGTTTACGAATTCCGACGTCGAACAAATTTTATTTTATACATTTTTTGTATATAATACATCTCGGGTTTATTACCGTGTGGTAATCTCTTCCAATCAACAAGAAATATGTTAAAGATGCCTTAAGTCAAAACCGGAATAGAACCCTTTTTAAAATTAATTGGGTTCTAACGGGAATCGAATCCGTAACCTACAGGTCGGAAGACAGGTGTCTTATCAAAAAAGGGCTCGGAGGTCAATATGCTGTATTGTACGAGTATTGTTGCATTACGATTTCGAAGTATACAGTACAATCTAGCGGATTTAATACCATGTGACAATTTCTTACTATCAACAAGAATTATGTTTCAGATACCTTAATGGAAAATCTGTCTGGAACACTTTTTAAAGTAAATTAAGCTCTAACCGGAATCTACATGTAATCCTCGGATTAGAAAACAGGCATTTTACCAACTAGGCCTTGGGAGTTAGAAGAAAATTTAAACCATCTTCAGATTCTTTTCTAAATCAGTCTTTAATAATAAACAGTTATATATTAAACTCCTTACTATATCATACATTATCAAACAAATATTCATCCTAAGAATAATTCCGCTATAACTTTTTGATAGCGGCTGAATATTTTACAGTTTCACATATTCCCGCTTGACCATTAGGAATTTTCGTCATGGAGTCCTTTTGTAAAATTTAAAGTATTCTACTTAAGGGGACACGTTCATAACCTCTTTGCGCTAGGCAATATCCACAAAAGAGCCCATCCCAACGGTCGTTTAGAACCAGATTCATATGTCAAAGCCGGGGAGAATACTTGACCCGATCGAACAGATTTTAGATCCGAATGCGGGGAAAAATAGCCTGAAACGTCGTTCAATTTGGTTTCCTTTTGTCGGGCCGCACCCATTTGATGGTTCAAAAAGTCAGTGGTGCTCGATCGGATGTGAAATTCTTTGATGTTTTATTTTAAGCGGTAATTTTATCTCGTACCACCTGTAAAAAGTACAAAGTTAATTAAGTCTCCTTTAAATCTTGTGTGACTGGGACTGAACGGCTGTTTTGACTTGGACTGGTTTGACCGGGACTGTTTTGACCGGGGCTGTTTTAATTGGGGCTGTTTCGACTGAAGCTGTTCTGTAACGCGGGCTATTTTGTCGGGGCTAGTAACGAATTTCATACATATTTCACAGTGTAAGACTATAACTAACGCCCTCCTTATACTTCTTATAATTCATTATTTGATTCAGTCAAAACATTTACAATAACATATGTCAAATATGTAAAACAACACTAAAAAAACCTTTGGCTGAAACACAATTTTTTTTAAATAATTCATATGGTCTACACACGTCACAGGCATTCTTATACCTCTGAGAACTATGCAGAAAAGGTATCCCCGTGGGCTAGTTGACCTCTGTGCTCTATTTGGTAAGACGACTGTCTTTATACTCGGAAGTTGTGGGTGCTATTCCCTTAAGTAACATTTTATTATATAAAAAAAGTTTGAGTCTAGTTTTCAACTTAATGCCTCTCATCAACCATCTTTCTGGTTGGTTGTAAGATATTGTCACATGGCAATAAACCCGTCAGGTTTACTGAATATAACGAAACCTTAATACAATATAGTGCACTTTTCTATCTGAGGGGAGTAACTCAGTCCGTATTACGAGTGGACAAACTTCTGTAGAAAGGTCTAGCACGTTTGTCACACAATAGTTAGTTATCTTATGAATTTGCTATATACGGGCAGGATATAACAATGGATGTACGGGCAGGATATAGGATATAACCCAGTGCCGTTATATCCTACCTGTACATCCACTAATACCCAATCACGCGTTACATCTTTTCAGTCCCAGACGATACCGAACATTTTAGTTCCCAGCAAATGTCGTCTAACTCTATCTTAATATGCCCAAAAGTCTTTTCTTGTATTGTTCGATCCCAAAAAGACTATTTTGTGTTTCCTGCCATCAGGAGCTCGAACAACGTGGTCCGTGCGTAGTCCATCCCATGATATTGTATGTGATCGTACTAGGTTAGTCAAAAAGTTTTGAAAGCGGAAATGAAAATACATTTTTTTTTTGGGGGAAATCACTTTTATTGCTCAGTATAGTCTCCCATAAGATCAATACACTTGGTCCAACGATCTTCCAACTTTGTTGTCCCATCACGGAAGTGACTTTCTGGAAGGCCTGCAAAATACTCCTCTACGACGGCAAAATACTGCAAAATACTCCTCTATAACCTCTTCGTTTGATGAAAAATGCTTTCCACGAAGGAATTTTTTGAGGTTTGAGAACAGCCAGAAGTCAGAGGGAGCTAAATCTGGCGAATAGGGTAGATGCTGCAACAATTCGTACCCCAATTCACTGATTTTCGCGATGGTTTTTTGAGCTGTGTGAGCAGGTGCATTGTCTTGATGAAAAATGATTTTTTTCTTCTGCAAACCGGGTCTTTTTTCACAAATTTTTTCATCCAACTGGTCCAAAAGGTCACAATAATAATCAGAGTTGACTGTCTTACCAGTTTGGAGATAATCAATCAATAAAATTCCTTTTGCATCCCAAAAAACTGACGCTAACACCTTCTTGGCCGATTTCTGGACACGAACTCGCTTCGGAGCCAAAGTGCCTGGTTCACACCACTCCTTAGCCTCTTGTTTTGATTCAGGATCATGGTGGTTGACCCAAGTCCCAAATTTTGGTTTTTCTACTGCTCCATAGATGTCGCTTTCAAAACTTTTTGACTAACCTAGTATGTTACTTAATATATAATATAATACCTGTGTGATTGGTGATTGGTGATTGGTGACTGGTGACCGGGTTGTGTGCCTACGAATATCACCACATGATCTTTGTTCCCTCCTATCGGCGGTTATTCTTCGTATTGTATTGCACTTTAATTGTATCGGAACAACCTAATGAGTTTAATGCCACGTGGAAATCTCTTCCAACTACACAGAAATATGTTAAAGAGGCTTTAACCGAAAACAAGGCTGGAATCTTTTTTTATCTGAGTTCCAAAGGGAATTGAGTCCACAACCCCCGGGCTAGCAGACAGGCGTTTTACCAACTAGGTCACGGAGGCTGTTTATTAATTGTCATGATTCTAAAATTCTTTTATTTTTGAAAAAAGTTTTACCACCATCACAATTAAAGTTTCAACATAAAATAATCGTTTTATTTGTAGTAAAAGGTATTCTGAATATTTCCCAGCCCTGAGATAACACACTCGAAAATCTTGGATCGGGATTGCCGAGACCCGAACCCCGTGACAGCTGTTACCGACGTGAGCCGAAACTCAAACCATCCCTCGATTTCTTTATGTAAAATCTTCACGGACAGGACGAATAATTTAAGGCCACTTGTAAAAAGGTGTCAAGTGTATATTTGATGTCGTCCATTGGGAAAAGACAAATTTACTCCAATTGATAAACCACAAAAATTTACGTGAAAATTGTTCGAATGAAAATTTGTAGAAAATTAGAAATGTTTTTGAAATCATTTCTACTGTGTGAAAGGCACTTACAAAGTAAGAATTAGTTTGATACTCGGATGATTTTCGAGTATTTTGAGTGAAAAGTTTCTTTTTGCATATTAATTAGCTTTACCAGTTATTCGTGCAATTTGTGACTTTAGTTAAGACGTGAAAGGGAATATTTAGTTGGACTTTCTGTATCCTGAAGGGAAAAGGAAATTTCAGAATGAATAATTTCTTTTTAATTATAGGTATTATTATTCGGCTTCTATATTCAGAAGTAAAGGATGGCGTGTAATTTGATATTTTTGGTGTTTAATTTCAAGACTTTAGTTGGATTTAATAATTAAAATCCATTTTACTGCTCATAAATTAGTAAAGAAAGAATTAAAGATGGGATAAAAAAAAATTAGGAAAAATTAAAAACAAATTCATCCTCACCAAATCCCTGGATTTCATCACCCTTTGTGGCGACACGGAAAGGAGGTACACAATCCGACACCAGACGTTGTGACCTGGTTGGAGAAGGTAACCTGCGTGTGACGGACAAATGCAGAAGAATAATGTAACAAAGAGAACTTCTTAATGCAGCAGTTGCCACTATTCTCTCATAAGAATTTCGTTCATTTACCGCGAGCCCTGAAAGAGAGAGTAGAGTTCATGTATTGTAGTAAACATAAGGATACCGGTGTCAAATACAAGACATTCTATGCTCTTTAAAAGAAATGGTAATTTTTACTAGAAAAAATGCTTAGAATGAGATTTATTTTTAGGTGAGCTTCAAGCATTGTCAAAATGTTGTTTGATAACAACTAGTTTCAGGGCCCAGCACAAGACAGTTGGCCTGGCGCTGCCCTTTCAGTGCGAATCATTGTAGACTCGCAGACAAAACATTTCCCCATAAAAGTGATGTTCTTTTCATATACTCGTACTTTGTGGGGGTGTTGAGTTGAATCAGACAACTCAAACAAACGTATTCAGGAAATATATTTTTAGGTTTTTATGCCGCAGATAAATATTTAAATACAGAAATCCCTCAATTTACGCGGGTAATTGGTTTCAGGAAAACCGCATAAATGGAGCCATTGAATGTTATGTACGAGTAAAATAGACGATGTTTTTTTTTTTTTTCTTTCATTTTTTTAATTTTTTTTTATTAAACAAATTAAATTATTGTACAAACATTTGTCAAGGCTATACCTTTATACAAATTTATTACTTAACTAATCTTAATTATATGTTATAACTTATGAACTTACTTAATCTTATTTTCCTACGTATCATTTTATTTTATTTATTCAATCTTAATATATGAGATCTTAGAAATAATTAACACCTATAATACACACCTATCGCGGCATCGATGTCCTGTGGGCTCACCAGAGTTTCAGGAGATAGGCAGAGCTGGTTGTGGAGGTATGCTTTGTAACCCTTCCAGAGATGTTAGGGTAGTTTTTGACTACGGCAATGTCCAGTGTAGAAGGACTACGGGGGTTGGTGAAACAGGTATGTTGATTTGGATAGAATATTTGACAGTTGTGGTTTTCCATATAATTGTACAGCGTCGTTCGGGTTAGCTCTCAAGCAGTTCCAGTAACGGTGCTTGGCATTGAAGTCCTCGGCCATGATGACCTTGGGCCCCAAAGCCAGCACTGCCTCGATGTCCTTTTCCAGAAGTGAACGATAGCCGGTACAATATGCTGCCACAATGGTGACTAGACTGATATCTTTGTAGACTGGGAGATGACTGCTGTAGAATACTCTGTCATTCAATTTAGCAACAGCCGCTGACGCACTTCTGATGCGACTCTTCAGTTCATCATCAAGAGAAGAGTTCGAAGCTAGGACGGTGCCAGATATGTAAAGTTAGGTACGTTCTCCAGTTGCACACCATTCACTCGAATATCGGGTGATTGAATCTCCTCATTCCCTGCAGAACCTGAGTTTTCTTCACATTTATTTCCAGGCGAAACATCTGATACACCTCTGTATAAACATTGCTGACCTCTGGAAGGTCTTTCTCTGAATGCGCAACAAATGTTCGGTATACAATCAAGTGTAAAATAATGCAGTGTTTAACTATCAAATGAATTGAGCGACATTTATTTTATAGAGGTATACTGATTGACCATCACTTGAATATGACGTATGAATAAAATAATGGATTAGCTAAACAGCTTAGTATTTGAACAAGACAATTTTTAATAGCTCCAATATTATTGGTTGATGGTATACAAAAAAATGATGATTTAGAGCGTGGACTAAAATAAATCACGCTGGAAAAAGTACTTTTTGGTATGCTATTTATTTATTGTGTCTTACAACCTTTAGTAAGTTACTCGTAAAATCACCGATATCCAATAACAATATGGTGTGTTGTCTGTTTGTATTAATACCAATGTGGTATGCATTTTGTGGTTATTTATTTATTAAATACTTTATTATATAGTATACAATGATGACCTCCGTAGCCTTGTTGATAAGACGCTTATCTCCCAACCAGAAGGTGGCGGGTTCGATTCCCGTTGGAACCCAAGTTTAAAAAAAGGATTCCAGTGTAGTTTTAACTTAAGATTTCTTTAACATCTTTCTGGTTGGTTGGAAGATATTGTCATATGGTAATTAGCCCGCTAGGTTGTACTGTATATAACGAAACTGTAATACATTACTATGTAATATCGCGGGTATATTGTCAAGTGGCAATGTCTTCCAACCAACAATACGATTGTTTTACAACGTTTTGAGTGAAACGTAGGGGTTTTACATTATTGATATGGAGAAAAAAATTGAGATACCAAAATAACAAAAACCGAATAAAATTCAAGGAATAAAAATGAAACACAAATATAAATTTATTAAGATTATTCATTCATCAGGAAAACACGCTAAGTCACTGTAATGTTTTTTAATAAACTTTTTGAAGTACATTAACGATGGTGCGTTTCTTATTAAGGTACAATCGAGTAAGGCCTTAACCATATCAACAGTGTGGAGTAGTTTTTCCATGTGCTGTAAGAGAGAAGGGAGGCTTAGCCGAGTAGTGGCTCAGGGCAGGGGCGGAGTGCCGTCACGTAGCAGGCCACTCTGTGAATGAAATAAATGCGTCACGAAGGCGTGTTGCCCAAAATCCCACTACGTGCGCCAGGATTAACGCGTGCCTGGGGTTGTCAACCCTTTATACGAATTTTATGGATAATTCCTGTATTTAAAATTTACCATTAATATAAAAATATAAATGTAATTTTTTTATTCCTTTTCAAGATCCTAATACAATCTGGACAGCTAATTAATTAATGGGTTAATTAATTAGCTGTCCAGATTGTATTAGGATCTTGAAACACATAATTACTGTATACAGTAAAATACCGTCTCTACCTATCGTCTTTTTTGTGGACATGATACATATGCTAAAGGTCTAGCTCATTAACCAAATTCTTTTGTTTATATTAAAAAATCGAACGAGCGTATCTCAATCCTTTGTGAATAAAATTATGAAATCTGTAAAATGTGTATTTCTTTTATTAAATTCTGGCTTGAATAATTGTTTCGTACAAGTCCCATGTAATACGTCATTATGTTTCCTCCAATATCTTAAAATAGGTAGAATATAGGCTAAAACCTTCTTGAAAATAAATGTATTATTGTTAGAATTGAGAACAAGGGCTACGTATGAGTATGACTGTATGTATAACTTTTTTAATGTAATTTTTAATCACTCAGAACCCTTATGATCTCTGTGGCCTAATTGGTAAGATGCCTGTCTTTCAATTGGATGTTGCGGGTTCGATTCCCGTTGCACTCATGTTCCAGTCTGATTTTCACTTATGGTAAGGTGGCCTCTCTTACGTTTTTTTAGGTTGGTTGGAAGAGATTGCCATATGTCAATAAGTCCACCAGGTTGTACCGTACACAACGAAAGTGTTTTACAATAATACATGATTTTAAAACTCCCTAATGGAAAAATAATCTCAAGTATGAAACTTCAATGTACGAGTAATACGTCTCTTTGAGGTCACATTTTTGAAATATATATTCTCATATATTTATTTCCCTATAGTTTCATCAGGAACAAAGCGATGCCACAAAATGCCTCCATTCAGGTCGGTCCACATTCTGGCACTTCACATTCCTCGTAGCTGAAGCCGAACCAGTTCTGAGGTCATCTATGGCTGTTGTAATAATTAATTATAGATGTGTTTAGAGATAAATCAATGGTCCCGAGACCTGGAAGATATTTTAAGAGTTGCTCATCCTGGAGGCTTATTTGCAAATACCTTCCTCTTACAAATCTGAAACGTATTATTTGAAAAATATAGAGATCATATTCTCCTTCCTCTGCGAGTTCATGGGATTTGAATACCATAAGGCACCCGTTGGAATCCACTCTTTCACAACACCTAAACCAGGGAAGTCGTTAAGTAGTAGGTAAGAAGAAATTCACAGATACTTCTAATATCTTACGCTCAAAGTTTACCAAAAATTCAATTCCCATTCCATTTTCCAGAGCTCTTTGAGAGAGAAAATATATTTTCTGCTTTTACTACTGCGTTAACTTCCAGCATGAAGTATGTACAATTCAAAACTTTTAACACCTGTGTCGATCCACCTCTTGTCACAAAAATGTATAAGTAAGGGTTTGCGAGGCTCTTGATGACTATGGCAGAAATAATTTCCAGAGAGACACTGTGATCAAAAATTAATCTAAGGTCCCCAGATAAAAATAAACCAACCTTTAAATCATCGCATTCATTCGTATGGCTATCCATATATGTATCTACGAGTAAATTGGTGATTTGGACATATTGAAGAGTGTGGCAGCGAGACAACATTGTCATCGGCCCCATTAATTGAACAAACAAAAAATAACATTTTTTGTGTATGAAAGTTCCGTGTACTCGCACTTTAAATTGAGAAGCACTGTTCTGCTTTACTTGTAAAGTAAACAAGGCAGGATAAAAAAGGAATGCATTCCAAAAATCTAGTGGCTGCCGAATCCAAACCTGTCAAATTGTGGAAAGGGGCTTTCGGGCTGGGCTCTCACTTTGAAACATGAGTGACGGACAATGAATATGCATGAGGAACCCTTCAAAATGTTAGCAGTATTTTATTTTTTGAATATGTTTAACGAAGACAAGTGAGCTCGTATACATAAACTTCAAAATTTACACAAATTTAAAATCACACGAATCACAGTTTCTCAATTTAACGTGTTCTCTGATGATGTATTGGATCTCACAGAGTAATTATAAGGAGAACTGTATTCAAATTACATTCAGAATAAAAAAATAAATATAGGATTGTTCTTTTTAAAATAGTATATCTAAAAGGATTTTGAAAGCAAATTATTTATTGACAATGCTAGGACCTTTTTAATTATAAGTTATACAAATTAAAATCACAAAAAATATGATTAAAGACACAGATTAAAATTATTTAAAAGTTATTCAAATTTAAAATCCCATTCAATATGGGGGGGGGGGGGGATCAATGGAATAATGGTAGTGCCTTATTATTTAAGAGTAATAAATCTCATTTTTGACTTTCATTAATTGTTTAAAAGAATTTTTCAAAATGATTGCTTTTTTTTAGAAAAACAACCCTTTTATGTGTTTGACGTGTCGAGCACCTCCCTTAAATCACTTGATCCCTGTATAACCTTTATAAACCTTTAATGAAAGCCCTTTGATGCATAAGTAGCAAAGTCCAAAGAAATACTCTGAAGTTAGTTTAAAATATTTAACAGAATTAGAGTTGATGGTAATTAATATATTATTAGACCAAATGGGTTGGATGAGTTGAGGCGATCGCTGGGAAAATTTTAATTGAGGTAATGATAAGAAGTATAACACACAGAACAACATGAATTTGAATTGAGGTAATGATAAGAAGTATAACACACAGAACAACATGAATTTACGAGATATATAGATGTGAAGGAGGCGAGAGCTGTATTAACTAAAGAAAGGTACGGAGGTATTTCCACTCTGCCTACCCAAAAAGGACATGCCGCGATGGTATGCATGTAAGTCTGTGAAAAGCTAACTAGATTAACTCCATAGGATATGAAACTAGGAAAGTCAATGATTTTTCATTATAGAGAGATACTAACTTACGTGTCAATAAAATATGCGCTAGAAAAATAATGTACATAATAAATCGATAGGGTTGCCCGGAATATAATTTTTAATTTTTTTGGTCAAATTTAAACGCAAAATTAAACCGAATGTTCGTGAACTTTTTCAATCTCTAGTGTCGTAGAACGCTGGTAATACACCTGTATATAAAAAGTATATATAAACATGCCCGTATTCGAATGCAACCTTTTGTCAAAATTTCAAAGCAATAGGTGAAGAATTTTCGATGATTAGAGATTTTTAACATACGAACATTTACATTTTTATTTCGTTAAAACGTGCTATAGAAACGCATTTCTATTAATTTTGATATTAAATGTCAAAAGCTGATAAATTTTGTATGAACATTTCTCAGTAATAGGCGAAAACTTCATACATTTCACTCGAAAAATTGGCATTGACAGCCAAGTTTTCGAATATATGTACAAAATTTTAACATAATTAATGTTTGTTCAACGTGTTGTCGTGATTTTCGTTGCAAGCCTCTAATTTTGCGACATTTCAATCTTGTGCACTAATATTTTTTAGATTAAATAAATTTTTCTATTTTTTATCAACAATTCGGTCATTTTCGTACAAAAATGCTAGAAACTATCAATGCATCGTTAAAACGTGCGATAGAAACGCATTCTTTTAATTATGATGTAAAACGTCCAAAACTGATAAATTTGTATGAATATTTCTCAGTAATAGGCGGAAACTTTCTACATTACACTCGAAAAAATGGCTTTGACGGCCAAGTTTAAGAATATATGTACAAAATCACCCCAGAGTTAATGTTTGTTTAACGTGTTTTCGTAATTTTGGTCCCAGATCCCTAATTGTTCAAAATATCAATATTTTGGATCAACATTTTTCAGTTTGAATGAATTTTGACTAACAAGAAAACAATTTTTTTGTACAAAAATTCTAGAATTAACAATGAATCATGAAAATGTACGATAGAAACGCATTTGCGTTAATTATAATATAAAACGACATAACCTACTAAATTTGTGTGAACATTTTTTAGTAATCGGCGGAAACTTCACGCATTTCACTCAAAAAATTGCCATTGACGGCCAAGGTTACGAATATGTGTACAAAATCCCAATAGAATTAATGTTTGTTCAACTTGTTTTCGTGATTTTCGTCCCAAACCTCTAATTTTGCGACATTTCAATCTTTTGCGCTAACATTTTTAGTTTAAATAAATTTTTCTATTTTTTATCAACAATTCGGTCATTTTCGTACAAAAATACTAGAAAGGATCAATGCATCGTTAAAACGTGCTATAGAAACGCATTTCTATTAATTTTGATATTAAACGTCAAAAGCTGATAAATTTTGTATGAACATTTCTCAGTAATAGGCGGAAACTTCATACATTTCACTCGAAAAATTGGCATTGACGGCCAAGTTTACGAACATGTGTACAAAATCCCAACAGAATTAATGTTTATGTATCGTGTTTTCGTGATTTTCGTCCCAAACCTCTTTTTTGCGACATTTCAATCTTTTGCGCCAATATTTTTCAGTTTGAATAATTTTTTTATTTTTTATCAACAATTCGGTCATTTTCGTACAAAAATGCTAGAAACTATCAATGCATCGTTAAAACGTGCGATACAAACGCATTCTATTAATAATTATATAAAACGTCAAAATCTGATAAATTTTGTATGAACATTTCTCAGTAATAGGCGAAAACTTCAAGTTTAAGAATATATGTACAAAATCACGCCACAGTTAATGTTTGTTCAACGTGTTTACGTAATTTTATTCCCAGACCCTTAATTTTTCAAAATTTCAATATTTTGGATCAACATTTTTCAGTTTGAATGAATTTTGACTAACAAGAAACCAATTTTTTGTGCAAAAATGCTAGAAATAACAATGAATCATAAAAATGTATGATAGAAACGCATTTGCGTTAATTATAATATAAAACGTCATAACCCATTAAATTTGTGTGAACATTTTTTAGAAATCGGCGGAAACTTCACACATTTCACTTGAAAAATTGCCATTGACGGCCAAGTTTACGAATATGTGTACAAAATCCCAACAGAATTAATGTTTGTTCAGCGTGTTTTCGTGATTTTCGTCCCAAACCTCTAATTTTGCGACATTTCAATCTTTTGCGCTAATATTTTTCAGTTTAAATAAATTATTCTGTTTTTTATCAACAATTAGGTCATTTTTGTACAAAAATGCTAGAAATGATCAATGAATCGTTAAAACGTGCTATAGAAACGCATTTCTGTTAATGATGATATAAAACGTCAAAACCTGATAAATTTTGTATGAACATTTCTCAGTAATAGGCGGAAACTTCATACATTTCATTCGAAAAATTGGCATTGACTGCCAAGTTTTCGAATGTATGTACAAAATCCCAACATAATTAATGTTTGTTCAACATTATTTCGTAATTTTCGTATTAAATCTCTAATTTTGCGACATTTCAATCTTCTGCGCCACTATTTTTCACTTTGAATAAGTTTTTTTATTTTTTATCAACAATTCGGTCATCTTCGTACAAAAATGCTAGAAACTATCAATGTATCGTTAAAACGTGCGATAGAAACGCATTCTTTTAATTATGATGTAAAACGTCAAAAACTGATAAATTTTGTATGAACATTTCTCAGTAATAGGCGGAAACTTTCTACATTTCACTTGAAAAATTGGCTTTGACGGCCAAGTTTAAGAATATATGTACAAAATCACCCCAGAGTTATCGTTTGTTCAACATTATAAAACGTCATAACCTACTAAATTTGTGTGAACATTTTTTAGTAATCGGCGGAAACTTCACACATTTCAATCGAAAAATTGCCATTGACGGCCAAGTTTACGAATATGCGTACAAAATGCCAACAGAATTAATGTTTGTTCAACGTGTTTTCGTGATTTTCGTCCCAAACCTCTAATTTTGCGACATTTCAATCTTTTGCGCTAACATTTTCAGTTTAAATAAATTTTTCTATTTTTTATCAACAATTCGGTCATTTTCGTACAAAAATACTAGAACTGATCAATCCATCGTTAAAACGTGCTATAGAAACGCATTTCTATTAATTATGATGTAAAACGTTAAAAGCTGATAAATTTTGTATGAACATTTCTCAGTAATAGGCGGAAATTTCGTATATTTCACTCGAAAAATTGGCATTGACGGCCAAGTTTACGAATATATGTACAACATCACATCTGAATTAATGTTTGTTTAACGTGTTCTCGTGATTTTCGTCCCATACCCCTAAACTTTTCAAAATTTTAATATTTTAGATCAACATTTTTCAGATTGAATGAATTTTGACTAACAAGAAACCAATGTTTTGTACAAAAATGCTAGAATTAACAATGAATCATGAAAAGGTGTGATAGAAACGCATTTGCGTTAATTACAATATAAAAAGTCATAACCTACTAAATTTGTGGGAACATTTTTTAGTAATCGGCGGAAACTTCACACATTTCACTCGAAAAATGGCCATTGACGGCCAAGTTTACGAATTTGTGTAAAAAATCCTAACATAATTATTGTTTGTTCGACGTGTTGTCGTGATTTTTGTCCCAAAGCTCTAATTTTGCGAGATTTCAATCTTTTGCGCCCATATCTTTCAGTTTGAATAAATTTTTTTATTTTTTATCAACAATTCGGTCATTTTCGTACAAAAATGCTAGAAATTATCGATGCATCGTTAAAAAGTGCTATAGAATCGCATTTGTGTTAATTATGATATAAAACGTCAAAACCTGATAAATTTTTTGTGAACATTTCTCAGTAATAGGCGGAAACTTTCTACATTTCACGCGAAAAATTGGCATTGACGGCCAAGTTTAAGAATATATGTACAAAAACACCCCAGAGTTAATGTTTGTTCAACGTGTTTTTGTTATTTTTTTCCCAGACCCCTAATTTTTCAAAATTTCAATATTTTGGATCAACATTTTTCAGTTTGAATGAATTTTGACCTACAAGAAACCAATTTTGTGTACAAAAATGCTAGAATTAACAATGAATCATGAAAATGTATGATAGAAACGCATTTGCGTTAATTATAATATAAAACGTCATAACCTACTAAATTTGTGTGAATATTTTTTAGTTATCGGAGGAAACTTCACAGATGTGACTCTAAAAATTGCTATTGACGGCCAAGTTTACGAATATATGTACAAAATCCCAACAGAATTAATGTTTAATCAACGTGTTTTCGTGATTTTCGTCCCAAACCTCTAATTTTGCGAATTTCAATCTTTTGCGCCAATATTTTTGAGTTTGAATAAATTTTTCAATTTTTTATCAACAATTCGGACGGCCAAGTTTACGAATATATGTACAAAATTATGACAGAAATATTGTTTGTTCTACGTGTTTTTCGTCCCAAACCTCTAATTTTGCGAAATTTTAATCTTTTGCGTCAAATTTTTCAGTTTAAATAATTTTTCTTATATTTTACCAACAAATCGGCCATTTTCGTACAAAAATTCTAGAATGGTCAATGAAGCATGGAAACGTGTGATAGAAACGCATGTGTGTTAATTATGATTTATAACGTCAAAACCTGATAAACGTTTTGTGAACATTTCTCAGTAACAGGCGGAAACTTCATACATTTCTCTCAAAAAATTGCTATGCCATTGATTGTTGTCCCAAACCCATAATTTTATGAATTTTCAATGTTTTGGATCAAAAAAAATTTTAGTTTGAATGAATTTTGACTAAAAAGATATCAATTTTTTGTACAAAAATGCTAGAATTAAGTTTAACAGTGTTTTAAAAAGTTATTGCAAATAATTTTCGTGATGGCATTGTGTTTTAAAGGTATTTAATAATTTATTTATGTCATAATTTTATTAATTTATTTATACTTTAGATTATTTTTATAAGAATAACATATTCATGAAATTTCATCCAACACGTTTTATTGAGTTCAAAGTTTAACACATCTTACACATAACCTTACAAGATGTCTTACACATAACCTTACAAGATGTCTTACACATAACCTTACAAGATGTAAGGTTATGTGTAAGATGTCGTTAGACTATGAAACTAAGTTTAAAAAATAATCTTATATTAGGTGTTAACATAAGTTTACTTGAACTTGCTGTAGGAATTTGTCTTACCACGGATTTGTGAGGAATTTAGGAAGGAGGAGAACTATTGTTTTCAGTAAAATGGTGCTCCCTCCCATTATCACCGTGATGCGAGGGCCTATATTGATGAAAGTTTGTCGAACAGATGAATTGGATATATATATCTAGCATTGAGTACCCCCTGCGCTCAACAGACCTCACGCTAAAGAACTTTTTTTGTAGGGTCTCATCATAGATAAAGTTTATGGCACAAAACTGGAAACAAATGATAAATTGAGAGCAGTCATTGAAAGAGAATGCGCCCAAACACTAAAACAAATGCTTCGTGATGTTAGCGATTCTACGTTATCAGCAGTGCATATACCAGAGCGGTAATGCATTTGAGTACTTTAACAAAAATCCTACACCTGTCTTCGTTAACTTGGAGTTTTTAATCTACCTTAATAAATTCTGAATTTATAATCAAATTGTATATACATTTTTAGACACCCTATTTACATTGTAATAACATTCAGCCGCGACCTGGCAGCTCTATTATGATACGGTATGCACGAGTACGAGTAGAGAGAGATATATAATGTCGTATTTGAAGTAGAATTAAAGCAACATTAAACTTGTTTAATTAGTGAGATGATACTTTTGAAGACCTTGGGAAACATCTCTCTTTTATGTTTAAAAAGATGACCCACTTTAGGCTTGAGAAGAAAAACGTAAAGATTAGTGTACAATTTCAGTGTAAATCGTTTCTAATACAGCAGTGTCTCGTTATATGATATGATTTTTATTTAATACTAGCTGTACCCGGCCACGCGTTGCTGTGGCTCAGACTGGTTAAATGGAAAAGAGAGAAAAGAGAAAGCACACGTTTCTAATATGTTTAATTTCACAATGCTTGTGGGTATACAATATTTTTGACGTCTTTCAGCCACTCTCAGCATGTCGCGTTCATTATGCTGAAGAACGAAGCAGATGTGAATCTGCAGAACGCGATCGCCGTGCTCGCAACCGTGCATCCTCAAGTCTGGCTGCACGTCACTCTGCTGCTTCATCGGCATTTTAATGAACTAAAGCAGATCGATTGCACTGAAAAAGAAGAAAGAAAGTTATAACAAAAAAACATATAAAATTACGAAACATTAAAAAGGAACCGAATAATATTGTTAAGTTCGTAGACGTCTTTGTTCTTGGCGGCAAGAATAGCTCGTTCACTCAGCCATTCGTGATTCTTATAATTGATTTGAATATTGGGAAATACTTTTTCAACCAATTCTTCTTTTGACGTCACGGATGGCATTCCCAATTGATTGAGAACTTTGTTCGCGATTTCTAAGCACAAATCTTCAATCATTACCAACGCTTCGTTATAGATTTCTGCTGAGAAATCCATGTTCATATTTGAATTTTCCTCGCGTATTCGACGTAAAATATCTTCAGCTATGTGTGATTTATATTTCTCCCATAACTCTGTTGGACATGACGGAGAGCAGGTGGTCAATATGATTTCAAACAATGCACGAATTTGATTTGGATGTGACGTGTTGCAGGCGTCATTAATGTATACATCCCAGTGTCGGTCATTCTCCAATAAATTCAGAGCTTGACATGCACTGCGGAAAGTGACATGTGTAACGCCGTTGACAATTCTCAATTGCTGGAAAGACGTTGGACCGGGCACATTTACCAACAGCATGCGAAGAGAGAAGCATTCATCTTGATTGGGATGCACGGTGTACAGTCTGCTTATCGTAGTTTCTTTGAATATGCCAGCTTGTCCGTCGACTCGCTCTCGTCGGTTGCGTCGTTCAAATGATTTACTACTCACATTCCACATGTAATACGTAGGCACTTCCGAATACAGCAGTGTTTTGTGTCAATGTCAAAATGATACACGTCATTTTGACATAACGTGAAGAAAGCAATTAACGTTGTAGCCGGTGGATTCAGGGCTATTTGTTGCACATTTGCAGCTGTGAAATAAACGCGTTGTCCATTTTCTAGATGTACTGCTAAGTGAACAACATGTATGGGAAAATGAAAGAATTCGCCATACAGCTTCATTGCTGCTTATGTATCTACCAGCCTGATACTGTGCGATTTCATCGATATGCTTTCTGGTTGCACGCCAAAAACTGCCATGTCGCTGCCTTTATTCACGTACTTACAAATGTATTTGATCGATTTAACGGAGTTACAGTATTCCACGTTTATGTGTGCTTTTTTTTTTTTATTCTGGCAAGTTTATTGCCATGTGGCAATCTCTTTCAACCGATCAGAAATATGTTTTTAAAGGGCCCTAATAAATAGCAAGTTATTTAGGTAAATACATTACAAAAAACTAACAATAATGACAAATTAATACATCTTGTTACAAATTAGCAAAATGTGGCAGTTCGTTAAAATCAAATGTGACGTTTGTCAAAAGTTTATGTTAGTTGCATGAAACACGTGAAACTTTTAATAATTTAAATGTATAAACCATAGACAAACACATACCATGAATTCAAATGAAAATCAATCGACACAGCTCAAATTCACCGCTAATTGCACTGAAAAATACGAAAAACTGTTTAAAAAAAACCGAAAAAGACTGCTGCTATTATTACCACGCACATAGTACAAAATGGCAGATAAAAATTTAGTATATCGTGTGTTGCTTTTACGTACAAACAGATGGCGCTTTTTTTCAATAAACGTATTTGATAATTAAATATTTATGATTTAAATATTTATTATTAAATATTTAATTATGTAATATTTATTATTTAATATTCGGGTGTCTTACTAACTAGCGCATGAAGAATAAATCGAGATGAAACTTAAAAAATAAAATATTCTAAATACGTGGAACGTCTTCTAATTTTGTGACATAACATTTAATAGTAGCTGGCTTCACATTGTATTATAAATCTCCTAAAACCATTACGCACATTGTTTAGCGGACATTCTTCAAGTGTTGATACATGATCTGCTTACATTTAACCGAATGCTCATGTTTCGTGACGAGTATAATATAAGGCGCAGTACAAAGCGAAGGATTCAAGTACAATAATTGTCATTGGTGCCACTGGAGATTATGTATGCCAATATCGTAGGTATATCTGGTATATATTGTAAAAAGCTTCAGTATTTGCAACTTGTGTGCATCTATTTTTTTATCGGATCCCTAATTATTAACAACAGTTCTGCGCCATTTGACTCGATCTGCTACTGCTTATATTGTAAGACTTTTGAAACCCTTGATAAATGCAAAATTGTCTTGTTTTTACGATTCATGATCTACTCATATTGTAAAGTTCTTGAAACTCTTTCAATATAGTAAGGAGGGCATTCCTTGAATTCGTGATTCATGGTTCACATTCTAAAACTCTTGAAACCTTTCCGATACAGTGGGAAGCGAATATTCCTTGACTGTATGATTCGTAGTCAACTCACATTATAAAGCTCCTGGAACTTTTCTGATATAGTGAATTACGAACGTTTCTTGACTGTATGATTAGTGGTCTATTCATATTATAAGGTTCCTGAAATCCTTCCAATAAAGTACAGTGGACATTCCTGGAATTTGTGATTCATGGTCTGCTCACATTATAAAACTCCTGAAACCTTTCCAATATAGTGAAACAGCGACTGTATGATTTGTGGTCTGCTCACATTGTAAAGCTTTTGAAACTTTAGGGAATCGGTCGTTAAAGGAAGAGATGATGATGGTTTGTTGATAAATAATAAAACACGTTAGATCGCAATGCGGAAAGAGAGAGTGTCTATTTGTATAGTAACGTAAGTATTTATATCTTTTTGGAATGTGCGCGAGAGTGCGCTCGCGATATGCTTACGTCTCGCTTCTGTGAATGCAGAAACGGTTATTGTCGTATGTAGGTATTCATCTAAATACGGAACTGGTGAGATAGCCGTGGTGCGTTCTCTCTCTCTCTGGCGTGTGGTGCGGTCGCTCGGCCGGCGTCAATGGCCGGCATGTGACCTTCGGACTGTTTACTATAATTTATCGAGGAATCCGAAGGTCGTTTCATCGGTCATTGACCGTATGTATGCGACAATATTCCGCGACGACCGCCACAAAACCTTTCCGATATAGGGAACAGCGAACATTCCTTGACTGCATGATTTGTGGTCTGCTCACATTATAAAGCTTTTGAAACCTTTTTGATATAGTAAACAGCAAACATTCCTTGACTGTTTGATTTGTGGTCTGCACACATAAAGCTTCTGAAACCTTTCTGATATAGTGAACCTTTCTGATATAGTGATATGGTCTGCTTGATTTTTTCTCCCTCTCAGTTGAACATGGATTGATCCGACTTATAGACTGGTGGATTGTAGATGCTGAAAATTGTAACAAGTATCTTTTCCCACACATTTAAAAATATTTTGAAGGGCTTTCGTCTCAAGTTTGAAAGGAAAACAAATTGAAATGAATAATTTTTTTGTCTTTTATGATCAACCAACCGTGTTCAGATAAAAAATTCAATATGTCTAATATGGTTTTAAATAAAAGTTTTTTTTATATTTGTTAATTGGTGATACTGTTGATACACATGATCTTACTATTTGGATTTGACTAAACTGACAGGTGATAACGAATAATTATCAAACATGTCACGGTTGATAAACCGTTTTCTTTTGATCCTGTGATACATTTTTTAAACTTATTCATATATATCAACACGCAACTACTTAAAATGAAGATAAGCGCTTTTTGAAAAAAAAAGAAGTTAATAAGTTTAATATTCCATCTCAAAAAACGCTAAGATCATAACTTTGAATATCTTAGAAAGAAATCTTTAATCAAGCCAATGAACAAAAAGCAATTAAAAAAGTTGGATCAAATAGTATTTAAATATTCTCTCTAGTGTAAACGGGACTTTATTCAACACTTTACTTAGTGGGATCCAGTTGAGTGGTATTTATTTAATCTTAACTAAGTTTAAACATTGAGGCGTCTATTTCTATAAGACTTCTAGTCTATAAAAGTACTAAATTAGTATCGCTAGATTTGGTTAAACTTTCACAACCACAACAATAAGGGTTTCCTGTCCAAAGTACGTAATAAACTGTAAAAAATAGTGTTAATAAGTGTTATGATTACTGTTTTTACAGTGTTAGTAATAAACTGCCTTGTCTACGGTTTCAAATCCAAGAAGACCAGATTTAGAGCCCCAATACAGGGACATAACGTAATTTGTAAAAAGCTTGGGTTCAATGACAGAACAGTTTATTTAAACCAAATGCGCAGAAACAAAATGCACCGTGTTTATTTTATGTAGTGCCAAAGGAACCCACGCCCAACGTATGTTACAGTTAAAAAATGCCTGTAGCTGAAAAAAAACTCAAATTGATGAATTTTGAAGGCTAAAATAGTCCACTTGTTTGTTTGCTCAGGGGTAATTTAGTTAACCCATCCGTTCTGAACAGTCCTGGTTAGTATGTTCCGGATAATTACTTGAGACAATGCACACACATATTGCTCTATCAACTTATAAATCGAATCAACCTGCCTTTAGAAATGCTGGTAGGCAGAGCAATCATACTTTTAACCGTGTGTGGCCTCATATAGACGTGTTTCATGTGTCGTTTAGCTCCTTTAGGAAAAATCTCGTAAATTTAGTTTAATACTTGAAATAATTTCATTTTTTATACTATTTAACATGCTACATTTTGTAAAAATGTTTTAGCGTTTCATATACATTTTTACCATTGTTCTTACCAAGTAAGTCTTAAAATGTTGAATTGTTGAATAAACGTTTTTTTTGTACTAGTTATGTTTGGTCCTTGTACGACTTAGATAAACCTGTATGTCCAAAGGACCTGAAAAATAAATTAATAAATGCAGTTTAATAATCTTTTCGTGCCTGTTTTTATGGCGATAAGATGGTGGTGATGATGAAGCACTCCTTACTATATAATAACTATCATATCCAGAACGATCTCAAAATATTTGTAATAATAATAAATGGACAATTTATATAGCGCTGTTTAGAGAGCCAACTCTCCTCAAGGGCGCTCCAGTAACGAATTTCTCCTCAAGGGCGCTCAAGTAAAATAAAATATGATTTGATCTCATAAATTAAGATTTTGAAAATGGATAAATGTCCTGAAGCGTAAGAAAAAACAAAATAATATGAAAAGCCACTACAACAAATACTATTCAAAATGCCTTTTTGTAGGTCTTTGGGGTCGCGTCAAATAAAATATAGGTTAATTCGTATGAAATATGCACGTGAGAGTTGTTTTCCCTATTTTTAGAGCCCTTTTATGTGATGTTTGAGGTTAAAGTATGAGTGCATATATACATTTATAATTTAGGTACATATAAGGATAAACCTGACATGAAATTGAATAAGACAGGGGTAAAAATACGTCACGAGGATTTCTCTTTTTCTTTAGCATTTTTTATTCATGTATACATGTTCATTCATTACTAAATTTGATATTTTTGTATTCAAATATCTACAGAAATTATCTGTATTTACTGTCAGTTTATTAAAAATTAAATTTCAAATCAGGACGTAAGCCCATGAAACAAAGCTAACAAAACAACTTATCATTTCCGGCACGCATCTGTCCTTCATCAGCATACTACTAGTATTAATATACTCGTAGTTGCCCAGGACTTGAATACTGATGAGATGTTATTGTCATCTTGAAGTTATTGTTTTCCAGAAGAAGTAGGTAATCCACACGTTACTCTCGTTGTTACTATAATCTCTAGCTACTCCTCCGCGTTGATCTTCTGTGAGAAATCAGCTCTATCCTAGATGCCCACTTCCTTCCGCCAACGTCATATGTGGATCTTGCTGAGCTAACGCGCTGACTGTTTCTCTTACGTCTAGTTGTTGAGGTCATTTTTTTACCTCAACGTCAGTTGCATATGTTAGTTGTTGTCGAACAACCATTACATCTGACATATCTCCCATAAATCTACTAATTTAATTTACAAGCTCAGGTTGAAGGCAGTTTCAATCAGACAATCTGTCTCAGTAATTGACATTTCTAACTTGAAACATTTAAGGGTGTTTTCATAGTAAAAAAATAACCCAAGTCGTTATAGAAAATATTCCAAGGGAACCTACTCCAGGAGAGATAAATATTACCTACCCTTAATGATGCACCCTGCAGGACCGGGCTGTCAAACAGTAAATCTGCCGCGTGTCGAGCAACATGACTCCGGAAGAAATTACAGCATCGCTTTATTAAATGTCACCTGCTGAAATATCACGACACGCCACTGTGAGTAATTAGTTCCGGCAAGGATTAATTCCACTTCAGGGGGTTGTTAATTATTACTCTTAATTATTTCAATTTTATAAATTCCTTAATATTACTACTGTTATTGATTTTTAGTTAAATTATCTTCAAATATAGGCTGGTCCTATTGTATGGAATAAATTTATTCAGGAATATTTTAAAAGCAAGAACGCTGACCCATAAAACAGGCTTCATAAGATAAGAGTTTTAAGAAATGTTGTAATGTAATGGAATCTTTGGATTGACTTTGGCCACTATAAATGCTCAAAATTTGTATTAAAAATTGAGTCTGGAAAAGTAAATATTTTCTTTATTCTTCAAGAATGGAAAAGTAAATATGTTCTTTATTCTGCTTGCATTTAAAACCAAAATAAATTAGAACATGGGTTAGTCTTTTTAAACATTTTTTTAATAAAACGTATGTGTAAAAAATTTAACGCACTCTAGCTCTTTCCTTTTCTAAAAAGAAATACTACGAGTATCTACATGTTTTGATTAGTTCCAAAAAACATGAAAACTCCAGGTTTTGGAGAAAAGGAGAATAAGTTTCCTATACAAATTATGTACATTATATTTTTTATTTATGTAATTTACACAATACCTTATTATATCAATATATTTAAAATAAAAAATGTACATACTAAAAATATGAAATACACCAATAAGATAACCATTATATATCCCATTACTTAGGAAGCTCTACGTACTTTATTTAATTAATATTTGTCGACATGTTGAGATGGTGATATATGAGGCCCATTTAAAAGGAAGCCCGGGAAGTAAACTAGATCGATACTTCTCGTAGATATTGCCAGGCTAAGTATCATAAACAAATATTTATGTTGTTTAACTTAAATAATTTTCCGATTTTTTATAGAGAGACTTGCATAACCTTAACTCTTTCACGGCTACGGACCACTTAACTGGCCCATACATAATACGTGCCGTCCTGGCGAGCGGCCTTTTAAGTGGCCACTAACTTTGCGTGTCGATATCTCGGCCAAAATTAAATTTTCTTTAAAATTTTTAACCTGAATATAAGACAAAACGTATCCTCTAGTGACGTCTCTGTTAAAATCATCAAAACTTCAAGTACTTGATCCATAAGAAGGATTTAAACAGACCCCTTGCAGACCGTCGATATTTAAAGCATTTTGAATAATCGCGCCACGCGTTCGGGCGATCCGAAGGTCATGTTTCTAATGACGATTGCTCCCGATCAATATGAAGTATTATGCGTCAATATTTTTTTTTGTAAGTACGCGTATTGTATATTGAATTAATTGCCTTTTTCATTGTTTATGGATTATTGTTTTCTTTGTATAATAAACATACTTTTATTTGTATAATAGTGTTATAAGAATATTTTCTAATATTACGTGTGTATAGTGTCAGCTAAAAAATGCATCGGCGCACAGTTCGACAGTACTCAGATTCAGGATAATGGTGAGTCATATTTTTATGTAGATACAATATAAATTTATTGACTTAAACCACCGCCGCCTGTGGGACACACGAAAGATACTCGAGCCATCGCCGTAAAAAGGTTAAAGGTGATTTATATAATTAAAAAAAAAACAAAAAAAATGGGGTATCAACATAAAAAATGTCCGAATTTAAAAATCTAAATTAATATAAATATTTATTGTAAAAAGTGCCTATTTTCTGGCGGGGACAGCTAGTGAAATAATGCATCTCTCAATTGTATCAAAATGTCAGACACCATTTTCATCTATTTGAATTGAAATCGTTGGCACATGTCGCATTGAATAATGGAAAATGTTAATATATTTCTTAACAAACGGTTGAAGTGAGTTGAAGCAATACTAAAATAACTCCACTGGAGCAGAGAGAAAAAAGAAGAGTGCAAAACGGACAGAATAGGTCAAATGAAGTGGAAAAGCATGCGAAAGAATAAAGGGAATATTTGATAATGTAGTTTAAAAAAATAACACGGAGAGAAGAGAGAAATAAAGAATTTTACAAAGAGTTGAGAGCGAAAAATGGTAAACGTTCAGAGTTTGAGTAGATTTTAGATCCAGTTTCATTCCATTGAAGAGTATTAAAATGGGCAAATTACTCGTATTATTAAAAAAAGTAATTTGAAATGTTGGAATTGGTAAAAATCTGATAACATCAGAAGTTTGAAATATGTTATTTTATCTGAAAATGGCTGTTTCCTTTATCGCGTGATCAATGCTGAGTGTCATGGTCTTCTGCCATGTCTCAAACTCGGCGCACCACCTGTCTTCATCCGTTCAGGTTTTGGGCCATACTAAATGCAGCACACAAAGAGAATCCTGTTCCTGTTGACTCCTTTAATTCATCCGTTCATTTCATAGCACACCTTCCTCTTGCTCGCCTTCCCTCAACTATCTCCGTGATCACCAATTTCTCCAGACTTGGATATTTTTGTCATAGTTTCTTAATTATAACGTGAAAAATTGGTTATTAAACTTCCTATCATACATTTGGGAAAGCACCATCAAAAGACCAATTTTTATCTTAAAAAAGTAAAAACGTTTTTATGTGTAAATAAGAAAAAACCGTAAAACGGAGAATTGGGCGTATTTTAAACGCATAACATTTCTTTTTCTTTTCAGCAAAGTGTCGCCTCTCATTGTTAAAGTAAAAATGGTAACCAAAGACCATAAATTAAATCTTTCGTCGAGAAATCTCGGCAAGAGCACAAGCCGAATGCGCACAGTTCATATTTATTATATGTGGAAAATGTCTCGAGAGTTAAACGTGGCCGGATTAAGATTAATGACTGGGGGAGAAGCACTCCTTGAAAAAGTCACGTTGGTTGTAATCCCTGAAAATAGTGAAAAATTCTCAGTTTCTCATTGGTGGTTGGGGATTTGCTTTAATGGGCCTTTCTGGGGATTTCATTTATTACTGATTCTGAAACTCCAGGAAAAATAATAAGATACCCGTACCCGTGTTATTTTGCAATATGAAATTATTCAAATCCGAAATCAACACGCGCACTTGACATATTGTATATATACTCGTACGGTTGTCCGGAAAGAAGTTGCGTATTTTCGGATAAATATCGTCAGGACCAAATTTTTGCCTCTAACTTCATCAGAAACGTGCTGAATGTATATTATTATTAAAGGTAATAGTTAAACGTATTTTTCGAACATATTTTACTCAAATTACTTGAGCGGCTTTTGGCAATTTTTTTAAGATGAAAGAAAATATTTTTTTGTGCTTGCTGCTTTTTACTACCACAAATGCGACGCCAATAAAAAAAATGATACGCAAAATGTATGGCAACGATGTAGTAAGCGATTTTGTTTGTTAAATGTGGTTTGAAACAATCCGTAATGGTGGCACGACACTCGAAGATAATGCCCGATCTGAAAAACTGATTACCCCTGATGTAGACCAAAATAAGGCTTTGGTAGAGTTCTATGATACGAGAGATTGCATAAGTACTCGTACACGAGCATTTGGTGCAATTTTTCATTTGAATTTGACTTAAAAAATACGAATTATCACATTAAATAACATCGATATTTTGTCCATCAGTCTCAATACAAACCACAGGGGCTCCCCGTGAGACTGTTTTTACATCGTATGCTACATTGATTTTTTTCACACCGGAAAAAACTTTCGATTTCTAGTTCCAATTTTTTTACCGAATGATTTCTTTTATGCCTGCAGGAAGTTTGTTGATCGTTTAGGCCATATGTTATATGTTAATACTTATGCCATTGAAATTGATATGTCAAAGAAATAAGATGATTGGGATTTTTTTTGCGATTATGTGAACCATATTTTATCAGTCTATGCGTTCACACATGAGGTAGAGTCGAGATTTGCAAACGCGGAATATTCCATTTATAGTGTCATCTTTTAATCACTAGAGGTAGCAATTTAAAAATGACATCAGAGTTTTTCTTGATCAGCTTTGTTGAATTGATTCAGCAACGTAATTATAATGTAGTAAAAAGAAACGAACAAATGCCGTAAAAATGCGTGCACTTATAAGAATATATGGGTTGATAATGGATGACAGAATATAGAATTAAGTGATTATGCGTGCACTTGTAAGAATATATTGGTTGATAATGGATGACAGAATATGGAATTAAGTGATTATGCGTGCACTTGTAAGATTATATGGGTTGATAATGGATGACAGAATATGGAATTAAGTGATTATGCGTGCACTTGTAAGAATATATTGGTTGATAATGGATGACAGAATATGGAATTAAGTGATTATGCGTGCACTTGTAAGATTATATGGGTTGATAATGGATGACAGAATATGGAATTAAGTGATTATGCGTGCACTTGTAAGAATATATTGGTTGATAATGGATGACAGAATATGGAATTAAGTGATTATGCGTGCACTTGTAAGATTATATGGGTTGATAATGGATGACAGAATATGGAATTAAGTGATTATGAATGAATGTGAACTTAAGTCTGGTGTGTAGAGTAAGATGAAGAAGATATGTATAAGATACAACGTGGAACGAATGAATAAAGAAAGACTGACAAGACAATTGTACAGTGCAAGTGTGAGTGGAAGGTGTGGTAAAGGCTAAGGAAAGTATGGTTGAATTCATAGAATGACATTTTGAAAGAACGAAAAGTAAGATGTAAGAAAAATCGTAAAAGCTGTATGAGTAGGTTTATTGACTGAGTAGGCGCTTTGTCCTCTTTGTCTAGCCCAGCAGGGAAAAGGCGTGACGATTTGTACTCGTATGTATGTAATAATGTCGATATTTGTGCAAACATCACAAGCAGTAATTTGTTTAGTCAAGCACTATTTATTCCATTTTTTATTACAGTACTAGCTGTACCCGGCCACGCGTTGCTGTCGCTCAGTCTGGTTAAATGGAAAAGAAAGAAAAGAGAAAGCACACGTTTCTAATATGTTTAATTTCACAATGCTTGTGGGTATACAATATTTTTGATGTCTTTCAGCCACTCTAAGTCTGTCGCGTTCATTCTCTTGAGAACGAAGCAGATCTGAATCTGCAGAACGCGATCGCCGTGCTCGTGAACGTGCATCTTCAAGTCTGACTGCACGTTGCTCTGCTGCTTCCTCGGTATTTTGATGAATTAAAGCAGATCGATTGCACTGAAAAAAAAAGAAAGAATGTTATAACAAAAACATATAAAATTGCGAAACATTAAAAAAGGAAGTTCGTAGATGTCTTTGTTCTTGGTGGCAAGAATAGCTCGTTCACTCAGCCAATCGTGATTCTTATAATTGATTTGAATATTGGGAAATACTTTTTCAACCCATTCTTCTTTTGACGTCACTAAATTGCAGAAGTTATGAGGCAATGGAATTCCTCCTGAGGTCATATCAACCAGCACCTTTTCGTTCCCAATTACCAGCAATTGATGTGAGAATATCTCAGCTGATCGATTGTTTTGCAGCTGGACACGCATATTTGTAGTTAATTTCAACGTCTTTACGTGTCGCCACAAAGTAGAGTATTTCAGGCAACATATAAAATTGCGAAGCATAAAAGTAACAAATTAAATGTTAAGGGAAGACAGAGAGATAATTGTAACTAATTAAATATTAAGAGAAGACAGATATATAATTGTAACTAATTAAATTTTAAGGGAAAACAAACAGATAATTGGAACTAATTAAAAAAAATCTCCATTATTACATACGATTTGATAGATTTTGAAATATAAACTAAAAATAAAATTAAATTCTATATGAAAAAGATACTTTTAATATTCCTACTGACCTCTTTCAGCGACTATCAGCCTGTCCTCCAGATATATTTGCTCAAAAAGACAAAAGGTTCTACGGATATGGAATTATAAACAGCACAATTAAATATTGTTTCATCATTCTGTCGTGTAGCTCATGACGGAGCATCGTGACTCCCACGATAGCTTCGTTGATAATCTAAATAAAGTAATTTGTTTTTATTTCTACCTGAAAAGCGAATGAACTTTTTGGACAACCCAATACTTCAGTAGAAATATTTAAGATTTAGTGTTTAGTGTTAAAGGCGAACTATGAATATCAAGGACCTAAGAGTAAAAAAAATGATTTACTAACAATTGATTTATCTTGCGCATCATCGCAGTTGTTCTTCTCTTTGGCTTGGTGGATTCCCTCAGTACATTTCTTTGCGTCCCTGGAAGAAAGGGATCAAATTAATCACATATTCGGTTTGATGTTTCTGAATAATATTATTATATTTCGGAAACTCACGATGAGTCCTATGACAGTTGACAAATTTGCCCCAATACAACCTTGTAACGACGTTCAGTAATTTTAATGATTTTATCGACTTTAATATAAGACTCGATTGTAATAAATAGCAAGTTATTTAGGTAAATAACTTACAAAAAACTAACAATAATGACAAATTAATACATCTTGTTACAAATTAGCAAAAATTTGGCAGTTTCTTAAAATCAAATTTGAGATTTGTCAAAAGTTAGTTGTATGAAACACGTCAAACTTTCAAATATATTAAGCATACACAGATACATACCATGAATTCAAATGAAAATCAATCGATACAGTTTAAATTCACTGCTAATTGTACTGAAAAATAATAAAAGAACAGTTTAGAAACACAGGATCAAAATTATTACGCGACGCTACGAAATGGCAGATAGAAATTTAGTATATTTTTACGTCGTAGCACGCTGATGGCGCTATATTTCAATAGTGTGAAATCTGTTGAGAAATAAAATTATTGATTTGAAGCTTTGCTTTTCAATATCCCGTAAAATAAAAATGTAAGTTTAAAAAACAAATTTTATAATTCATTTATAAGGATTTGAAAAATAAAAAAAATATATAAACATGCTTGTATAGTATACTAATGCAACCTTTCGTCAAAATTTCAAAGCATTGAAAAATAAGACAAACAGTTAAAAAACGAAATTAAAGAATCTGAAATGACAAAAATGCAATGTGACATAACAACTGTCAGTGAGAATTGTTTAGTTCGCGTTTGTCGCTGAAGGGGGTGTTAGTTTTTTGTAATGTATTTACCTAAATAACTTGCTATTTATTAGAATCGATATTTATTGTTCGTTAATGACGCGTGCTACATGTCACATCCAAATTAAATTTGTGCGTAGTTTGCAATGTTTGCAATGTCTTTCCTTAACATTTAATTAATTCCTATAATCTCTCTCTTTGCTTAACATTTAATTAGTTCCAATTATCTCTGTATTTCCTTAACAATACTGCTATTGGACAAATATGTGTCCAGCTGCAAAACGATCGATCAGCTGAGATATTCTCACATCAATTGCTGGAAATTGGGAACGGAAAGGTGCAGGTTGATTTGACCTTAGGACGAATTTCATTGTCTCATAACTTAATGTTTTACAATTTCACTCATTTTTAAAGTTTCACAATTTTATATATTTTTGCTATAACTTTCTTTCTTCTTTTTCAGTGCAATTGATCTGCTTTAGTTCATCAAAATGTCGAGGAAGCAGCAGAACGACGTGTAGCCATACTCGAGGATGCACGGGGATCGCGTTCTGCAGATTCAGAACTGGTATGTTCTCAACAGAATGTACGCGACAGGCTGATAGTGGCTGAAAGAGGTTAGTAGGAATATTAAAAGTATCTTTTTTACTCGTATCTAGAATTTAATTTTATCTCTATGTTAATATTTCAAAATCTATCAAATCGTATGTAGAAATGGATATTTTTTTTAATTAGTTCCAATTATCTATTTGTCTTGCATTAACATTTAATTAGTTACAATTATCTCTCTGTCTTCCCTTAACATTCAATTATTTACAATTATCTCTCTGTCTTCGCTTAACATTTAATTGGTTACTTTTATGTTTCGCATTTTATATGTTATCTGAAATACTCTACTTTGTGGCGACACGTAAAGACGTTGAAATTAACTACAAATATGCGTGTCCAGCTGCAAAACGATCAATCAGCTGAGATATTCTCACATCAATTGCTGAAAATTGTGAACGGAAAGGTGCCGGTTGATATGATCTCAGGACGAGTTTCATTGTCTCATATCTTCTGCAATTTAGTGATGTCAAAAGAAGAATTGGTTGAAAAAGTATTTCTAATATTCAAATCAATTCAGAATCACGATTGGCTGAGTGAACGAGCTATTCTTGCCGCCAAGAACGAAGACGTCTACGAACTTAACAATATTATTCAGTTCCTTTTTTAATGTTTCGCAATTTTATATGTTTTTGTTATAAATTTCTTTCTTCTTTTTCAGTGCAATCGATCTTTCATTTGAATTCAAATCATATCGGGAATTGACCTCTTGGAGTGACGCGATCATTTGCGAGCACGGCGATGAACGTGACAGACTGAGAGTGGCTGAAAGACATAAAAAATATTGTATACCCACAATCATTGTGAAATAAAACATATTAGAAACGTGTGCTTTCTCTTTTCTTTCTTTTCCATTTAACCAGACTGAGCCACAGCAACGCGTGGCCGGGTACAGCTAGTAATAATATAAAAATATTAATATATTTAATAATTAAAAAATATAAATTTATTTTTAGTAAGTGTAATATATTTTAATTAAAATTATTGTTAATTATTAAAAAATTTTTTTTTTTTATTGAATTTAGAGAGACTTTCTTGAATTAAATTCCACAGAACCATTTCCTAATCCTAAAAAAAATCAACAAAAATCGTTAACAAATGGAAAAAAAGCAATGCAAAAAATCAACTTTTCCTAGGAGCTAAGAAGTTTCACTTCAACCGCGTGAGAGTTTTTTTTATACATATAAGTTATATTTATTTTAGCGATCCTCCTGATATTTCATTATAACCCACAGTTCGTGAAACGATACTCGAAATATTTCAAATCAGATAAAATGTTAGTTGGATATTTTTTACAAATTTAATATTAGTTCTGCCAAATATATTTCCTGCGCTTGCGCTATTAAGTCTAGATTCAGCCATATTAAGATTTTTTCAAGCTGCTATGACACAATGGATTTTATCCTTATTAACACAAATGTCATTTTGATGCATCTCGATTCTAACTTATTTTTCGTCTGTAATAAATATATCGTAGAATTATTGTTTAAAAGGAAATATTTAATACTTATTATTTAATATTCAAAATCAAAATGGAACTGTAATATTTAATATTAATTCCGAATCGTCGAAAATGCAATGTGACATCTGTCAAGTTTAGTTTTTGCTTGTCGCTGCAGGAGGCGCAAACGTATTTTTTTCTGATTTCTAAACTTTTTTATATACACCGATATATAAATAAAAATATATAAACATTTCTGTATACGAATGCCAATTTTTGTCAAAATTTCAAAGCGATCGGCAGAGAACTTTCGGAGATTAGACATTTTCAATATACGAACATTTACATTTTTATTTATATAGAAGATAACCCTATCGGTGTTTCAAGGATTTCATCTGATCATCAGGGGAGTACAGAAAACACTTCTTCGTGGTCTCCTGATGAGGTAAAAACCTTGAAATCGGTAGGGTTAAACTGTAATATAAATTGGAATACACAGTGCTTGACTAAACAAATTACAACATTTTTAAACCGCCTAAGTGTTATGCCTTAACTTTAAATAATACATTACAGTCATTTTTACGAAACCAACAATACGGCGAAAAGAAGACTTATTATTTATTATTGCTATCTCCGTTCCAAAAACACTTTCAACATTATTCCATCTAGGTTTATTATATTAGCTGAGCTACGTTTTATAAATTCTTAAATGAAACGCTTTTAAGGCGATCTTACTTTATTTAACAGCACTATACACCGAAACATATCATTCCGTAAAAGTATTATGATACATTAGATTGCAGGCCAGCTAGTTTTTATCTGGGTAATACGTTACAAATTTAGAAAAGGTTTTTCAAAATATTTCTACGTTTTTAACATGAAATTCAATATTATAGACATTTGAGTATCACATATTTGCAAATATAGAGATGCTGCAAAGATGAAAGAAAATTTGATAATAATATTTTTTAGATTCCTTTCGTGCAAAGGCATCACCATCAAAACATATTGTCCTCAAAACAGGACAGAAGACGCATAAAAACTATCGTATTCATCCCCTCGGAGCTCCTACGAAATCTAAGCTTATTTTTATTCCCGACCATATAAAATGATTGGTGATACACGACTTTACATTTGCCACAACCAGTAATCGTTTGAGGTCGCGTAACGGCGTTTTATTGTGTGTTTTTACGATGTCACAGAAACGACCGATCGTAAATTACCATCAAACGGCATTCCGTTATCGTCAACGTGCCATAACGTCCGCAAATATTTCTCCAATTCACATTTGCCGGATCGTGATTGGAATCGCAGATAAATTTGTCGAACCCTTGGCGACGGTGCCTAATAAATGTTTTACTACCCTTTTGGTAGATGGTTTGTCTTTGCATCCAACCCCCATCGTTTTGAATGCCTTCCTGCATCTGTTAGACACAGTCCCCACGCATGGGGTTTAACAGCGCTTGTGAGCGCGCTCAGCCTTGTTCTTTAAGGAAACCATACGGTTTGTGTTATAACCAAAACATATAAATAATTTATTCAACTAAAATGTACTCAAAGTTAACAGGTACGTATCAAAGTAAACTATATAACATTTCAAACGTGTCAATAAAAATTTGCTCATAAAAATCGCTCAGTGTAATTCATCAATTATAGGAATGCAACAATAAGGTCTCCATGTCTGGTTTGGTTAATATTTTTAGTATAAATATTATTACGTTCAGGAGGTTCCTCCTCTGATATTGCCTCAATATTAAGTCTTAACTGGGAGACAGGTTAATCCATTTTCATATTTGCGGTTTTTTGCAATTGAATTTATTTAGTATTTTCATTGACCGTATTTTAGATTTTTTTCTTTTCGCGTTGTTTTTGTTCTATTGGTGATTTCATCCGTCAAATATGTTCTGGAGTATTCTTGATGAGTTCTATCAGTTGTTTAGGAAATATTGATTTGATTTGTAAAGGATAATTAAAAATCGTACATCTTTTAATTAAATGAATTAGTATTTGACACCAAAAGAATTTTTATTCGGACCAAGTGAATAATGCTGTTTTATATTTTTTACTTATAGGTACGATTGCGCTCATTAATTGCGCTAACATCCGTGCTGTTGTATTTGATCCGGATGACGTTTGCGGCACTATTTTTTTCTTTCTCTTTTACTAGCTAAAGTCCCAATGGAAACACGAGTAAATGACCAAACGACTGAATTATATGAATATTAAAGAAAATTGGAAAAAAATCAATGAAATTCTTATCTTCATGCAAACAAACTGTTGCTTTCTGGCGTCGAGTAATTGAGCGCGGGTTCCAAATGTTAAGACTGAACCTAGCGCTGAAAGCTTCCAATATTCGAGCATTTAACCAAACTTTGTGTAATGGGGGTGAGTTTCAACAGTTTTGTTGAGAGACATTGTTTTTTGCACCAATTTTAAAGACGGATACTCGTAGGACAAACTATTCGAAGACAGATTCAGGATAAACAATATAATGTTATTTTTCGAGAGCGAAAATCTTCATAAAATGATTGGTGTTCTTTTATTTGAAGTGATTTTGTCGATCCAATGTCAAATGTGTTACAATTTTCCACGTGTCGCAGTCCTGTGTAACCTCAATCCAAAGGTTTATAGTTTCCAAATCTTGTTTTTAATTATAAAGCCTGGACATGCATGCCTACACTTAATCATTAGCCAATTCCAACTTTAATGTTAAACTGTAAACTGTTTTATGTTAAACTGTAAGTAAAGAAAAAAATATTGTCAATTAATATTTATTTCTAGCTGAAAATAAATTCTAACTAAATTGTGATATTTGTTAACAGTTATAAAAAATCTATTAGGAACAAAATATTCCAGAATCTAAGTTAAGATTTCACAACTGTGTCTCTTTATTGGGAAACTTAAAATAAAGCCTTCAATCGCTTCTCGACCCTCGGGGCAAACAATTATACATTCATAAGCTGTCGTGTCACGTCCAGCACACCCGCAGCATCCTTTTCCACAGGTTTACCCTTTCTTCTCCCATATCTGCCCTTTCTTCCTACGTTTGCCTCTTCCCATATCTGCTCTTTTCTTCTCATATTTGCCCCTTTTTAGCCCTGTTTGACTTTTCTACCCTTATTTTGCATCGCTTTGCCCCTCCCGTAGAGGGCCATACTGATATTACCTTTTCATGTCCCTTGTGGCGATGCGGGGATCTATTGTACTCAAGTGTTCCCCTTCATGATATACCTTCTTATATTATATATTCCAATATATATTATTTACGTACGAACTCCTACATAAGTTTATTTACAAACCAATATTTTTATATATATATATATTTTCATAATCAATAATGCTGTCAAATAAACCCTAAAATATTTTGAGTGTATTGCCAATAAAATAATGCAGTCTAATACTGAAGGGACAATCTTAAAAAGGATATCACGTATAGTCAAACAGTCAAATAATGCAGTCTAATACTGAAGGGACAATCATAAAAAGGATATAACGTATAGTCAAACAGTCGAATACTGAAGGGACAATCTTAAGAAGGATATCACGTATAGTCAAACAATCCAAATATTTCAATACCACAGAACGGAACATGACTAAGTCAATAGTCATGTCCCTGTAAGTTATTGTATTGTACGAGTAGTTTCTTACAAGTTTTCTTACTGGTTCTCTAAATAGTCATGTCCCTGTAAGTTATTGTATTGTAGTTTCTTACAAGTTTTCTTACTGGTTCTCTAAATAGTCATGTCCCTGTAAGTTATTGTATTGTAGTTTCTTACAAGTTTTCTTACTGGTTCTCTAAATAGTCATGTCCCTGTAAGTTATTGTATTGTAGTTTCTTACAAATTTTCTCACTGGTTCTCTAAAGATTTTCTTCTTCTTTTTATAATTATTTATTCTTCTACCAAATGCTTTCTTTTTTTTTTCTTCATTTTTCTTCCTCCCGGAGATGTTGTACATTTACCGAACATTGTTTTTTTAAACTTTTTACAGTACCATGTCTGTCTACTGAATATTGTTATTTTTCTTCACGATGTTCAATATAAAAAAACATTGTTTCTATTTTTCTTGGAGCCTATTGACTGTCTACTAAACATACTAAACACAGCTCCGAGTATCATGATCATGATTTTCTAAACACTTGTAAGTGCAAGAGTTGCCTTTATAAACCAGTTCCACAGTTTTCACTGCCATCAAATGTGGAACTGTGTTTAAATTTCTCGTAACTTTAATATTTTATTTTTGGTCCTCATCTTCCGATGATTCAGAAATTATAGTTAGGTGAATTTTTACTTGTATGGTTTTGTAAGTTATATTAAAAACTAGCTGTACCCGGCCACGCGTTGCTGTGGCTCAGTCTGGTTAAATGGAAAAGAAAGAAAAGAAAAAGCAAACGTTTTTAATATGTTTAATTTCATAATGCTTGTGGGTATACAATATTTTTGATGTCTTTCAGCCACTCTTAGTTTGTCGCGTTTATCGCCGTGCTCGCAAATGATCGTATCCCTCCAAGAGGTCCATTCACGATATGATTTGAATTCAAATGAAAGATCGATTGCACTGAAAAAGAAGAAAGAAACTTGTAACAAAAAAATATAAAATTGAGAAACATTAAAAAAGGAACTGAATAATATTATTAAGTTCGTAGACGTCTTTGTTCTTGGCGGTAGCAATAGCTCGTTCACTATCCCAATCGTGATTCTTATAATTGATTTAAATGTAGGGAAATACTTTTTCACCAATTCTTCTTTTGACGTCACAATCAGTGATACAGTAGTCTTTTCGCCAACGCGTCATTTTTACATAACGTGAAGAAAGCAGTTAACGTTGTAGCTGGTGGATTCAGGGCTATTTGTTGCACATTTGCTGCTGTGAAATAAACGCGTTGTCCATTTTCTAGATGTACTGCTAAGTGAACAACAGCTGGCGTTCATGTATGGGAAATGAAAGAATTCGCTTTACAGCTTCACTGCTGCTTATATATCTTCCAGCCTGATACTGTGCGATTTCATCGATATGTATAACCGCATTCCCATCCCGCATTCTGGTTGCACGCCAAAAACTGCCATGTTGCTGCCTTTATTCACGTACTTACAAATGTATTTGATCGATTCAACTGGGTTACAGTATTCCACGTTTATGTGCGCTTTCTATGTTTTTGAATAGCAAAGGCGAATATGGACCAACCCAATGGTTGTCTACTTCGATGTCACCGTTTCACATTTGTATGGTTGCTAATTTCCCGCCATCTTCTGTTGATCTTCTTCTGTATAAAGGATATCCATCGTTTCCTGTAACTGTGTTGGATACTAATGCTCGAGGATATCGTTTAGATCATTTTCCGTCTATCATGCATGGTGAATTTGGATTCAGTGTACCGCAAGGTCCATGTATCATATTTTTCGTCACAACTTCATGCAAATCCTTATCGACGTCGGCATTGGGTATTTCAGCGCACATTACATTGTCGATTTTGTTTGAAGTGATTTTGCTATAGATCCAGATTAGTACTATATATTCGCATGAGGCCATCCTCTCTTTTGCCATTCCACTGAGTATATCCAGCAACGCACAGACCCAAACACTTCATGTTTTACCATGAGCTGTTGTATATCGTCCCAAGCTGGATTGCATGTGAATGTAGTGAATAGGTCTGGACATCCGTAGTAATGAACATACGCAATTGCATATTGAGCGTACTCGTGCATATGACGTAGACTGCCTGTATATGAAGATGGCCAAATCATTAGTCTTCCAACGTTAGTTGTATTACCGTCATTTACAACTGCATCTCGCAAATGAACGTATTCTTCAGAGCAAAGCTTGGTTTGATTAAAACGGATGAATATCAAACTAATTTAAAAAATCTACATTTCTACATACGATTTGATATATTTTGAAATATAAACATAGAGATAAAATTAAACTCTATATAAAAAAAGATACATTTGATATTCCTAATGACCTATTTCAGTCACTATCAGCCTGTCGCGTACATTCTCTTGAGAACGAACCAGTTCTGAAACTGCAGAACGCGATCGCCGTGCTCGCAACCGTGCATCCTCAAGTCTGGCTACACGTTCTTCTGCTGCTTCCTCGACATTTTGATGAACTAAAGCAGATAGATTGCACTGAAAAAGAAGAAAGAAAGTTATAGCAAAAACATATAAAATTGTAAACCTTTAAAAATATGAGTGAAACATTAAGTTATGAGACAATGAAATTTCCGTTCCCAATTTCCAGCAATTGATGTGAGAATATCTCAGCTGATCAATCGTTTTGCAGCTGGACACGCATTTGTCAAATATTTGTCCAATAAGAGTATTGTTAATGAAATCCGGAGATAATTGGAACGAATTAAATGTTAAGCAAAGAGAGAGGTTATTGGAATTAATTAAATGTTAAGGAAAGACATTGCAAACATTGCAAACTACGCACGAATTTAATTTGTATGTGACATGTTTTATTGCGTCATTAATGAACAATAAATATCGATTCTAATAAATAGCAAGTTATTTAGATAAATACATTACAAAAAACAAACAATAATGACACATTAATACATCTTTTTACAAATTAGCAAAAATTTGTCAGTTCGTTTAAAATAAATATGACGTTTGTCAAAAATGTACATACCAGCATCACGTTGTCTCTGTGAAGCAAATGATCGCGTCACTCCAAGAGATCAATTCACGATATGATTTGAATTCAAACGAAAATCAATCAAAATAATTAAATTTTACCGCTAATTGAACAGAAAAATAAAAAAATAAGTTAAAAATACTAAGTGAAAAAGATATTCTTAGAGGTAGATATGTCAACAACGCACATTACGAAATGAAAATGGCGGATAAATTAACGCAGATGGCGCTATACAAAAAAAATTATATAATAAAATAATATTTTATATAATTAAAATAGTAAAGCTATAAATAATTAAATAATTATTTAAAAATAATAAATTTAATATAAATATAAAAATATTAATATATTTAATATTAAATTTCATTTTATTAAGTGTATTATATTATTATTTATTATTGTTTATTATTAAAAATAAAAAAAAATTTTTTTTTAATGAATTAAAAGAGACTTTCTTGAATTAAATTCCACAGAACCATTTCCTAATCCTAAAAAAATCGTTAACAAATCGAAAAATAGCAATGCATAAAATCAACTTTTCCTAAGATCTAAGAAGTTTCACTTCTACCACGTGAGAGTATCACGCATCTGTTTTTTTATACATACTATATAAGTAATATTTATTTTACCGATCCTCGATCTTTTTATACATATAAGTTATTGTTATATCTTTATTTTAGATCATTTTATAAATATAAGCTATATTTGTTTTAGAGATTATATTTATTTTAACGATACTCGAAATATTTGAAAACATTTATATTTTTTACAAATTTAGTATTAGTTCTGTCAAATATATTTCCTGCGCTTGCGCTATAAAGTCCTGATTCAGCCATATTAAGATTTTCTCAAGCTGCTATGACACAATGGAACTTATCCTTATTAACACAAATCTTAGTTTGACGTATCTCGGATTCTAACCTATTTTTCCTCTGTAATAAATTTATTATCAGTTCGTGTCTCGACTCAAAAATAAAACATTTATTATATATAAAATTTATTATTTATTTTTAAACATTAAATTATTAAATATTTTATTTATATAGACTAAAAATTAAATATTTGATATAAACTCCGAAACGTCGAAAATGAAATTTGACATGTGTCACAAATCTAGTTAGTCCTTGTCCCCGACAGGTTCGCATAGATATGACGAATATCAACTTTACTCAAAATTTCAAAGCAATCGGTAGAGAACTTCCGGAGATTAGCTGCCTTCAATTAACGAACATTTACATTTTTATTTATATAGATAGATAGATAAACTGAACGTGAAATATCTTCTCGGATTTGTAATGTCTAATCTAAAATTTCAGTCTTTTTATTTGATGTTTCGGAGACATTATAGTTATAACAGCGGATAGTTTGCCTTCTTCATTAGGTATTAAAATCGTAAAAGTTGAATAAACCTACTCGTAATTACCAGATGGTTAAGTTTCCTTCATATTTTACCGAATTACAAGGATTTGAAAAATAAATAGCACGAAGGGACTAGGGAATAAATCCATCCTTCTGTTTACACTAGCTTCGCAAACAGCTCATGTTTGAAATATCTCGAGAACATTTATTATGACGATTATATTAATTGACTACCTTGCATTGCCTTAATAAGTCATAGTTGAAACTGGAAAAAGTATTCTATGTCAGTATTTGATATTCGCTACAAAAAGGTTTCATTTTTACTGCAAATCTTTGAAAATTCTCGCAGACAAAGCAAAATGTAATAAACAAAATTAATTAAAATAAAACTTTAAATAAACTTAATAACTCTCCATTCAGTAGAATGGATAAGATGAATGTGTACATTCAGTAGAATAGATAAGATGAATGTGTACATAGATAAGATGAATTTATACATTCAGTAGAATAGATAAGATAAATGTGTACATACTCGTATTTAGGAAATATGTTTCCCTTTTCAAACAAATAACGACGATCTCCGTGACCCAGTTGGCAGAATGCTTGACTTTCAACTCGAGATTGTCAGTTTCGATATCGAATTTTAAAATGCCCCAGTCCGGGTTTTCAACTTTCAAAGAAGAATGTGTGAATGCTGTTGAATATTTCAAAAACGTTGTGTATGAAATTAGTAAAAAATCGTTTCTAAACAGAGTTCTCGCAGGTTCAGATTTCTTACCTGATTTGACTCTGAACTTAGATAATTTTTGACAGAAAAGGTTGCCCGTAGGTTTTACATAAGAAACGGGTCACTTCAAAATTATACTTTTTTAGTAACCTCAAAAATAAATATCTCAAATGGGCGAAAACTATTATGTAAACTAAATTTGGAGACCATCTGACATTGGTATTAAAAACTGTACCCTCAATAATATCGAATATTTTTGTAGTTACACTAAGTCTATGGGACATAGTGATATAGGCATTCCTAATATATGTTTCAAATATAAGGAAGCGTTTAACACGTGTGAAGTGGTTAACTCATTTGTCGATGTCTTTAAATATGTTAAGTCTATTTCTACATGGTGATCAAATAGACTCGGAACCAATTTCAGATTGTAACAGTTAAATCAACGGGTCTGTCAGTATTCATGCTAAACAAATAAGATTATTTCTTTATCATTTGAAAGAAAATATGAAAACAGGTTCGCATGTATACGAGTATATACCTCCTATATTTTGAATCGGTGCACGGTCGTTATTGTTAATCCCTTAGCAATACTTTTCAACAGGTCACCTTCAAATAGCGAATTCCAAGATATTTAAAAAAAAACACGGATTTTTACTATTTTTTTCAAAGAGGGGTCAAAATAAATATGTCGATTATACACATATTGTAGTTTTGAATGAGTCATCTGAGTATTATGATGTAACATTTTATATTTTGTTTTCATGCGCTCTTTCAAATCAAAATTTGAACTTATATTGTTTTAATGGTTGAAATCAACCGTGCATTGTAAATAAATAATTTAAACACGTTTTTTTAAATACATCTCAGATATTTATTGAACAAATTCAACCAGTCAATAAGTACACGAATGACGTATAAACGCCTCTAAAGTTTAAAATTTCTGGGTGTTTCCGAAAATTTAGAGATTTTTCTCTTCCCACTCTAGATAACAGATGACACCGATTTATATTGCCGGAAATAATTTTTCTTGCAGATTCGATACCCGAGTATCGAAAGTTAACTGAAGAAAGCCAGTGGGTTTACTAGTGATAGAATACATTGTATTTAATTTATGTATTAATGAAAGCATTATTTAAAAAAATCTAAAATTAAATTAATTCATTTCAATGATTTTTTAATAGCAATATATATTTTTTTTTAATAAATTCATCGCTTATTTTCATCGCAGCAGAAAACTTAAAAAAATAATACCATTTAAATGCACTTCTGTCAAAACATATAAAAAATCTTATTTTAGATGAAGAACAAATAAACATGACCTGCTTCACTCGTATATTCCAAATCACCAACATTGTTCAAGCGAGAAGTGTCGCTTGTAAACTTGATGTTTTCGCATATCTCCCAGTAACAAAGATATATGAGGATATTTTTTATTCTATTGTCCATGTCATATGGAGAGGACAGATGGACGGTCGGACATTCAACCGGGGAATAATTGTCGCCATTTGTAGTAGATCGTTACCATAAAATTGCCGGAGGTCTGTTCAAAAATTTAGCCGTCGAATGCCGTAGTTAAGATACGACCCGGAAAATATTTTCCTATGTTCGCTTCAGTTGTTAAGTTCTATAATACATGCTTTGCTAAGTACACACAAGAAAAATTCATCTGAGCCGACAACTCGAATAACCTTTTTTGGGACTTATAAGGATTTCTAGATAATTATTAGTTCTGTATAGGATAATAAACAATGTGGAGAAGCAATATACGCCCCTTTTACGGTTATGTTGCTTTGTTGACATAAATATGCTTTACTTAGTGTACATATTCATATATGAGCAAAATCGAACGATATACAAATTACGCAAAAGCGATGATATACAAATTACTTCAAATACTCTTTTTTGTGAAAAAAATGTGAAATTAAATTTTTACATCTTTACAATCTCTCTACAGTTTGAGTTTATGTAAGTATTGTTTACTTATTTTATTTTAAGAACTAATTAATTGTGATTATGTGATTTAGATTAGGAGAAAGTATTAAAATGCTTGATGTTTTATACTACTGCAAAATAAAATTGCGACATATGACAAAAAAAATTACATGGTTTTAAGCGAAGATGCAGTAAGCGATAGTGTGTGTCAAATGTGAAATGGTAAAAAAGATCTTTTATGCTATTTTTCAAATGAAGTAGTTAATGATATACGAGTAAGTCGTTAAGATTGAGTATTTAGCCCGTGAGTACAAAGGTCGTTAAGATTCATGCATTTAGCCGGTGAGTATGTAAGTCGTTAAGATTCATGTATTTGGTATATTGCAGGTTATGATCTCATAGCATTTGGTGCGTTGCGGCGGCTGTAGTCACGTCCGTATGCTCTCAGTTCTTGCTCCCCAACTCATCCATAACCACTAGAATCTTGAAGTGGTGAATGAGAGGTGTAGCGTGAGAACTTCAGCGTGACATGGTTATATAAAGTATTTTAGTCTTGGACATCGTTATATAAAGTATTTTAATGAATAATAAGTTCTAAAGTTAATATAGTTTTTATAAAATACACGGTTCAAAAGATTCTTCTGATTTAATAATAATGATATAATTGGTGTCTTTGTAAAAAAATCAAATATTCTCGTAAATTATAATTTAAATTGACTTTTACCTTTTAGTTAGATTCGAATCCGGTTTCTGGTACTGTGGCCGGTTATTAGGCTTATCCTACTGTCAGTGGCAGGAAGTGGCGGGACAAAGGAGGGATAAAAAGGAAACTATTTGAAAAAAAGAAACCTTTTGTTACTAGAAATCACTGTCATTTTTCAAACCATTATAAATTGCAAAGCCTTGTTTTAGACAGCGCTTTTACTTCTTGAATTGAAATGGAGAAGTATTTCCCTTTCTTCGTTATCAATTATTTGTGTTCTAATATTTTCCATTAAGCAATTCGTATATCAAATTAATGCAATATATTTTAATTAAGTGTTTGCGTTTTATAACACTTTATTGGTGTCCAGAAGAAAGCTCCGTAGGATGGCGAGTATCGTCCGTATCACATAAGTGATGGATTATACGAGAAGAACCAGGCGGGCTTTTTGTTATATGGCAATATCAGAAAGATGTAAAAAACCAATATTGAAAATCTAGACTGTGAGCTTTTGTTGGTACCATTGAGCGTCAAACTCGAAGTCCCCGGATCGAAGACAAGTGTTTAATAAACCAGGCTATGAAGATAGCTGCTGGCTGTAATTCACAAATAATGAATAACAAAAACACAATTTATACAGCGCCGTCTAGAGAGTGGACTCTCATCAAAGGCGCTCTACTCGGGATTCGAATTCACTTATTAAATTATTAAAAAAGTTAAACAATTTTTAGTGTTAGAATATGAAGATGTTAGGATATGAATCAACCTGAAATCTTTTAAATCATATATATCATTACGCCGTGTACCTTGCGAGGTAGGCAGAGAGAGCATATTTCCGAACTTTTCTATTCAAGCATACACCTTTTGCTTCCTTTGCATTTATACACCTCGTCTTGCATATCTTCTATTATTCGTACTTCTCTATTTAACTTCTTTTAAAATTTGATAAACTACATGTTCTAGCTACAATTTCATTGGTTCACCTCTTGCACGCACATCTTGTACTTCTGACTTGCATACTCGCTTAGTCATTAATTATTAACACACATGTCCAAATCATTTTAAAAATCGTTTTTTTCATCTTCCTTTAAATATATGTTTTATCCATTTCTGATGTCTTAATTCCACTTTATTTCATACTCGTACATGGAAAATACATTTTTTTGTAAGTGTACGCATCTCTATTTAATTGTTCTTCTGTTACGTCCAAGTTTCATTTAGAAACGTCAAGATGGGCACCAATACACTACATATTATGTATTAAAAATTGTTGCTACTTTTGATATTGTGCGGTTATTGTATATTACATCAATTGCTTCTTTAACCTTGTTCCATGTCACTACTCTTCATTCAATATCTGTTTCAACTCGCACATCACACGTAAACATACTGCTCAGATAACAGAACTCATCAACCTAATACCATATTCTGAGTCTTGGGAAACTACTCGTATGTCCACTGTGGCTGATACACCAGCTGCAATGGTGTGGACTACAGCTTTATAGTTCTTTCCGTCAAATGTGTAATTGTGTTATAAACGGGAGTGATACTTTCATTCCTTTCGTATACCCTATTTCCACGTATCATGTCCATTTTCCTTACACTTATATGCTCTCAAGCTCGTGGAACCTGCACAACCTCGCCCTTGCACACTGCACGTTTGTAAAATACATCGTCATGGTATGCGAGTATTACACCCGAGTATATACGTAAATCATTTCCACATTTTTTTCATTACTTTACCAAATGCAAATCTATTGAGAGGAAGTGCTTTTGGTTTCTTCTTAGTGGTGATGTTGATGCTATCGGGGCTATACATATAATATTTGGAATAAATAAATTATAAATGAAATTCAAAGCCTTTAAAATCGTACAAATTACACAATTCGACTATTTTTTTTAAAACCTTCCAAGTCTTTCACATGACAGCTTTGTGAAGATCTTAAAGAGGATAAAATTATATTTTATTTGAAAATTTAATCATTACAATGATAATTATAGATCACCGTCTGGTCTCTAAACAGCGTTATATATATCGTTATTTTAATATTATTATTATTATTATTCCAACACATAAAAAATCTAAAACATAGATGAATTGGTTTGTGGATAAATATTTTATTTTAACTTCAAATGTAAGTATTTTATAATCATAAACCATTAATAGTTCTCTCGTATAGCATCACTAAAAAAATGAAATATACACCTTAAGTTAGATAAATAGAACACAAACTAAGAAACCTTTCAACATGACAATTAAATAATTGTATTAACAGTAGCACTCGTTTCTTTACATGAGATAATACATAAGAAATATGAATATTCGATAACATACACGTGTGTTATATTATATTATCTTTTCAAGTGTTGTCTTATATTTTGATTGTGATTGTTGTCTTTATTTTTTTACTTTATAGTATACATATTAAAGTAAAAAATATTAAACAATAAACTTAAAAAAAATAATCTTGAAAAGTTATCCCACAAAATACAATGGATTTTCTTCAGAAATACTAACACACGGGGTTAAATATAATATTTCACATTTTCATCATTTTAACCTTGCTAAATCTTCCGTAGCTTGTAAAATATTGCTCCATGCTTCCCGGTGCAAAATGCGTAAAATTGCTTTTATTTTTATAAAACTATAAAATCACGAGCGTATGGATATTTTGTTATGAGAGTGGGATTTAAAGTAACTTTTTATGTTACAAAGTTGCATTGAAGTGTACCGGACAACTATAAATAGTAGTTTTAAAAAACATTTATTTGTATTCAACAATTTTTAATTACACACATTTGAAGCTTTTTTTTATTATGTTTCATTGTACTTTACTGTAATACACTTTCGTTATATAGAGTATAATCTAATGGATCTATTGCCACGTACAAATATCTTCCAATCGATCAGAAAGATATTTAAATTAGCCTTAAGTGTTCATCACACTGGAATTTATATAAAGAAATTGAGTACCCAGATGGGAAAACGGGCGTCTTACCAACTAGGCTATGATGCGGCTCTAGCAATGTATTTATCATATGTTATTGATCAATTATTAAATCTATCGTTAGAAGAGATCTACGCACCTGTTTATACCTATACAAATTGCTAACAGGAAAACTTTTATACAATGTACCAGATAATTATTGATGCTATCGTCAATTAAGATAGTTTTCAATGCCGTATTCACGAACTGAGGTATTAAATGCATTCCCAGAAACACACATAATGATCTTGTGGAATGAATTTTCCGATATCGATATCTTCTATATTTCGGTGGATAAATTGAGCAACTCTAATATAGTTTGTAGGTATAACTGAGTTAATTTACAGGGAAGCATGAGTAACATTGTTTTTATTGTCATTTTGTTATATTTAGACTTAAAATATTATTATTTTTTTGTTAACTAATATAATTAGGTTAAACCCTGAATTAAATGAAAAATAAGTATATAAATAATTATGATCAATCATTTACATATGATAGAAATATTGCTAGAACCGCTGTCACTTCGTCTCATCTCCCACAAGTCAATTCGAAAGACTATGGAACAAGTCAACAACGAAACTCTGACAGATACGTCGTGGTCCTGGTGGATACATTTTCAAGTGACGTAAGGAACAAACAACTTATTACTCGTATATATGTAACTTGTTTGATGCACATAGGCTTAACAATCAAGAGTACATCGATTAAGTCCATACGATGCCAACGGTCCACCTTCATGGCATCGGACCTTCCCAAACTTATGTATTACCCAACGATTAACCTGCCTGTCTTAAGGGTATACTGTATCTTGGATAAGATTGCATTACTGAGATATGATTAGGTCACTAACTTATAAGTGCGTAGCAATCTAAATAATAGTTTGTGCATTATCATCTGTGGTGTATAAACTATATATGTTATCCATTTCCCAGGAAATTGTAGGAGTTGCAACTCAAAGTATCTGGCGCTGTATCTTGGCTGTGAATATTATATATTATTATGTGTGAAAACGTTATTGCGTGACGATGAATGATATAAAACTAAATTTGATCGAAATATTGATTTATTGAGTACGATGAAGAACAAGCTGTGATAGTTATGGAAGGCTGACAAAATAAATCTACCGTGTAAAAGAAAATGAAAGTATGGTTAAAATGACCGAAAAAAGTATGGTACACACTGAATGAAATTTTGAACGAGAAAAATGAAAGAAGTTGGAGAAACTTATGAAACTGTATGAATTTAGATCATGCAAAATATGTGTGTTGCGATTAAAAAGTTTGTCTTCTCTGTCAACTTCAACAGATAAAGAGTGTTTATCGTGTATGTATGTATGTGTGTCATATTCTGAAATAAAATCTCTCTCTTCTTGCGCCAACGTCGCACTGTACCATTCTTCCGAGTCTAGTAGTATTTATTTCGTGAATTAATTTTCTCTCATGATAAAGGATAAACATTTTGTTGAAACTAAATATCTCTTATTAGGTCTTTTCATTTTCTTTCCTGATTTGAAAAATAATTAAAACTAGATAAAATCTGTGGCGTTATGGCAGAAGTTGATATGTCCGTTTTTCTTTAGTTTACAGGAGAAGCAATATTAACTTTGATTAGCTGTTAAAATCAGTGCAAATAAGCATTTTTTAAGTTTTTCCATACAATATATCTTTTGTTTGGATAATGACTGATACACCAAGTTTTGCCACAACATGCTGAGAAATATTTTCTATAAATTGGGAGAATAAATACAAAATGACAAAAAACGGACACATCAATTTCTGTCATTACATCACAGAAATATGAAGAATGAAATATTTTTGTTGATATGTGGGTACATTTCATATTCACTATATTGAATGTGTCACAATGCTCTGAATGTATTTTGTACAGTGTTGTTACAAGTTTGTCTTGCCCTATATAAGAGCTAACCATGTATCACTTGGGTCCCGCATTAAATAAACTTAATAATTTTGACTATCCAGAAAATAAGAAAGAATCATTATTAGTTATCATTATTTTTCAAAACTATAATAGTTATCATTATTTTTCATCGTAGAGAAGAGATATTAAATACATTTTTTTCACCACAGGGTTTAAAATAGATGTCAGTGGTCATTATTGTACAATTTTGGTCATAAGGTGCATGATCGCACGGTTACGCACTGGACTTCCGCGCGGAAGATCTCCGGTTCGAACTTCTCGTTGTGCTACTCTCCACAAAAATACAGACATTTTTTTCCGCCTAGTATTCGAGGGAATAAGGATACCTGAGAAATCGGTCATACCTACGCTTTCAAAAAGAGAAAAAAAACATACCGGTATGCTCCGATCGTCTCACTTCCGTGTACCATCGGATCCAGTACAGCGGAGGGGCATGTGACTTTGCTGGTGTACAATAGCCACTCCTGTGACTTTGCTATTGTACATTTTGCTATTGTTCTTACATAAAAAAAAACAAACTCCACGGAAAAGCTTCGCTTTCCAACTGAATTGACAACGACTACTTTTGTCAATTCACAAATCAGTATAACGCATGCTTGTGCTAATTTACGAATTTATCTCTATGTACGTTAGTGTTTTTTTTTTTTTTTTTATTAAACAAGTAAATTACTATACAAACATTTGTCAAGGCTATACCTATATACAAATTTATTACTTAACTAATCTTAATTATATGTTATAATTTATGCACTTACTTAATCTTATTTTCCTACATATCATTTTATGTGATAGGTAAATATGAAGTTATTAAAAAAATCTCAACTCGTATGCAAATGTTCACTTAAATATGGGTTCACCGAGTAATGTAAGCATAGACAGTTTGAAAATATAAGAGTTAAAGAAAATCAGTTCAAGAAAGGAAAGAATACATATTTTACATGAATTAAAAGAAATTACATAAAAGGGTCGGATAAGAGGAAATACAAAGATAACGAAAGTGAAAACATCTTATTCAAATTTCATGCTTGTATTATTTTTAAAAGCTTTCTTTTTTTATATATACAGGCTTTGTCACAATCTTTTGATTTGCTAAAAGAAAGTTTCACATGGCAATACGCACGCCAGGTTACACAGTATGCAACGGAAATGTAATATGTCCATTAAGCCACTGTCAGTGACATACATAATTTCTTCCGTCGCTTTTTTTCCTCTATCACTACCTTCCAGGTCATTTTCAAACCTACACATTCCAACAGCTCACTTATATAGTATTCGACAATTTTCGTGTTCTGTTTTAAGTCAATGCCAAGCGGGTGAACATCCGGAATGGCGGGCGAGCATCCGTGTAGTTTCCTGGTATTACTTTCGGATATGCACCTAAACCAACCCAGCTGTGACTTTTCAAAGAGAGATGATTCAATTCTGTTGAATTTTTTTAAAATTTAAATTAAGAAGCATTTCTTCAAAATTGTTTATATTATTCTACAGACAAATTATTTCGCTGCTATCTTCTAGTAAATGGAGAAAAAAACCATTGACCTTTAACCATCTAGATCAAAGACTTTTCCCTGTACAAAGAACAAAAGGGAGACCAAATATATTGAGGATTTGTATCTATTCTTAACAAATACAATTTCGTTCCAGTAGCAACACAGCAAAAAAAGAAACGGTTTTCCATAATCCAGGAGTAAATGGGCCGTGACGAGAGTAGCCGGGGGTACATAACTACATATTAACTATAAAGCCATTTTTCCGAAACAATAATATCCGAGGAAATTCCCCTTTGCTTTCGTAATCTCTTTTTTCGCTACATTACCCGAAAATAATTACTTTGTTCAGCATTTTGCGATAAATAAAGATAGGTTATTGGGATGGAGCACGTATGTGGTTATCTGTGTTACGTGTTATATCTCACAATGATGCGGCATTATTACGGCTTGTTCTTACCTCCTTACCTCCTCGTGCACAACTTCTCTTTTCCACGTGTGTAATCATATTCTTACGGGACTGAAATCATTTGGTTTCTTACATTTCATTTTTTTATTTCGTAAATTAAGATTTAATTTCATGTTAGCCGTTTCCTTAGAATAAAAGGATTTCCTCTTTAGTTATAGAAAAATATTATCGCAGCCCTATTTGTCCCAAGTATATATAGTATGTCCATCCTCCGTGATCGACATGCCAAAAAAAAAGCTATCAATAATATACAGGAAGAGAATACAGCCATCCTTTGTACATGTCGCTTGAAGAACGAGTATGAAGACATTCTGGAGAAGCTGGTAGTGACTGGAAGTGTTCAGAGGCGACGAGCAAGAGGGTCTCCAGCAAGGTGGATAGACCATATCAAAAAGATGACTAGTTCCTAATTGAGTGCTGCATTCATCATGGTCGAAAAGAGTGGAGGCGAATCATCCGCTCAATTCTAGATTATCAGGGAACCACGACGCTTAGCCATGTGGTAATTTCTTAAGCTGGGCATTGCTAACCTTCGTGGGATAAATTGACAAGTCTCTGTTTGTTAACACAATGTACCAAGACGCTTATTAATACTTTGATGTATATTTGTACTTTTATATATTATTTTGTTTCAAAAGAAAACTTATGTGATAACGTATTGTATGAGATCAAGACGATGTCTGGTGCAACGAACGAATCGCAGTTCTCTTTTGGTTTTATTTAATATCAAGTTTAATATCACATTCAATGCCTGCGCTTGAAGTTTTCCAAGATGAGAGAGCGTGTTTCAAGAATTACTCAACTGTTCCACAACTGTACGTTATTTGCAATGAAACCACATTCGCTAAATTGAAGTAATATACAAACTTCTTCAAGCATCCCATACATGTTGATGTATAGAAGCATAAATGTTTAACGATATTTTTAACTTTTATTTAAAAAAAAAATATTCCTTAAGAATGGTCTAGTACTCATGGTATGGTTTGTAGAACACTTTGATTCAGGGTTTTGGGTTCAATTCCAGATGAAACTTGAAAACACATTCCTGTCAGATTTTTCACATAGGGCCTTTTAACAAAATTTTGGTTTGCTGAAAAAAATGAAATAATGTTAAGTCCACCAGGTTGTCTGTATACAATGGTAATATGGTTATACAATATTTCTGGGGTTTTAGAAGATATTGCAATATGTCAATAAACCCGTTCTTTTGCTATATATATATTTATATCTACCTGTATAATGTCAAAGAATACCCTTGATGGATGAACGGCAAAAAAAAAACAAGAAAGAAAAAATATGTCAAATATAATGTATAAAATTCGACAATTTGATAAGTGATTATAAATCGATTAAAATGTTTCAGCAAAGGTAACTTTCAAATATTATTTTCTATAATCATTTCGTTACAACATTTGCAATTATATGAGTATACGAGAAATAAGAAATGTTAATGGTATTTAAAAAAAATAGTGGCATGGAAACATAATCCTTATTTCGTATTTTTCTAATAATAACATAATCCTTATTTCTATGGAATGGCAGTAAGCCCTCATGGCTGGAAAACAACCTCCCCACGACAACTTAAAAATTATTAGCTTATCGCGCCAGATGACTTCTTCCTGCTTTAAAAATAACATCATCCAGTGAAGAGACACAGACGATGCCTGTATAACAAAAATCAAACAAATAAAAACAAAAATCAACCACCCGACACGAAAAAACGAATTTCAAAAGCTTCAATGAGAAAGTCAACCCATCCTACCGACAGGCACCCAGCCGCTCATAATTTTGTTAAAAAATGCCATATGTTACAGAATACAAATAATTATAAAGATTTATTCACACTGAAAAGTGCAAAAAGATCGCGCTGAGCATGATACTGTGAGGGTTAGTTTTTAGTAAATTTACCAAGTGAGTAGTTACTCATTTTTAGAGCACACTAAGCATAGACTATAGAGTACTAATTTTTTGACATTTGATATAATTTCACCCCTAGACTCAATTTAATAAAATTATACACATCCTCGTATAGGATTAAAATAAAAGGAAACATACCTTTCCGAAGAACTGGGAATAAAAGGGCATCCATCATACGAGTATATTGGAATTATTTTTAAGTTTATTTTACAACGAGGAATTAAACACATTTCAACATTTCTAAAAAAATCTCGGTATTTTGAATGATATCCCATCGATTATTACGAAATCGGTGTATCCCATTGGAGTTTTGAGATCCGTTTTAGATGGTATTCAAATGGATATAATAATATTAGTAAAAAAATACCTCAGTTCAGTACAAATTTCGTATATAAGAATATTGTTACCTCTCAGCGTGCGTAGTATAACAAAAACAAACAATTTACGTGCCTACTCCAGTTGTTCTAAGCCTAGAGGCTCGATTGATAGGGGCAGAAAACGACAATATTGTCTCTTTGTTCCGCTCTTTGAAATATCCGCATTACCTTTGTGGAAATATTGAGAAGTTACGTATAAATTAATGATTCACTGTGCCACTGAGATAATTTATTAAGCCTATTATTATCATCATTACTATCACGACATGCCCCCTATTGGGGCATACAGAGATTACAGTTCTCCACTTCATACAATCCTGGCACATATATTTCACTTGTACCGCGTGCATATACCTCGTCATGCATATTATCCTATTAAAAAGGCTTTTCACTCTTTTTTCCTTTGGAATTTGATTAATTTAGTCATGCCACGTTTTTTCTAGGTCTTCCCAAACTTCTTGTACCTTCTACGAGTATACCACTTGTATGGACTAATTTTGTAAATATTTCTTCATTCTTTCTACGTGGCTGAAATATCTTTATGCTTTTTTCTTCTTCTTACGTAATGCATCTTCTTGCAAACCACATATTTACCTAATGTTTCTTCCTTCATTCCTTATTCTGTCATACATTATTTTTTCAAACATTGCACGCAACGCTCTGATTTCTACCGCATTTATTTTATTTTAATCACTTTTGCCACGTCCAAGTAAGTTTTGCTTACGTATTCTAATGTTGGGTCCAAAATTGCTCAGCTTGGTTTCGCTTGATCAGCTTGGCTTCGCTTGAAACCACCTTTCAATATATCGCAATGCACGCGCGCATCCAATGTGAGCTTTCTTCCAAGATATCTTTTTTTAACTTGTTTTGGTTTTTCCCTTTATTTCACACATATTCTAACTTCCACTCTCTCTAATCATAACTTTTGTCTTTCCAATACTCATATTTCTATTATTAAACACATGTTTGAATAATAAACTTAACTAGGGTACATAATTAGAAAATTGATATGTTTAAAAACGTGACACTCAAGTCATGAACACATATATTAAAATAAAATCAAGATAACATAATAAACAATCTAAAACTGGCACATAAACCTCCTTAGCTCCTCTCTCTGGATCTTGCTCTTGCTCACAAATCTATCAATTATCTCGAGTGACAGCTACACACAGCGTACCTGCCTTCACACGGGATCTCTCACAAAAGGAAACTTCGGGCGCTTTGTCAGCTGGCGTCACTTCACCTTCTTGGCTCAGAGGTGCTCGATTCAGGGTTTTACTGCTCCTCAAAAGCTTAATTTAGATTTTTTATCTGATATGAACATTTAATACTCTTGAATACAGATACAACGAACGTGTCATATTGGTTATAATTAGAAAAATTGCTCATTGGTTGTACTTATTCCTTATTAGTTTACTCGTATAGTTACCAAAATTGATGATGCGGACATGTTGAAGAGTGTGGCCTGGAGAGAATGGCATTGTATTATACTTATTGTATTATTCGTTGTATACAGTATACCCTTATAGGTTATTATCATGTGGCGATTTCTTCCAACCAACTAGATAGATGTTAAACAAACTTTATGTGCAAACTAGATTGGAAATCCTTTTTTAAAGACTAGGCCATGGATGCCGTAACACCGTGGTCCTCAGTTCCAGTAAGCAAACCTTCGGGCTAGGAACTTATCGGTGACCAAAAAATCTGCTTAATATGTACGCACTACTTAACTCATGAACAGACAACAACACTCCCACTTGTATCTCAATATGTACGCACTACTTAACTCATGAACAGACAACAACACTCCCACTTGTATCTCAATATGTACGCACTACTTAACTCATGAACAGACAACAACACTCCCACTTGTATCTCAATATGTACGCACTACTTAACTCATGAACAGACAACAACACTCCCACTTGTATCTCAATATGTACGCACTACTTAACTCATGAACAGACAACAACACTCCCACTTGTATCTCAATATGTACGCACTACTTAACTCATGAACAGACAACAACACTCCCACTTGTATCTTAGTATGTACGCACTACTTAACTCATGAACAGACAACAACACTCCCACTTGTATCTTAATATGTACGCACTACTTAACTCATGAACAGACAACAACACTCCCACTTGTATCTCAATATGTACGCACTACTTAACTCATGAACAGACAACAACACTCCCACTTGTATCTCAATATGTACGCACTACTTAACTCATGAACAGACAACAACACTCCCACTTGTATCTCAATATGTACGCACTACTTAACTCATGAACAGACAACAACACTCCCACTTGTATCTCAATATGTACGCACTACTTAACTCATGAACAGACAACAACACTCCCACTTGTATCTCAATATGTACGCACTACTTAACTCATGAACAGACAACAACACTCCCACTTGTATCTCAATATGTACGCACTACTTAACTCATGAACAGACAACAACACTCCCACTTGTATCTCAATATGTACGCACTACTTAACTCATGAACAGACAACAACACTCCCACTTGTATCTCAATATGTACGCACTACTTAACTCATGAACAGACAACAACACTCCCACTTGTATCTCAATATGTACGCACTACTTAACTCATGAACAGACAACAACACTCCCACTTGTATCTCAAAAATGAGAAAAACACTCACTAGACGCGTTTTCCGATTTTTGAGGTACCATTGGAATTCCTTAAAAGGACCGTTTTGCTACTTGAAGGAAGAGTACTTAAAATTACCCATTTTCTGATTCTCTCGACAGGCGCACCAGCTGTCAAGAGAGTCAGCTATAAGTAAAAGTGGATGGTTCTAAGTAATCTTCTTGTTTGTAGTTTATTTTTTAACAAACAATGTTTATTCCACTTTTTTTTTTTTTGTGACGGTATAACCCTACCGGTTTCAAGGCTTTCACCTCATCTTCAGGGGAGCGCAAACAAGACTAAATGCTGTTCGAACTGGTACCGATATAGACACTTCAACGGTTGGAGGCTGCGGGGTGAGGAAGGCTAGGGATAATAACCAAGTCACATAAAGCCAGCTTTTTACACTAACTTTAATCTCCGGAAACTCTTATTTAATGGGAAAGGCAAAAATGGAATACTTAACAACAGCGGTGTGTATAAACTTTTATGTGCTGACTGTGATAATTTCTATATAGGAAAGACAGGAAGATCTTTTGAAAAGAGATTTCGTGAACACCAATCTGCCTTAACAAATCCTCTAATTTATTCTGAAATGGCTAATTATTGTCACCGTGAGAATCATACTTTTTCTATCGATGATGCCAAATTCTTACATATAAGCGGCAACGGAAATAAATTGGACAGATTAGAAGCCCTAGAAATTTCTAAGTCAGTATACCGATCGGAGCATCTGTTGAACAGTTATTTCCCCAAAATCTCCCCGCTCTTGGCCGAAATTATCCCTAACCTTCCTCACCCCGCAGAATCCAACCGTTGAAGTGTCTATATCGGTACCAGTTCGAACAGCATTTAGTCTTGTTTGCGCTCCCCTGAAGATGAGGTGAAAGCCTTGAAACCGGTAGGGTTATACCGTCACAAAAAAAAAAGTGGAATAAACAGTGTTTGTTAAAAATAAATTACAATGTCTTTAAACCTCCACAACGTACATGCTTTAACTATAAACAACATAATCTTCTTGTAGTTTATCATTCAAATTTGGTGAATCCAAGTTTTACTTGCAGTCCTTTTTTATCTGAATGTTTTGCCATCAGAATATATTCTTAAGAGATGACAACCTACTAATAAGTCCGTCAGATAATTAAGCAGTAAAGCGTCATAAAATAAATACCACATATCTTTAGTGTACAAAACATATGGACAACGGAATATTCCAAAGAGATTACCACCTACCAATAAGTCCTTCAGATTATTAAGCAGTGAAGCGGTATAAAATAAATACATAAATGAATCAAAATACCAGATATTTTTAATATATAAAATAAATAGACAATGAAAACTCTGGACGTACTCGGTTTGAAAACTTTTGAATTATAAACTATTTTTCCTTTCTGTTACTTTGATTTTAGAAAAATGAAAGTCATTGAAACTTCTCTTGGGGTAATTAAATAATTCCTTATTCTGCATTACATCTTTCCTGATATACTTTGGTAACTTATTGTTTCGTTTCTATAATATATAGACTAAGATACTAAAAATTAAAGATTGTTTTACCCTGCATATATCTAGTCCCTTTTAAGAGCATTGCATGGCGAAATACATTAACTAAACTATTTACATTCATCATGTCTTGAAAGTACATATACAAGATTCGTTAGTCAGAAGAAGCGGTCTTAAAAAATAACCTGAGGGTTTTTAATAACCAACCTCATTTGATTTACTATCCAACGTCATTATTAAATACGTAGATGTAATCTAAATATCTGCGTTAACTGCAGTATTACCGATACAAATAGTCTAGCACATAGATATGACATGCGTAATTAGACGAATATATGCCAACCAACCCATAAACATTTTTTTTGGCGTATTAGAAATATGAAATAATCATATCGGGTGTGTAAAAATATCAAACCAGTCTAATTTATTTTTATCAAATACTGTTTATTCCACTTTTTTGTGCCATTTATTTCACTTTTTTGTGTACAACAAAAAAGTAGAATAAACAGTGTTTGATAAAAATAAATTACAATGTCTTTATTCCAACCTCCACAATGTTAATGCCTTAACTATAAACAACATATCAAACCAATCTTATAGAGGTATACGTGGACGATCTTTGTGACATAGTTGGAAGAACTGTTGACCTAGTTAAAAAAACTGTTGCACACATACCCATATAAATCAGTGTGGTATTTGTTCAGTTATTTCAGAATAGGTAAACTATGGGTTGGGTTTTTTTTATGCTCATTAACATTCAATTGGAATCACATTACAAAATGAAACACTCTTGAGGTAATATCACCTTAAGAGTATTAAAAATATCGCTATACTCGTACAAGTCATCTAATCATTTGTTGAATAGAACTATACATTAGAAAAAGGCTCCACGTAAAGTCAATTTACTGCCCGTCAGAAATCAAACCCGAGACGTATAGCAAACGTGTTATTTTTTTTCTTCTTGGTATCTCATTCAATCTTGTATGCAATCTGCTAACAAAATATATATAAATGTTTCATAAAAAATATTGTGAAATACTTTGTAAGATAACTTGGAAAAATATTGTTGATCCCTGCAGAACACATATCACATGTCAACAAGCGAGAAGGAAATAAAAAACATCCCCCGAAAAGATATATCCCAGAATTAGGGGGAGAAAAATATATTTATATACCAAAAAGTCTAAAAAATAGCCGTTCATGAAATGAAAAGGTTCTACAAACGTCAAAAAGAGGGAATTCGATTTCATACTCAACTATTCTGGGATAATTTGATTGACACGATGTTATAATAAGAACCAAAAGATTGAGATGTTTCTCTTGAGTGTTATGTTTTATTAAAATAGAAAGAAGAAACAACTTCGACGTCAAAAAAGGGATAGTAAAAATAGTGAAATCTGTATTATTTAAGATATAAATTTACTTTTTATTGATTAATAGTTATTAATTGAGACGAGAATATAGACAACGATAACTAAAAGTATGCTGCGGAGCGTAGAGATAAAAGACTCATTGATTGATCATTGATGACCATTGCAGGCGAAACTTTGTGAAACAGGATATGGAACTTCACATAGTTCCATTCAATCTCTCATGCAAGTCCCCATCGAGCGCGATCTACACTTAACGAACGAAATCTTTTTATTCAACTAGAGTACGTTACGTAGATACGTTATGCGAAACGACGACGGACTTAAGGTCTGGAGTCACTGGAGAACGAGAACTAAATGAGCACTAAATGTATTATAAAGCGTGTTAAGACCGGAAGTTCAATTAACCGAGCCACCATTTTAAAAAACTTAACGTCACTTTATCGAAGCTTTTTATCGGTTCGAAGATGTTTTGACGTAAGACTGAATTGAGATCCCATGGTCAGGGGTCGGCATAAGTGGCTCGCGAGCCGTATGCGGCTCTTTGCATAGACGTTTGCGGCTCTTCAGGCATAAACTCCGATTTCACCTCATCTCAAGCAGCCTTATAACTAATGAGTTTATGAGATAGAGCCGCCGAACAAACTTAGACTTGTACGGCATACTCTCGACCATTTTTAAGTCTGGCCGCACATGACCACACTCGCGTTGGTCAACATGGATCCCCAATAACACGCCAGTGACCAGTGGTCGTTGCTGTAGCAACGAGTAAAGATGAACTGAGGGATAGTTGTATCTCTTTCTTATATGAATGTTTGCACGTGTATCGTGATTTGTTATCTCTTTCGTACAGCGTTGTTACGGCCAATACAATATTTGCTATATACGAGAGCCGGCTAGTAAGGCAATAAAGTATATCTATATTATATATAATAAGTCAATGGGTCAAGCAGTCAAGCTTCGAGCTTAGTCGATGTTTGTTGTGTTTCGATTTCGTCTCCATGTGTGTGTACTTATCACGTTGTTTTGCAATAGTTTGAAGCTTTTGGCAACAAGGGCAACGCCACGGTAAATACTTTTTTTAAATTTAAACATATCACTTAAGATTTCAGAAGAAATATTTCTGTAACATTTTAGGGTAAGAACGTTCATAAAAAGTTTTAATATACACGGTTCTTATGATAGACAAGAAATTATCTTTCACTCCTACCATATTAATTTAGACTTTTCTGATTTATACGATTCAACCCATGGACAAAATGGCTTCGGCTATATCTATGGTAAAAAGAACAGAAAAATAGTTGATGAAAATCGTGACTTTAATAAAGAATGGACCGAGTCATATGCGTTCATTCAAAATATGGATGGGATGGGATGGTCTTCCGACTTGTTTCATCTGTCACGAAAAGATCGCAAATAATAAGATATCAAACTTAGAGAGACATTTCTCTACAAAACAGTACATTCGCGAGCAAATATCCGGCAGGTGACGGTGACGCACGGAAGAGAGCTGTTACAGAATTTCAGCGTCAAAATCAGAAGTCGAGTTTCGTATTTGACAACTGGACACATAGTGCAATATAATATCGTCAATCATGCTCATGCTAGCTTTGCGGTCTCGTGCAAGACAGAATTGCCAAAATGTCTTCGAATGTAACAGAGCAGCAAGTCGAAGATATAAGGTTAGCTTCCGCAAGATAAATTGCAACTGATGTGTCGTGTGATATTAGTGATACAGCACAAGCAACCAACCCTATTTGTGCGATATATGTCGACACAAGGTCCCAAATAAGAACTTCTTGGACTGCTGTCGCTTAAGGGACAAACACGCGGAGAAGATATTGCGAATGCTTTAGAAACATATCTGGAACATACTGAAATTTACCTAAATAAAATAATTTCCATTGCTACTGTGGAGCTAAAAGTGTGATAGGCGTAAACAAAGGAGTAGTTTCAATTTTAAGGGGAAAAATTGATCACGAAGTTCTCACGTTCCACTTCGTAATACATCAAGAAGCGCTTTGCGCCTCAACATTTCCCGAATAAATGGTTACGGTAATGAACTTCGATATCAAAGTAAGTAACAGCATCTTGGCCAATCCACTATATAATCGCCAATATAAGGTACTCGCGGACGAAATGGATAGCGAGTACCAAGATTTGCTTCTGCACAATAAGGTTCGCTGGCTTACCAGAGGTAACGTACTGAAACGCTTTGCTTCATGTTTAGAAGAAATAAAATTGTTTCTACGCGAAAAAAAACATCAATCATCAAGAATTGGAAGAAGACACATGGCTACAAAAATTATATTTCATGGTCGACATTACTTCACATTTTAATGCTTTGAATATATTAATGCAAGGGAAAGGAAACATCGCATATACATTATTGGAAGAAGTAGAGTGCTTTGAAAATAAATTACAAGTTCTCCCCGAAGATATAGAGAGAGGTGAATTACTTCACTTCAAGAATTTAAGACAGTATCGTGACGAAAAAAACACTTGTTTTGATGCGATTTATTTCAGCAGCGTATGAGGAAAAATGAAGAACAATTTTTGATGAACGTTTTCAACAATTCAGAGCAAATAAGACTACACTAGCTTTTATCGTACGTCCTCTCAAAATAAATGTCAATGAACTTAACTTAACACCGTTCGACACAGATGCTAGTTCTGTGAAGCAACAAATTCACAGATCTGACCAGCCGCTTGGAAGAGCTCGAAAGAGAGAAATCCAATTTGATTTCTCAGCACAAGTGGACAGCTATAAAACAACTGCCTCAAATAGAAACAATAATATTTGATACATGGAATAGTTTGCCTGAAACATATGACGCGGTAAAAAAACTAGCTTTTGGTATTCTCACATTTTTTGGCTCTACATATATGTGAACAAACATTTTCAACAATGAACCAAATAAAAAATAAACTTACAATAGAAGCAGAATAACGGATGAAAATTTACAATAATGTATTCAATTAAAAATAAGTAGCTATTTGCCAGATATAGTAAAGCTATCAAAAGCGATGCATGGACGCCGTTCTAATTAAATTTTTAAATACAAAATCTAGATCTTTTTTCCCCTATAAATCCATATCCATATAAGTACATTTGTACAATATATAACATATGACATGTGCGGCTCCCTAGTACCGGTACCTTTGTTATCCTGTTTCCATGACAATATGGCTCTTCTCATTTGACAAACTGCCGACCCCTGGCATAGGTAATTAATTCGATTTTCATCACAGTACTACAAACTGTTATTTTCAGAATGAGCCAGATGACCGCAAAAATTACAATGATTGAAGCTCAAAAGTTCTCATGACCAGAGAAAAATTGGGTAGTCCAATAGCTTTTATACACCCATGGGGAACCCAGACGGAGGTAAAATAATAAATGTTTCGGACATTGGTCTCCTACAGTATAGCTACGAGTAAATCTCAGTTTTCTACACCCGCAAACTGTTTGGTATCATTATCCGAGATACGATGATCTCCATGGTTTGATTAGTAAGACGTTTGTCTTTCAACCCGGGCATTAAGAGTTCGATTTCCGTTTGAAACCGATTTTTTTTCAAATATGGTTTAAGTCTGGGTTTCACTTAAGGCCTCTTTAAAAATTTTCCTCTTGGTTTGTAGATATTGTCACATTACAATCAACTCGCCAGATTGTACTGTGTACAACGAAAGTGTTATAAAGTTATAGATTTTTTTGCTTTATTAAGGGAGTCCCCTTAGAGTGTACTTTTAGTACTGCATTCATTGAATATGGCGTATCTACGTAACTTTTTGTAGTTTCATAAGTAAGAGTCTACAATCTCTATTTAAATTCGATATTTCTCATTCTTAAGACTCACAAATTGATCTTAAAAAAAACCGCATTCACTGGTTCATAAGGTCTGAGGTATTTTGCAAATGCCCACGTTTCACAGCCCTATACAACAATTGAAAGGAGTTTAGGTTTTCGGAATTAAGACACTTTAATATCTCCAATTTTATCACTTTTGCTTATTATTTTTAACCTAAATAGCTTTTTAGATTTTTTTTTAAATAAATAACAATTGACGCTTTTAAAAGAGTAGTTGGTGTATTTTAATCCTGACAAAATATCCTTAAATCCTCAGCAGAATTATAATCCAAGCTCGAACATTCAGCTAATCGGAAAATAACAATTATTTTATCCGGTTTATCCCTAATTACGCGAGATTGTGAGTAAAAGATTTAAAAGATTAATTACCAACAGTTTCAGAATTATGCTGGGAGCACTGGCTGAATTTCAGGAAATTAAACTAAGAGTCGAACATTAAATTGCACACTCTGCCCAGAAACTTGATTGCTGAAGTCAGCTGGAAAATTTTACGAATGATGTTGTCCATTCGTGTGAATTTAAATTCAAATCTAAGTAACGTTTAAAAGTTACGATGCGAGTGATCTAATCAGGCAAGTGTGTTTGCTAAATAATCTGGAAATCTGGGCTCAATTCCATTTTCGGTCCTAATATAAACGTTAGAATTTGACAATTATTAAATAGGATGACTTGTGAATCACTAAACAAAAGTTCACCACAAAATGACTATATTTAGAAAGATATCAAAATGATGAAAATAAAATTATGAAGCAAGATGTTAAGTCTAATGAGAAAATATTTAGAAAACCTCGAGGCATTTAAAAAAAAACCAGTAAGTGGACAAAGCCGTCTTTGTATTATATCTCCGATATATACTCGTAGAATACAAACTGGCAAGCTTATTTCTTTGTATTATATCTCCGATATATACTCGTAGAATACAAACTGGCAAGCTTATTTCTTTGTATTATATCTCCGATATATACTCGTAGAATACAAACTGGCAAGCTTATTTCTTTGTATTATATCTCCGATATATACTCGTAGAATACAAACTGGCAAGCTTATTTCTTTGTATTATATCTCCGATATATACTCGTAGAATACAAACTGGCAAGCTTATTTCTTTGTATTATATCTCCGATATATACTCGTAGAATACAAACTGGCAAGCTTATTTCTTTGTATTATATCTCCGATATATACTCGTAGAATACAAACTGGCAAGCTTATTTCTTTGTATTATATCTCCGATATATACTCGTAGAATACAAACTGGCAAGCTTATTTCTTTGTATTATATCTCCGATATATACTCGTAGAATACAAACTGGCAAGCTTATTTCTTTGTATTATATCTCCGATATATACTCGTAGACTACAAACTGGCAAGCTTATTTCTAGCTTGTTGGGAATATCTTGCGCGAATGAGGCGCGAGCCAAAATTTTAAATTCGTTTAGTCTTATTTGGTAAGATCGATTTCAAGGTATGTATAGGGGAGGAAAAAGTTATCCTGGTTGAGAAATATTTTATTCCTTGTACCACAACATTTGGAAAGACCCAATAAACGTGATGTAGTCTACGCCCGAATCAAGATTTATACAAGTGATTTATATGCCGGTTGAGTTACTGCGTTTTAAATTCAGAATTGATAAAAAATAAAATGAGAATTAAAAGTTTTTCAAATAATTAATTAAAAGTTTCGCCTTTTAATTTATGGAACTCAATACGTGAATGTTAAATAAGATATTACATTGTTATTTTACTTTGAATTACAATTTATAATCACGACACGTGTTTATCCTTCCTATCTCGGAGCTCTTTTCAGAAAGAATGATCTTGTTTTTTTTCCGAGAGTAATATTTCCGTCAAACCAGTTTCATATACATTAGAAGTGTTTATGTTTTACTGTCCAATTTTTTTTGTTTAATAAAGTGTAAAATGGTGCTTAATTCATCTTTTAATACAATTATTGCGATGTTGGTATGTAAGTATGATAAAAATGGTGTTTAATTCATCGTTTAATACAATTATTGCGATGTTGGTATGTAAGTATGATAAAATGGTGCTTAATTCATCGTTTAATACAATTATTGCGATGTTGGTATATAAGTATGATAAAAATGGTGCTTAATTCATCGTTTAATACAATTATCGCGATGTTGGTATGTAAGTATGATAAAAAATACGGAAGCCACTAAATTACATAAAGTGATGTATTTAAATACATTAGAGGTAGAAACAAATGTAGAAGAGTAATAGATAATCATAGAGTGAAAAGATCTCACTTACATAAATAAAATGAAAATTTATGTACCGTCGTTTGAAGAGCAGACTCCTCTAATGAGCGTTCTATCTAAGAAATCTAACCTACTTTTATCGAAATACACAAAATAAAAATTAGGTGAGTAAAGTTAAGAAAGTAGCGGCTGCAGCTATAACGAGTACATTATGTACTTCCCTGCATCTGTATATACTTATAAAATATATTTGGTTATGAAACCGTAGAAAACTTACCAAGGGAAGACAAACTATAAAGAAACCTTTGAAGATTTTCTAATACGAGTATGTGATGGTAGCACATTCGGCTTTAGGTGGAGACATTTTATTAGGATACCACACACTCCTCATGAAATATGCCACCAGTTAGAACTAAAACTTGCTCTAGTAACAAATCAAGATCATTATTATTATTATTTAACATCTTTATTGCAAATACAAATACCCTTCCGACCAATCACAGTAAATGAACCAAGTAACATGGTCACTACAAAACATTTAAATTAATATCCATCCGCACGAAATCCATGAACACACACGTGAGCAGGCGCCCACAAACCCCACAAAGACGGACCATCACCCTCCTGAATAGAACTCCGGGACAGTGGGAAGAAACACTTGTTTCGATGATTAGGTAAAAGCACAAAGTGACGTTGTCTTTTTTATATAACATTTTAATCTATTTTCGCACTTACAATGAGCAAGATATTTTGCGGTCACCCTGTGGAGCTCAGGTGCCTATAAATCAAATGAAAAATGTAATAATCTTCTAAAGATGTAAATGACGTTAATAAAATATCGTCATTATGTACTCGTAGCTGGAACAATTAAATATTTCAACCATTATTCACTTCCCACTGCCTTAATATTTAATTGTTCCGCCCTTATATTTAATTATTTTCCTGGCGCTATTTAACACAATCACTCCGAGGATCTTGTGGGTGTCAATATAACAACATAGCTCAAATAGGGATGAAATTTCATTATTTTTTCCAAGCAATGAAACTGAACAAGAAGCTTCAAATTAAACAGAATAAAAGGTCGAAGACCTTTTTTAAATTAAGGTAATGCACTAAAATGGGATGGATATGCTTTGTAATCTAGAAATGATCGATAAAAAACAAATAAGTTTATGTAAGAAATATTCTTATCATCCATTGGATAAGGGTTTTCGGAGTATTTTGGCTTATAATGCCGACGTTTCGATAACGTTGCAGTTTACATTTTCAGGGTTTGTTGTCGTCAACATTTCCAGAAGTTGATGCGAGCCGGATACAGTTGGCCTACAACAAAGTCTCAACCGCAATGTGAACGCACGGGTCCGTCACAATTTGTGACTGTAACGTTAATGAATGGGTCCATCCCAGTTTGTTATCGTAACGTGAGCCTTCTCCCTTAGTGAAAATGAACGATGCGCTTACGTTACGGCCGCGAAACGGACGGACCCATGCGGTCACGTTGTGGTTGAAACTTTGCTATAGGCCAGAGGAATCCAGCTTGCATTCACTTATGGCAAAGTGTTTACAATAGTTCGAAACTAAATTAGCTTATAGTCTACACATTCCTTGTGATATAAAAAATCATTTTTTGTTCCTTCATATGAATGTATAATATTATAGTTAGTACGAGAACCGGAGCTCTATTCAGGAGGGTAATGGTCCGTCTTTGTGGTGTTTGTGGGCGCATGCTTACGTGTGTGTTCATGGATTTCGTGTGGATGGATATTAATTTAAATGTTTTGTAGTGACTATGTAACTTGCTTCATTTACTCTAATTGGTCGGAAGGGTATTTGTATTTGCAATAAAAATGTTAAATAATAATAATAACAATCTAATGCTTGCATTTTACGCCAACATAGATTGAGCAAGCAGTATAGATATTGTATGAATTTTTGTGTGTCACGAGTTACTTTCAAAAGTTGTTCTTGTTACAATGATTTTTTTTGTGAATCTGATGAGTGTAAATAAAGTTTTTCTTGTGTATATCTGTTGTGTGGATGTACCGTTTTTTTAATATATTATATCTCTGTTGTATTGTATTACATTTTCTTTGTATACAGTACAACCTGGCGGGCTTATCGCTATGTGGTAATATCTTCCAACTAACAAAAATATATTAAAGAGGTATTAAGTGAAAACTTCCCTTTGGGTAGTTCCTTCTTCGTCACTATGTGCCGTGGCGCTCATAAAAAAATAAAGAAGATTTCGATCTTCTAGTGTAGATCGGGCTGAATGGTAACTTACTTTGTCCCCCATAACAGCGTGGGTGGAGGTGGAATCGAATTGAACTGTGTATATGTTTTGGTGTGCACACGTATATGTGGTGTGTACATATACCATGTATATAAAGTCTTTAGTGTTTTGTGTATACACGTATATAGATATGTCTTTGGTACATTTGTTTTGCTTATTTTTTTTTGTTTACAACATACTCACGTATGTTACACTGCATGCATACCACAGTTATTTTCATCAATAATGTTGTTAAATTTAATTAAATATATCAAATATCTGAAATTAACACATACAAAATAAACATAATGTGTTTTTTTTAGGGTATAAAATATAGCAGATCGCCACACATTTTGATCGCAATATATATCTTTAATCTCCTTTACATCCATTTACCTTTTTATAGAGGTCCTTTGATTTACATGACACCTATTTTCTCATTATTTTATTCACTTTGTCTAATCATTTTGGTCACGCTAAAACATCCATTTTACGCCACTCTTTTGTTTTGACATACTGAAACCACCTGAATTTTTTTTCACCCTATTTAATACAGTACATCACTTAAAACTTATCAACAGGTTATACTTTCAGATTAGAGGATCGAGATCACCAACTATGATATATATTGCGTTAGTTTAATGTTGCCTTCTGCACCGCAGTACTCTGACTGTCAAAGCTGCTGCAGACAAACCAAATGGCGCCCTGTTCCATGTAGCTTAGAATATTAATTTTCGCATCTTAGGCTGATACTGCCAAGACCTGGTGCCTTTTGATCAGTGGGTGGTAAATTTTAGTCTAGAATTTAATAGTCGATCTTTATATCTTGTGTAGCACTTCTGGGAGTTCGATACTCCCAACATGAGATCATTGGAAAATGCATGTTTCCATTTTATGACAAGGCATATATTAGACGTGAAAAAAGGCAGTGACCATTAGCTATTGTACCAGTATGTTACAATATCTTTCCATTTTAATAAATCTTTGTTAATTTTATAGACATTTTAATTAAAATACTTCTGACCAATGATCTGTGCTTTCAAATTAATCAATGTATGTGTATTGTATTGGATTAATTATTTTGAGATAAGTATATTTCAGCGTTGATATTAAAGGATAATTTCAAATTAATACAACGTAAACAAGTTGAACTTAGATGAGTTCAAAAAGGAATTATACACTTTACAGCTTTAATCGACATATTTTTATTGGCAATAAATAATATGAGTTGCGAAAATTGCAAGAAGAAAATACTGCTTTTAAATGTATTCAAATTGTATAAGTGCTAACACTAAATCTGAGATTCCCAAACTATGGTTTGCATTTCTTATTAAGACTTCTTATCTTAATTTCAATTAAAATTTTAGTCTAAGTTACAAAACTGTCATATCTGAATATTTATTACACATGATTTGAACTAGCGTGATTCAATAAATTCAGGTGGAATGAGGCCTGAAGAATGATTATAAACGGTATATTAATTATATGTCGGTATATAAATAGTTTGTCCTCAATGAGATGCAAGCAAAAGCCTAGTTTACTGGGGATGACAAATGAAAGGCAACAAACCCAGATCCATTAAAATTGTGTGTCCAAATGAAATTACCTGTTGGTTTTTTTTTGCAAATTGTGTATTTATAGTTTAATTGCCATGTGTAAATAAAATAAACAAACAGTTTTCTCTCCACTAGACCGATGGAATCGGCATTACTGCTGATGTTTGGTCATATCTATATCAACATTATTACAATCAAACACTAATATAAAATGATACATCAAATGGGGCAAGGTAGATAAGGTCTAGATATACTCGTATTTTAACAGCTACTAACTTTAGTGGCTAAGGCTCCGTAAACAAATGGGGCAAGTTAGATAAGGTCTAGATATACTCGTATTTTAACAGCTACTAACTTTAGTGGCTAAGTCCCCGTAAACAATGGGGCAAGTTAGATAAGGTCTAGATATACTCGTATTTTAACAGCTACTAACTTTAGTGGCTAAGTCTCCGTAAACAAATGGGGCAAGTTAGATAAGGTCTAGATATACTCGTATTTTAACAGCTACTAACTTTAGTGGCTAAGTCCCCATAAACAAATGGGGTAAGTTAGATAAGTTCTAGATATACTCGTATTTTAACAGCTACTAACTTTAGTGGCTAAGTCACCGTAAACAATCAAAAGCGTGGTCCATTTGTTATTTGTATTGCATTTATTACGCTTTTGGGTTATACGGTAAAACCTTGCAGGTTAACTATATGACAATTTCTTACAACGAATCTAAAAGGTCGTCCAACTTACCAGAATTATGTTAAAGAGGATTGGAGTGAAACAGACTGACAGTCATTTAAAAAAAAATGGGTACCAACGCGAATCGAATCCATAAACTCTCCGGAATGGAAAACACTTGTCCTTCAAACAAGGCCACGTTGGTTATTTGATACAGTCTCGAAATGTATTGCATTAATTTAAAGTTTCCATTTTAATGGAAAAGTGCAATAATGTTATAACCTCTACCATACAGAAAAAAATACTTGAATGACCGAGAAAAAATATTACATACAAGTATATTTTAGAAAATATCAATAAATATTATACAAGAAAACACGTTGATAATGAATATTTAAAAATATTCTACAGTAAATATTAGTTATACATCTAAATGAATGAAGTTTATTTATACACATTCGAAAAATTTCATACGTTGTTAACACATACGTGCAGAAATGAAAATACGTTACTTTAAAAATTGATGATGCACATTTAAAATCATTCTAGTATACACGTGTATCATATACTATATTTATTTTGAGTGAGTATATAAGTGAGGTTTCAATGGTCATATGAGCCCATTGGTCATATGAGCCTCATACGAGTCCCATCTAAAATAAATGTTTTATAATATTGTATTTCACTTTCGTTGCATACAGTACAACCTAAGGTGTTTATTGCTATGTCGTAATTTCTTTAAACTCTAAGACATTCACATGTCGTATATAATACGACACCTGCCTTAGAAGTTGTTTGCAGGAAGCGATTAAGACATGCCCTTGATAAACATATATTGAGTTTTCCGATAGACCTTTTGCACCCACCTTCACCCCGTGAAATCTTACAATAAAGCCTCCCATCTTTTCATTGTTAAGTTCATATTTGATAAGCTTCCTGGTGTGTTTCGTGCAAACATTAATTTCTCATGGGATTGTTAACTCTAAAATAATCGCTGTTTTAAGAGATAATGAATACAATAAAATATTTGGCCTCAGATTGAAGCTGCTAAGTAATGTTGGAATTTTATAATGTTCCTTGTGCGTGTCTATCTTGTGTAGGAATATTCTTCCACGTGTGGTCTTAACACGAAATATGTTTTATCCAGCCAATTCAAAACGTCGTATTAGTTCGTGAAGCTTTTGCACGCTTTTAGGATACGCATGTGGTCCATGGTCTGAATCTCTTCGCACTCACAGTAAGGCTACACTTGTGCATATCGAATGCAGTATTTCCCCCTTCGCATCCGATCCTATTCAGAATGTATCACTCCTCCTAAGGGAGGGAAAAACCAGACAGTTCTACCACTGAGTCGCCTACAGATGCCTGGTTTTTTAAATGTTAAACAGAATTTGAAAATATTTTCGACCAACTCCAGCATAAATTTCGCTCTATAAGTGTGATTGTTTCTAAACATAATCATTGGAGTAGGCAGAGAACAACATATGTCTATTATATTCTTTCCTAGTTAGTACTCATCTTTCGCTTCTGCAACGTTCATACACTTCGTCGTGTGTACTCTCCCATCATAAAGCTTTTCATACTTCCTCTTTCAGAACTTGATTGATTTGTTCTTTTAGGACTTTTCCTTCTAAATTACTTGCATAGAACAGTTTTGTAAATCTTTCTATATAAATTCTTTTTACGTATTCAAATCATATTAATGCTCCTTTCTTAATGTTAAGCCCTCTGTTTTCTCTCAATTTCCAATAATTCCTCATGCCTTCAATTCTGCTTAGGCCAACAAATATTTTTATTATATCGTATTTAAAAATATTGAACTAAGTTATTTAACTTTTGAACGAATGAAGAAAGACTAACAAAATAAATATATACAGTACAAATGTGTGTAGAAAGCGTGTGATATACCAAAGTAAGTATCAAGTGAATGTTATTTTGAATGAAAGAAATGTAAAAAATTAGGGAAATCGCAGGAGTTGTATGAGATGTATGGATGAAGAGGAGGGGAAAAATATGTGTTACGATAGGGAAGACTGGCACTCTCTCCACTCTGCCTTTCCCAACAAGGAAACAGTGTGATGGTAATGTATGTACACTTACACTCATGTTTCAAATAGTAAATTCTCTTGGCTTTCTTTGTGTAAAATATGCACATATTATATTTATTCCATCTTAAATTATAATTATCTTTATTTTTGGCTTAGTTTGCGTTTTCGAGAGAAAATATGATGGCGGGGTGGTATGTTTGAATTTTTTCTCTAAAATATTCGTGTACCATACATGCAAATTTAATCTTTCCGACCCTTAAACTAAAACCTGCTGCCGAAATGTAGAATGCCTAAATGTTTTGAAGAAAAACATTCAATATATTTAACACCTTTTGTGTGGCTTGCGCCTGCCTATTGAAAAGTTTAAGGGCTTGTATACTAGACGGCGGTCATTATAATTTTATTATGCCACACCGGCTATATCTTGCGAGATCGATTATTTTCTAATTGAAATTCCCCGCTTTTAAAGTTTGAAACCAATTAAAAAGCAATAACCCATTCGCAAGGGGCCGCATTAACTTGATGCGCGATTCAAAATGAATGAACGCATTAAAATTTCAGGCGTCAGTTGGGCTGTTGTAAAACCCAATAATAAATTCAATAGCCTTCTTCTGAGAGACCACTTTATGCTGTGGTGAAATCAATTAATTAGTAGAGAAAGTATTCGAGATGAATACAAAATAACATTTTGGGGTAAAAACGAGAGACTGTTCATTTCTCAGGGATCTATTTTCTTAGACTGCTGGAGATTTAGAAAATACTGTGGTTTAAAACCCTATTTTGTATTGTATTGTATTACACTTTTGATGTATACAAAACAACCTGGCGGTCGTATTGCCAAGTGACAATATCTTCCAGCCAACTAGAAAGATGTTAATGTGGCATTAAGTGAGAACCAGACTGGAATCCTTTTTTAAAAAATATTGGCTTCAGTGGGAATTGATCCCGCAACGTCCGGGCTGGGAGACAGACGTGTAACCAACTAGGCCACGGAAGTCGTCAGGTTGTGTTGTTCCACAACTTCTACAGAGTAAATTTGTTGCAACATATGAAAATATATATTAGAGAGGATACACGATGGTGACGAGAACCTCCGTGGCTAAGTTGGTAAGACATTTTTCTTTTGACCCGTGAGTTGCGTGTTCGATTAACGTTGGTACCGACAATTTTGAGAAAAGTGTTCCAGTATAGTTTTCCCTTTAGTTCTCTATTACAAATTTTTAGTTGATTGGAAAAGATTACCATATGACAGTAAACGCACCAAGTGGTATTGTATATGACAACAGTGTAATACAATATAATAATGCTGGCAAATAATTTTGAATTTTTAAAGGTGTAAAGATGGAAAATACTTAAAAATGTTTTAAGCTATCAAACTGAACTGAATTCAATGCACTAAAACCATTGGTCACATAATTTGTTCGTCAGCATACTAAAAACCAGACATTAGGGGTGATATTTAATTTCAGAACTTAAAATAAAAAATAAAACAAACGCAAGTGAATTTATTAACGTAGTGAACTAAGTAAGGGGCGTATACAAATTTAAGGTTCGATTTAGACGAATTTGTAATAACTTTTTATGAAAATTCTTAATTTTTATACTCAAACACCATACTGGTGAAGATTTGATGTGGTTTTCATATAAACTGTTACGATTTAAGAAAACCCATAAATTTTCTCTTTCGTGAACCTGAATAGGAAAACAAACAAAAAAAATAAGTGATAATTACATTGTTATTTTAAGCTCATTAATTTTACAATATTAAAGTCGAGATAAACATTATGTGTTAGGTATTTTATCAATTCATGTAAAAAATATTGAAGGTAAAACAAGGTTGTATAAGTTAAAAGATATTTGCCATGCTTCCAATGGAGAATTAAGTCACAGCGATGTTTTAGTGTTTTCTAAATTATTTCAATTGGTTTTAGAGGTATTCGTATGAACTTGATCATCAAATAAAATTATTCTTTGTATGAATGTGAACTTAAATAATAAGCCTGAATCAAATTGTTTTACATTTTCGTTGTATACAGTACGATATGGGCTTATTGCCACGTGGAAATCTTTTCCAATCAACCAAAAACATGGTTAACTGGTATGGCATCACCGTGAGGATGAATATCGGTTATCATTTCGACGTACTCTTCATGGCAAAAACTCCGTATAATATTTTAAAGTAATAGAAAAAATCTTAAAGAAACCACAGACTAGAATTCTTAAAAATAAAAAGATTTCTGACGGATTCGAGCCCACAGCATTCGAGTTAGATGACAGGCGTCTTAGCAACCAGGCCACTGAGGTCGAAAGTTGGGTTGGATAATGTTTTGTCTCTCTCGTGTTTTTTTGTTAGATATAAATAATCCTCGTTTTACTCTCATACACTAAAGTTGACACTTAAATATTGTTATGAACCATCTATAATCTTAGCATATATTGTAATGCTTGGTTGGAGTATATATGTGTGTGTGTTCGTACGCTATATTGCCTTTGTTTCCTGTCGCTACACGTTGTAATTCACTATTTTTCGTAACTCTTCAATCATTTGAAAAAATTCTACGCAAACAACAAAATTCCTCAACTTGCTATAATGTTCAATTAATCGTCCATACGTTTTCTTTCATAATTTTCTTATTATTTAGATATTTCCAAATAAATGGAATAAAAAATCTATCCTGTCGTAAAGAATCTATCCTGTCGTAAAAAAAAATCTATCCTGTCCTTCCACGCTTTCAGTGACCACAAGCTTTTTCAAACTGTCTTATTGGTCAAGGGAAGCAGATGACTTGTAATAGGCATATTGTCGACAATCTGTTGGTGATTCTTAGTTCTTGGAGAATGGAGGCATTAGTTTTTTTTTCTAAAAATTGTTACAAAGCAACCTAACAAATTGTTATAAAGTAAACTAACAAACTTTTACAAATGAATAAATTGAAAAAATGAGCAGATTTTTTTTCTTTATTATTTTTACCATAATATGGAACAAATATTCTTTGAAGTATTTAAGTTAATGACAATCCTGTACAAATTTATTCGTTTACTGCGTTTAAAAATCAAATCGATTTTTTTTAGTGATATTTCATTACCAAACGTCTGTATTATAGTTATCTTGATCAGTTATGATATCAAAATGATGATTGATAGGTTTTGCAATACTGAAAATTATATTTTATCGGTTATATTAAGAATATGAATGCAAGACATCGAAGGTTATATTAATGATTGATTAATGTTCAGTGTGCTATAATCTGGAATCACTGGTTATTTCAGAGCAAAGGCTTTGAAAACATTCCCGCTGATGGTGCAGAGAGTGTCATCTCGTATGTCAAAGATCCTTAGGGACGTAATAAGATCCTTGAGCGAGAAGTGTTGAATATCGAGTAGCGAATCTCTAGAGCTATCAATTGGAAACTCTTCATATAGGCAATACTGTCACATCAGAGATTCGCCAGGGAGATGATATGGTGAGTGTCGGGATGGAATTAGGATACAGATTAATGGAGACTTGAAAGGAACTAACATTTTCGGATTGTTCAGAATAAATGGATTAGTTCAGGACAGTTTTTTTGTTTTAGAAGATGTGATTGCACGTCTGATTCACGAATAATCTCTATAAAAATGAAAATCACTTTAAAGAGAGAAATCATAAATTGAATGTTCAAGGGCATGCCTTCAGCATATTTCAGGAGATAGTATTTGATATCTCTCATAATCGAGTATAATTGTCAGGCATCCTGCGAACTGAAGACGCCTATCCGTGTATTGGTTTATTGAGTATAAGTTGTTGCACTTTAGCAAATATGCAATCTTGATAGATTAAATCTAAAATTCCGACGGGAAGATGACGATCGACAGCTTTAATTTGCTGCGGTCTTTCGTTAGGCGGAGTCTTTTTTACGTAGCGTTATTTTTGCATTGCTTAATATATATAAGTAATATAAGTGTTATAAGAACTTTTTGATAACATGCATATAAGCATCACAAAAACATAATTTCAGATGTAAAACGGTTTAAGAGTAAAACCAGCTTGGAAGTAAATCTGAGGCGGCCGCTTGCTTTGCGTGCATGGTAACCGTTAGACCACGACCGCCGACTTATTATTTATTACGAATTAAATGTAGATACCAGGGAATTATGGATGGGTATTTCAACATATTTTATTAAATAGAAAGTTAAGTGTTATTAAGTTAAATTATTGAGAGACAATATTGTTTTAGTACGAGGACGATCTCCGTGGTATTGTTGGTAAGACGATTGTCTCTCGACTCGAAAATCGCGAGTTCGATTTCCGTTGGAACTTTGATTTTTTGAAAAAAGATTTTAGTTTGGTTTTCACTTAGTGCCTCAATAACGTCTTTCTGGTTGGTTGGAAGATATTGCTTCATGGCAATAAGGCCGCCAAGTTGTACTGTATACAACGAAAGTATAATACAGTACAATGCTATTACCGTTTGACTTTTCCAGTTCATCTTCCAGTTCGTCTTTTACTATTCATACCGTCATACTCTGGAACCAATTATAGGTTATCGTATGCCTCTCATCCTCGTTGGCTTGCTTCAAACAGGAATTAAAAAATACGATGTATCTTTTCAATGAGAATAAGTTTTTCTCTATCACTTATATTTTCTTGTTTTTTCCCAGTCTTGGGTGACTTTGCAAATATTTTATTTTATTGTTTATTTTTCATTTGTTGCTTTAACGATTTAAGTATATTTAAAATTAAGGTTGTGCCATTTCACCCAGCATTTGGCATGAATCTGCGAAACTTGTTTGGTAGATTAGAAGAGACTGCCGTATGACAGTGAATTCTACATTTGTATACTTTATACAAAAGTGTCAAAAAAGATATATAAAATGTGTCGGACCTCTTCTTATTTAATCATTTCTTTGGATAAAGAATTGGCAAGTTTATTGCCCAGTGGTAATCTCTTATAACTCGCCAGATAGTGAAAGATTTTTTTCGAATTATTGTTAGTTTATTCATAAATCACAATATAAATAACATAAATAAAAATGAAATATAATCAATCGATGGATGAAAGAAGGGTTTGTGTAGAAATAGGGAAAACGGGAATGAAACACGTAATACACTATCTTGGAATAAAGTTTTTTATTGAACGTTTTTTTTTATATAGAAATAATGAATCGAGTCAAACATCAATTGATACAGTAACTTGTTCCAGTGTTTCACTGTACGGACAGTAAAGGACGACGAACAAAAGAGTGGTGGAGTGGCAAATAAAAGTTTTCTAAATCGTGCTTTCGGGCTAAGAATCACTGGTACAAATAACATGTACAACAAGTACATGAACTCGCTAGTTAAATGCACAAATATACCAGTGCAACAAATAGATTGTCAATAAAACTTCAAAAGAAGTATAAGAAATATGTATCTAGAAAAGATGCTGCAGTTTCCGATATTTTTCCCATCTTGTTCAATTTCTCGTTCAATATGTTCAAGTTTATTATGTTTTTTGTTATTTATATTCTTTTGATTTGTATTTCTTGTACTTTACTTTGCCCCAGTTCTTGAACTAGTATCTAATATTCACTCCTGAGATGACATTAAAATGAAAACTTTAACAGTGTTGACCAAACCTTCGAGTATCGTATCCCCTTGGAGATAATGCGAACGTCACTCGGTCGGGGTAACTTTGATTGACTTTATAATATGCTTTCTCGCTGTTATGGGGTTAAGCGTTTCATAGAAAATTTATCGTTTAGGTTTATTTTTAAGGTAAAGTATGACGTGTCATTTGTTCCAAAAGTTTATGGTTTGTTTTAATAGATTTTTATGGTATTGTCATTATTAAACTGGTTTTTATAAAGAAATTTGTTTGTTTGTTTAAACACTATACAATGTACAACCGTCGGTGTCGTTGCTGGACCTCGAAGTCGAGGATTCCCTCGCCACTCCCATGTCAATTCACTTGCAAAGGGAAGCTGTGCTGTGGAGTTTTTTATTTAGTGAGTGAGCCGATGCACACCAGCAAACTCACCATCCACACCACTGTACTGGATCCGATGGCACACCTGAAGGGAGACGATCGGAACACATCAGCACGTTCCCCCCTTCTTTTTTTGAAGAACAGATATGACCGAAGTTATGGGTATCCTTGTAACCCCAAATATTAGGCGGAAGAAATACCTGTGTTGTTTGAGGGGAGTAGCACAACGCGGGGCTTGAACCGACGACCTTCCGCACAGAAGTCCAGTGCGTTACCGCGCGGCCATGCACCTCACAATTTACAATATGACTTAAATCAATCTCTTCCAACCAATCATGAAATTATTAAACAATCTTGTTTCCAGTGTCGGATGAAACAGTAAGTTAAAAAAAAAGGTAAAATAAACAATTATAAGATAAAAGAAGATAAAAATCATTTTGACGATTAAAATGAAACAAATATAACAATCAAACAAATAATTTTAAAAACAAATTTATAATGCAAATGTAAGTGGAATGCGTGATAAAGCAATGAAGGCATGGTTGGTACGTAAATGATATTTTGAAAGAAGGAAATGTAAAAAGTCAGAGAAGTCATAGATGTGTGAAAAGGTTTACGGATGAAGAGTAAGCAAAAGATGTGTGTCGCGTTAGTCAAGTCTGCGGATTTGTCCTCTCTACCTACCTCGACACAGAAACGGTGTGATGGTATGGATGTACGTAAATGTAACATTACATCTATGTGTATGTTATTTATGTTATATGTACTCGTATAGCGATTAAAACTACAGTAAAATTATGAAAACCCGGACTACTCGGCGATACCGTGGGGCAAAATGCTACCTAGTTCATATGTATTGTTTTGTAAAATAAGCTTGAGGCTGTGTATAAAAACAATGCTTTTACGTAAATATTAACTTGGAATGAAATCTCTTAATTCACATTTGTTTAATTTTTTATGAAAAATAAAACCCACATGATATCTCAATTTACGTGTTAAATAAAATGGGTTTAATACATTTATCTTGACATAATTTAGATAAATATCTGGTTAGTTACGAATGAGGCTATTAATGTCCAGAGAAGGAAATAAATGTAATTTAAATTATTTTTACGACCCTTATTTCAATGTATGAGAAATTAACAAAAAAAAATAAGAAAAAAATAACGGCTTACTTAAACTAACACAGACTAGTTTATGCTTTGTACAACGGTTTTATGGTCTATCCAGAATTTCTGGCAGTACTTTTGAAATTCAAATAGGATAAAAAATAAAACTATAAACAAGCAAATTTGGTTAGTTTATTCGATGCCGATTTCTTAAACAATAAATTTTCAAATTCAATTATTTTCCTCGAAATGATACGTGTTTAAGATACGAAAGCATGGGGAGCGGAAGATCCTCTACCAACAAGATGGACCAATCAAGTAAAGGCTGAGACTAGTTGAAGAGTGGTCGAGGTGCTAAAGCCAATAAAGCTTCGACATTGAAAAAACTTATGAGAGCAGAAAAATAGCGGAATAACGCGTAACTTAAGTAACGTAAATGATATAGGTGGTATACAGAAAATAATGATTGACCCATTTTTTTATTTGTGACGGATGTTATAAATATAATCAAGAGAGAAATATTGATATTATTTGATCACCCTGAGAGAATTATTGACAAAACAAATATACTATAAATACTATGCGTATCCAGAAAGTAAGTGTACTGAGGCTCTCACGACCGGATGGATTTTATTTTCGACATGTTGGCTACACTTCCGTGTAGCCTGACCTTTCCCCTCCGCAACGAGACCGGTTCGAGGTCAGTACGTTGAGAAGTGTCGACGCGACAACATGTTTCGTGAAAAATGTCAATCCAATCTCCCGCCAAGTGCGAAATACGCGGCGTCATCCGTTATCTCGTTTGGAAGGGAAAACCTCCGGTTGAGGTTTATTATGCTAAATTCCCAATGGAAACACGAGGAAATGACCAAACGACTGAATTATATGAATATTAAAGAAGTTTGGAAAAAAATCAATGAAATTCTTATCTACTCGTATGTCTGAAATTAATGGAGTGCGAGGAAGAGTTTCACCGAGCAACGACTGGAAGAAAGGTATGAAGTATGAGAAGAAGGCCTTGAATGACTTGATGTATAGATATAGAAGATGTAAAGGCATGTGCGTGGACAGAAAGGTGAGGAAATCTGACTTATTTATAAGAGACATCATTTGCCGGTATATACGAGTATGTAACATATTTACTGGGTCGATTGAGCGCATACATTCAACCTATAAAAATGACTCATGTCTTTAGTCTTTTCTTTTCATACAGGCTGGATTTAGCTTTCTAAAAAGTCTGCATTCTAAGATGATCCGAATTTTTGGTATATTTTTTTTAATGACAATAATACATACATTACAAACCATCATACCAAACCCCTTTTGGGTTAGGCAGAGAGGATATATCTCCACACCTTTTAATCTTTACACATAGCTCTCGGCTCGTATATCCATACATCTCATAATTTTATTCTGCTTTTCATATTTCTAACCTTTTCCTCACTACAAATTTCCTCCAGTATCCTCTTTCACTCTTTTCTAGGTCTACTCATTTCTCTCTCTCCATTAATTTATTTTTCAACTCATTTTCTCAATTTGGACAAAACATCTAAAGATTCCTTTCTTAATTCTTCTTATATTATAATATTGATCAACAAACAGTTATCATTTATTCGATCATTTCTTATTCTATCAACGTTATAATACCACATACATTATTCAAAGTACGCATTTCTAATAATAAAAAAATATATACGGTAAGATTCTTCAGTTGATTTAGCCGATAACCAGATGCAGCAACAATAAATGATGAATTCAAGGATGGATTTCTGCTCTAGTTCCGTAAAACTGATAAACTGAGTTGGCTATATACTATACGAGTACGTTTGAAGATCTCAGACAATATATTAACGGCGCTAACGTTCTATTGTGTAGCGAGAATTATTATTAAGCTGATTTTATCCCTATCTGAATTCATTTAGATGAAACAAAGAGTTTTTAGTCTGTATCGTATTTTAAATAAAATACAGTTATTATGAATATATAAAAATAAAACCTTTCATATAATATTATTATGTTAAGCCACAGGTTGTTAATTTTTTATGTATGTTTTTCCAAATATATGCAAGTAAATTAGATTTATTTAAAATCAGATTAATGAAACTGTACCACGTTATAAACCTAATTAAACACCGCTTTCTTCTTTGTGTTTTGAACAGGGTTGCCATTACATTAATTTAACATTTTAAGTATTTCAGTTGGTCTATATTATCATCTTTAAGTTTTCAAAGAACTTGAATGTACGTTTAGTGACAAACTCGCATTTTTACTCGCATGCCCTCAGTAAGATACAGGCAAAATCCTAGTTTACTGGGGACACGACAAATGAAAGGCAATAAACCCAGATCCATTAAAATTGTGCTTTCGAATTAAATTACCTGTTGTTTTTTCGCAAATTATGTGTATTTCTTGTCATGTGTAAAATAAATAAAAAAAAAAATTAATATATCACCTGTGTTTTACATACCTTGCCAAATGTACGAAAATTACTGAAGCGACCGTCACTAATAACATATATTATATATGTATGTTTTTTTGCCAGCACTCCCTGGTATACGAGTAGCAACCACGTATCATTATAAAGGTGATTCTATGAGCAATCACAATATATGGGTGATTTATGAAATGTTAGAACACGTTGAAGAATTTTGCTGCTTGGAGATTATGTTTTCGGGAGATGATAAGATAGGGAAATATATTTAAAGTTTTGTCAAAAATTCAATCACTTAGTTTTAGAAAAAAAATGCCTGTGCACAATGGTATACTAGTGACAAGCTTGACGTATGATAGCGAAGCCTGGGTATAGAAAGGGAATGATGAAAGCAGAACACATGTGATTAAAAGGCGTGCCTTGCGTAGAATAACTGGTATTACAAAGTTCGATAGAGTAAGGAATAATTGGATAAATAACTGTTTGTTGAAGATGAATATCAAAAGTAGAATAATGAAAGCAATCTTGAGATGTTTAGGCCACATTGAGAAATGGGTTACGAAAGACTTACGAAACAAATGTATATGTATAATATGAATGGAAAGGGAAGAATAGGTAGACCATAGAAAGAGTGGAAGGAAGGCCATTGGTGCATATAGTACCGTTTTTGCTAGTAAATAATCGCTAAATCAATGGATGGAGACAGTTGGAGAAATTTCAAGCAAACATAAAGTAAGAACTATGAGAACTACGGAAGAGTATATATGTATGATGAGATGTATAAATGTAAACAAGGCTAGATCTGTGTGCGTGGGGATCTGTCCTCTCTGCCTTCACCAAAATTTGGTTGGTTGAAAGAGATTGCTACCTGGTAATATCCCCGCCAGAATGATTTACAATGAAGTATTGAAAATAAATAAAAATGACGTTGTGTGATGGTACGTCATATATCATATATATGATTGCTTACAAAATGACGTAGTGTGATGGTATGTCATGTATCCTATATATGATTGCCTACAACATCTTGCACTACAGATTTTATCTTATTTATATTTACTTTGAAAAATGATGAATTTTTCGTATATTATTTATGTGGACATAAAAATGAATGAATATTTATATTAATCAGACCTCTTATATGCAGCTTCGTATCTTTAAAATAGTTATATTTTTTTCTAAATATTACATTTTTTAAAGAAAGAGCGCGGAGGCATTCAGAAAAACGAGAAGTAATCGAAGTGCCTTTAGGATGGTTCACTAAGTGGCGCTGATAACTAAATCACCATCAATATTATTACGGAATGTCATGTACGAATCGGGGTAGAATTTTGGCAACCCTGAATATGAAACAATAATACGTAATAAAGTGTCGGGACGCCGCGCTGTCATGAGCCGTGCAACGGTAACAATAAACTCGCTCGTGTAAGCGGCTGCTAATAGCTGAGGGAGAGTGTGAGATGGTAGATAACATATAAGAAACATATTCTGTTATTTGTGTTAATATTTTAAAGGGTCATTTAAATTACTCGTATTTTAACGTTTTCGGTTCAAAAATATTTTTATTTTTTGTAGAAAAAACCTCAAACATCAACACATATTATACCGTGTCCCTTACGGGTAAAGCAGAGAAACCAGATCTCCAATCTTTTCTATCCAAGCATGCAACTTTCTCCTAATTCACATTCATGCTGCTCGTCATACACAATCTTCCATGATTTATTTTTCTCACTTGACAATCTTTCATAATCTGCTCTATTTTATCGAGTGACGATTATCTCAATCTTCTTCCCCCATACCTTGCCCCTCTGACTTGTATTCTCACTTTGTCATTCATTCTCTCTCCATGTACAAACCATTTTATAGATCATTACTTCATCTTACTTAAAACATTAATTATGTAATTGCATTAACTTTTGAGGTTGTCATTTCATCGTCTTGTCTTTCATTATAAAATGACAATTTATATAGCACCGCTTAGAGAGCAGACTCTCCTTAAAGGTGTTCAATAATTAACACTGATATTTATACATTAACATTCCACATTATTTTCTTCGTGCACGCATCTCCACAGCATTAATCTTACATTTATCCTTCTTCTGCCAATTCAAATTAGAACCACAATGTCACAAACAAACATCAAATAATGATGTAATTTTTATGAATATAACTAAAACATTGCAAAATGGTAGGATCTCTCAGTAGATTTAAAAATAAATTAAATCCTCCAATTCTTAATGCACATTGCTCGTGGCCAAGAAGACAGTTTGGAGAGGCTTGCGGTTACTGGAAGCGTGGAAGGATGAGGCACAAGAAAAATAGTCCCAATGCGTTGGGCTGACCAAGTAAGAGACGCAACAGGACTACCCTTAGCAACTGCCCATCGAACCGCGAAGTGCAGATGTGAATGGAAAGGAGCCCTCAGAGTTATCATGGAAGTCACGATGCTCCGTCATGAGCTACACGACAGGATGATGATATCAAAATATATTGGCTCGATTTGGTTTATACACTCATGCTAGAAACACAGGGAACCTTTAACCATCCAAATATGACAATTTAAATTTGCCATCGACAATTTCACGTTGTATTCGTAATTCATAATTTGTGATAAAGCAAACTACATGTTAAGGTTTGGTTGATATTTTAAATGTAGTGTTGTTAAATTCCGGAGGGGCCTTTTACGGTCCTCACTCTAAGGTCTTGGTAGACTTATCATTTTGTTTTATCTTAAGAATTTTTTTGTACAATAATTTACACTAGAACATCGTAATTTTGTTGCACTTGAGAGATAATTTTTCCTACGTTTTTCCTACATTTTTTATTGATTTTTTTTATTTTCTGTGTATGTACGTTGGTGTTTACAAGCAGCATATTTTGACAAATAATGTAGAAATCCTGAATTGTTGAGATTTTGTTCGAAATACGTTAACACGTTATCTTTTGTTTTATAACTGTATCTGCAACATGCAAAATACACTTAATTGTCGTTTATTTTGTCAATAATTTAATGTGAATTGAAGAGAATTAAAAGTTAAGATGAGAAGATTTAATTATAAATGTCCATTAGTTAGATAAGTTTGAAATTTTTTTATAAACACAAATAGCAATTTAAATGTAAAATATAATTTGCCAAGTATTATCAATTTTGAAAGTTTTCGATGATAGGAGTACTCGAGAGTAATACAAGGTACAGAGTAGAGAGACGGGAATTCACCGTGTGCTTAACTTCAGTGAGTTATTTAGTTGGAAAAGTGAAGTGGGTTGGTATGCAACAAGTTCTAGTTTCAAATCATCAAGGTAACTAACATAGGGTTGGCATGATCTGTAAGACGTGTATCTCCAATTAGTCAATTTTAACGAGGAATCAAAAAAGTATGTAAGATTTTTCCTCTATACTTTTTTATTTAGGCAATCTACTCGTAGAATGATTTCTGCCATCACTGTTAAAACCAAAAATGCTATAATAAAAAGGTAAATAGAATAAATGAAATTTTAAGTAAGAAAAACCATTATTTTTACACGCTTTAAAGCTTCAGCTCAATCAATTTGAAAAAAACTAAAATGTAAAATTTTATTTCTTCAACTTTGAAATAAGTTTACACATTTTTTTTCAATCATTGTTTAAGGCAAATATGAAATTTTCTGAGATATATGACTCAGTGGGAGATATTAATTTTTATTGGTTTTTTGAAAATCATTTTGATTATATCATTTTGATTATAACATTATTATTCATTTATACATGGTGGGCTTATTCATAAACAGCAAATGTTCCTATCCAACCGGCATATCTTGAATTTGTCAAGTTATTTAAATCCAAAAAAAGAAAATATTTATTTAAATTCGAGTCAAAAAATCTCTTAATCTCTTGTAGGACAGAAGAAAATAATTCATTCAAGGATAAGGATGCAAGACAAAGAAAAATAAGAATGAAGGGTATTTTGAGTAATGTAATATTTTTTTCAATTCTCTCTTGAACGTGATTATGGACGCAAATCACATTTCTTGGAAGTTCGTTCCACTACAATATAAGACAAGTAAAATCATGTTTGGAAATAAAAAAAAATAATCGATAGTTCTAAATTATATATTGTCTGCATAACAAAACACCTGAATCATTTAAAAGAATAAACTATTGAAGGTAAAAGTTGTTTTCGCAACATATTTGAAAATCATGAAAAGAAAAACGATATTTTACCTGATTTTAGCGAATAAATTTACAATATTATCACGCCAATACTAAGATGCTGACAACATGGAACAAATTTGGGGTGGGAACTTAAGTGAACGATATTTTTTATAAGCTATTAAAGTATTTTTATTATAAGTGATAAATTGATGTAGTTGGAATGCATTTCAAATTTTGTTATTTTTTTAAACACGGTGTAAAACATAGAAAAAATATCTTTTAGACAAGTATTCATTTGATATAAATTAATATGCCGTTGTAACATTTGAATGGTTGAATTAAAATAGGCACTAAGTACCAAAAAAAAAAACTAAGTATGCAGTTTTGTTCTATATGTCATATATAATGAAAATGCATACTTAGTTTTTTTTTTGTTTTTTTTTGGTACTTAGTACCTATTTTAATTCAACCATTCATTTATCTCATTTGCGGTGAGATCAAACTTTAAAACATAGTTTTTTTCTTGACAAAATGAACGGCACTAAGTTGTCCTTTACGTATCACAGTAACAATAAAAAAATAATATACCAGTATCTTAAAAAAACTTACAGTTCAGAATATATATTTTTCAAAATTGGTCGTATGAAAATACTAATGGAAATTAATACTAAAAAAATAAAAATACTAAAAAAATTATTACGACTAATTAAACTCAACTAAACAATATTTAAGCAATAAAAAATACGATCTCCGTGGTGAAGAAAGTAGGTTTTCAGTATTTGATCAAGTCCTTAGACACACATATATTGTACTTAATTAGATTTTTACCAAATTGTATGTCGATTTTTTACATACAATTTAAATTAACCTGAATAAGATTTATGCATTTTACAGACTAAGCCGATGTAAGCTAGGTTAAGGTAGCCGAGAGTTTATATTGGATTTCCCATAACTTGAGATTTACTTTGGAATTGCTTGCGAATCAGCAATCATGAAGGTTTGGGACTGTTTCTTATGTACTAGGTTTCAAGTTAAATGCCAGAATTATGCAAAGATGAAGTTTTAAGTTAAGAATCGCCAGGAGGAAGGGAATAGGAAACACGTGAAGGCTTCTTTGTCTACTTTCCCATAAAGTTCTTATAATAATTTACGTATTCATGAATTTTGAAACAACGGACTACAATGATAAAGGACGTGGTTTTAATAATAATATTAAATCCCTATCTTCGATTTATTTTTCTCTTGTTTAGTTTATCTGAGTCGTAGTCGAGTGGGAATATTTGTTGAATTGTTGTCGAACGAGATTATGTTTGTGAATTGTGGAGTATTGTATGTTTGTGAATTATGAAGAAAAATACCTGAGAAATCCAAAGTTATGGTTATTGAATAGGGTGAAAGATAAAGAAAATGCCAATTTGGGTAGACAATGAAATATTAGAACGATTTGTGAAGAATTCTGCTATTTGTGATGTATGTTTTCATACGAAGAAAACATGGAGCGGGATATTGAACGATGAATTCATTAGGAAAAAAGTCAATGGGATAGTAAAATATAATACATATGTAATAAGGTCCAAACGGCCTAAATATTTAAAAAGGTGAAATAATGGTTTTGTTTTATTTTTCAATTTAGTGTACAAACATTTCTGTAAGCAAAGAATTTATTTATTAATACAACTGAATTTTTTTTTGTTGTTTTTTTCTCAAAATGGTGTAACACTGACGAAACCATTTCTTTGGCATTAAAAAAAACATGCAAATCAGATTTCAGTTTTTGAAAATGAATGATAAAGGGCCATGTCGAGACTGTAGAGTGGGTAATTTAATTCTTAGAAGTCAGTGTTGAATGGTAGCCTTTACAGATATTGAATTGTGCACTCGTGAATTGATAATGCAATAATCTCACGCCTCGTGACAGCTTTGAATGACTTTTTGTTTTTATGCCATCCTTTAATTTGTACTTTAATAACGTGTAATACTCACCAGTAACCGTAGGGTTTCTTTGTAGTAAATTAGTAGAATTTCTTTTTATCTGAAGGTCATGGAAAAAAACCATATTTTCATCGCCCGTGACAATTGACTCTATTATTTCTTTATGTTCCCATTGCAGACCATTAAAAAATCATTACAACATTCAACACTTTGTTGTCTTTGGACCGCACTAAGAAGTTTTGGCACCCAACTTGTACTTATCTTATTCATGTCAAGATAATCGTGCAGAATTCGAAGAACTGTAGATTTGGAAAGTGCATACCTTGCGTATATTTCTTTTGATTTTAGTTTTCTTTCTCGTAACACTTGTTCTTGCACAAATGCAATTGTTTTAAGAGTGAGCGTTTCACCTGGTCTGCTTTGATGAGGGACATTTTCAATTGATTCTTTGCTTAAGTGAAACTGTTAGGTCCAATCTTTCACTGTGAAATATGACAGAAAATATTCTCCTTAGACAGCATCTAAACGTCGTTTAATTTCTGCCGGGTTTTCCTTCCTTTTGAAAGGAACTTGATAACCGTGCTATGTTAAGTTTTTAACCTTTCACAATATAACAAAACAACACGTCTTCTATAAGTGCAAGTTAACATACTACTGAGAGGTGAGGTATAAAATTGAAACTGTAGCATTGCCTGACAATGCGCTGGACGTAAAAGTTGTGTTATCTGTCAACACACGCTCTAACTTGTTCAGGCTGGAAACTTTTGGATCTTAGTGGTATATTCAAACGATGTAATATCTGCTAAAGGAACATAGTCATTGACCAATCAATGCAATCTGGATATGGACCAATTCAAGTAATAGTTAGTTCTATAACTCTCACACAGGAATATATTCCGCAATATCGTACTTTCGAATTAATCAATTTCAGTAACTTAACATAAGACAGACAATTATTCCATTTACTATTTTGAAAATTAGAATCAAATTAGACATTTCTCTTCAATTAGATAGCGTCATCTAGTCCAGGTGCGATAGCAACAATATATATTAATTTTGTAATATCTTTAATTTGTAAATAATACTAGGCTTGAACCCCGACTTATAACACCCTTGAGGAGAGTTTGCTCTCTAAACGGCGCTTTACAAATCGTTAATTTTATTATTATTTTTATTGTAATGTAGAGGAAGTGAAAATAATGTACCACAATAAAAACATATGAAGATCTGTTCTTTCTGTCTTCCCTAATAGGGACATAGTGTAAATTCCATATAATTTTCGATTAACCCAGTATAACCTAGGACAACGATGGGTAACGTATGACTTGGGTGTCACTTCGTGACACGAGGTATGTAAATTGAAAATATTTTTTTTACGAAACATTGATTAGAGAGTTATTAAAATTAAATATTTTATTATTTATATTTGTTAGAGCTGTTATGTATTATACTCGTACTTTCATTGTATACTGTTCAGTTGGTGGATTTTTTGCTATATGACTAACTTTTCCAATCAAGGAAAAAATGTTATAGAGGTCTAAACGGAAAATTGGAGTAAAATTTATAAAAATTGATAACGTCAGGAATCAAATCCGCAACCCCCGGACTGGAATATAGTATAGCCATCTTTGTGCATGCAGCAATTGAAAGACATCCAACTTTACCAAGTTTGGCACGGAGGTCATCTTGAATTATATCAAAATTTCGTAACATAAAGTATAACCTGGTGGGTTTATTTCCGCGTAATAATCTCACCCAACCAACCAGAAACGTGTTAAACAAGTCAGGTGAAAATCACAATGAATCCTTTTGCATACATCTAAGTACCGACATGAATCGAAATCGCAACTCTCGGGTTGATAGGTCTTATCAATTAGTCCACAAAGGTTGTGGGGAAAAAAATAAAACACTTGAAAATTGTATCAAAGAGCAGTTCTTTGCAATACTTCAGGAAAAAAGATTCGCCACTGTTAAAATTATAATGTCATTTCGATCAGCATATATAATTAGTTCATAATAATAAGATCTTATCTTCGTCCAAAATGTTAACATACGCGTAAGTCTCATTGCGTGCTAAAATAACTTTAGAAGCAATCAAATTCACGCGTCCTCGCTTCTTCAATGTTGTGTTTCAGATCCTTTGTGAAGTGCAATACCTAAAACAATACACGAATCAACAGTCAAAGTGCTTTGTGGTGCAGACCGTTAGAAGGGACGCGCCTGCCTCGGCAAAATCTCTTTCCCAACTAACATTATTTCCTTACTAAACAAAGCATCTACGGCAATACAAGTTTGCTCCTGTTGGCATCTAAAATGAGAAACTTACTTCAAAGACTTGTGATATAATTGATTGAAGTTCATGAAGACCTGTTTCGCAGCGTTGCCTTGAACTCGTGTAGGAAACTTTGTAGGAGTTGATGTCGGGTAAATTAGCTGAATTATTAACCCAGGTATTTTGTAAAGTTGTCATTAACATATGTTATATCTATTAATTGTAAGGGAAATGAAGTATAGCAGTATATAGTAAGGCGATTTTCTCAAGGATATTACTCGTACATTCGTGAAATTAAAATAATATATACAACTCGGTCTTAAAATGAGGCAAAACAAAGTGTTCAATGAAATTCGATACTGATAAATTTTTGACTCCTACAAAATATTTGACCCTATGGATGCGTCGAGAAGGTGTGCGACATCACTTCAGGACCCTGACTTATTACGCGTGGGGGTTAAATGTGATGAAGGCTAAGCTTTTGTTTCAGCCTGGTTTAGATTTTCTTGTTTTTCATTGTTATTAATGCTTTGTAAGGAGTTTTATTTCATAACGCTTTGTTTTGTTTTTGGAAAATATGATTAAAATGTATGGTTATCTGAACCAAAATCATGTAAGGAAAGTATTGTCAAGATATTCAACAACACACGGGTAATTGCCTAGTTTGTTGGATGAACATGTAACATCTAATTAGACATGTCATGTTTTTTTCTTATGTATGTATAACTGTCACTTTTATGTATAATAAAAAATGCTTGGAAATAATAATAATAATAAAAAAGACAATTTACAGAGCGAACTCTCCTCAAAGGCTTTCCAACTCGGGACTCGAACCCAATATTATTGACATATTAAAAATATTAAAAAATAAATATAAGTTGAGGGCAAGGATAAGAAGTTGTGGCTACGGCCATTAGATAGAACACTTCTACAATCTAATGGCAGGAGCCAATACCTTGAAATGAGATAAAACCGAGCGCTAAACGGTTTCAAGGAAGTCGATGCTTTTCAATTTTCGAAATAAAAATAACATCTATTATTCTTTTTTTTCTTTCGAAAAAACCTATTTTTTTCTTGATAATCATTTATCTAAAATGAATATTAAAAGCGTAATAAATAGAAATTGATAAACTCGGAACGTTCAGCAAAAATGTTTTATATAAAATAGAATAACACGTCCTTTTAATAGTTGACGTTTTCGTATAAATATTTGCATTGTATTATATTTCCATTTTACATGTATAATACTATGTTCCGGGCTTATCACAACAACTAACATACGTTATAGGGTAATTTCTTCCATCCGACCAAAAATGGTTTAAAAGTCTGTATGTAAAAACCAGTCTAGGATTTTTTTTAAATAATTGGTAATGGAACCCTTTGATGGAAGAGAAACATTCTATAAACTACAATAAATCCCTTAAGTAACATCTTCTTTGAAAGCCAAAACATGTTAACTATTAACAACCTCTGTGACCTAGTGCTTGTCTGTTTCCGGGTGTATCGGGTCCAATTCCCACTGAAGACTAAAAAAGTGGAAAAAATACATTACGTCGTTTCCCTTTAAGATTTGCAGAGAGGATATACTTTTATATCACGACATATATCTTCTCCCATCTTCCACATCCTAAGTTTTAATCATTTGATTCAATCATATATTTTTAACATTGTTATCCTTTCGTGGAGCTCATGAGTGAGCATCGTGACGCTCATGATAGCCTCCGACGACTCCTCTTAATACATCCCTGCACTCCGCGGTTCGAAAAGCAGTTGTAAAGAGTAGTCGTATCTTACTTGGTCAGTCCAACGCATTGGAATTCTTCCTCTTGTGCGTCCTTCTTCCACGCCTCCAATAACAGCAAACCTCTCTAAACTGCCTCCTTGGCTACAGGCAATATGCCTATAGAATCGGAGAACTCGTCGAAGGTATATTGTCGACAATCTGATTCTCAGTTCTTCGAGAATCGAGGCGTTTTTGATATATAATAAATTTCCTTTTTTATATAAATTCTTATTTACATAAATGTCCTTCAATACCATTCTGATTGATCTTGATGATTATTATGAAGATAATTATGTTATTATGATATTAGGAATTGTTTTATCTAGCACATTTTTTTGGTAATAATCGTTCAATTTTAATACAGAAAAAAATACAACACAATACCGTTTTCCCTTAAAAGTGTCTTTTTCTTTTATCGCTCTCTTTTTTTTTATCTCATTTTTGAAAATTTGCCATATTTTATTCTGTTTATTTTCATTCTTTTGACTATCGTGGGCTGATATCAGTTTACCTTTTCTTCAAAGGGGATGTTTTGTAAAACACATTCGATCAGAAGCGTCACGAGATACTTTGGAGCCCATTCAGAAGAAAAATATTTTTAACAAAAAAAAACCGCCTCAGATTTGATTTTTAAATACAGATCATTGAATATTTTTCTGGTTAGTTGGAATATATGACAGTATACTCGACAGGTTGTATTTGAAACCAAAGTATTCACTAAAATACAATATTATTTATATCATGTAATACAATAAAAACTTAAATTAACCTTTGGGTCTGTAGATATATGCTGCTTCATTGAGTCCATATTTAAGAATCTCCTTTTTCTGCTGCTGCTATTCATGTTGACATTTTAAAATATTTTTTATCACGTATGACGGAACAATACAAAATTTTCTTTCGAAACAGTTGATTGAAAAATACTCTATTCGTTTTGGTAAAATATTGAAAGAAAATTTTTTAAGAACATTCTTGATTAGCAATGATTTTACTTGAATAAATTACGAAAGTATGAACACAGTCAAGACGTTAATTAAAGATAAGTGTTCAATACTTATTAGACTATTAACACTGAAACAATTGTTCTGAAAATCAATTGGCCTTCTTAATAAGACTGACTGATACTTAAATGAAGCTGTTATTAGAAAACCAGAAGTTTCCAGTAGCTACTGCTTCCTAATAGTAACTTTATGAATAAGGAAAATTAGAATGAAACGTTCTGATAGTTCTATATTCTCGATTTATTTATTCACAGACAGCTGTTTTGCTAGAAATGGCCTTTACAAACTGCGAGTGAAGCCTAGCTACGTGGCTACTAAATTAATCTGTTGACAGTAATATTTTTTTTTCATTTAACATTACCTTAATCTTTCACTGCAATTAAGTTGTATATGTGGATAAACGAGGGGAGGTCAATAAACTCGCCGAATGAAGGGGTTAATGGAGAGGGCGGTAGTGCGCATGCGCATGTTCCGATAATATGAGTCATTATTAGTATATTCACTTAGTTTTAGTCTAATTTTGACAGTATTGTTTAAGATATCGTCGGGAGAGTATGTCAAACGTTAATAACATCCCAAGTATGGGAAAATTGAGTATCGCGCCGTCATTAAGTTTCACACAAAACTAAGAAAAACACCTCACATAATTTTAAAAGAGATGTTAGATGTTTACGAGGGCTTTATCCATGGAAAAACGATGGTTTACAAGTGGCATAGTCTTTTTAAGCAAGGGAGAGAATCGATTGAAGACGACTTCCGACCAGAACGGTCTGTTAAAGCCACTTCTTCAAACAATAACGCCTGAACAAAAAACAGCTTGCAGAAATATTTGGAGTATCACTTTCTCGCTCAACCATTTTGAATATCCTCTATCAGAATCTAAATATGTCAAAAATCAGTGCAAGGTGAGGGTACCCAAAATGTTCACGTCACTTCAAAAACAACAATGCGTCGAATGTTCACGACAGTTTTTGAATCTCTGCAGAAACAACGAAGATGATATTTTGAGCCGAATTGTTACTGGAGATGAAACTTGGGTTCATCATTTTGAGCCTGAGTTGAAGCAGAAGTCCACGCAGTGGCATAAAACTGACACACCGGCTCCTAAGGAGTTCTAAGTGTCGCAATCGGCTAGAAAAATACTGCATACTGCTGATAGATTACAAATATAAGGCCATCATAATAACTGGAGAGTAATTCTCTGATCTGTTGATGCAGTTAGGAGAAGCTGTAAAGGAGAAAATGAGAGGAAAATGGATAAATGGAAACGGTGCTGATTTTGCATGACAATGCACCCGTGCACAAAAGCAATTCTGCATTGGCTGCTCTTCACAACTGTGGCTTCCAAACATTAAATCCCCCTCCCTACAGCCCAGACCTGGCTCCGTTTGACTATTATTTGTTTCCGAATATGAAAAAAGAACTAGGAAAAAAAAGGACGATGAAGAAGTTAAAAGTGCGATTTCAGCTTATTTTGAGGACAAAAGCAAATCTTTTTTTGATGAGTACAAATAAGCTTATTGAAAGATCTGAAAAATATGTAAGAGTTAGTGGTGAATATATTGAAAATAAAAAAATATTTTCTCCCCTTTTTTCCCTTCATTCCGCGAATTTATTGACCTCCCCTCGTATATAAGGTAAAATTCTCGTATTGGACATATGGTTTGGGGTTTTCTACGATGATTAAATTATATACTTGGGTCACTTCACAATGAAATAATCTATGCGACAATGCATTCCAATAAGAATGAATCCTTTTAAAATGAGTATCTAATTATATTGTAATTTTTACATAAACAGGTTTAAGTCTCTCATTGCAAATATGATCCTATAAAATTGAAGGTAATTTTAGCACCCTTAACAATCAATATTGAATAATAACTGTACTTATATACATAATGCAAACATTTTTGGGTATATACATATAGTTAACCTTCTTCCGTAGTTTGACAAGGTCATTAAACGGCAAAACAGCTGTCACTGAGTAAATAAACAAAGGATCTCAATTATTAAAGATTTCAATTTTGATTTTCCCACTTAAAAATGAAATTCTATGCATTAAAAATTAACAGCACCAATAAAAGAGGCGTTATTTTTAATGAAGGTGACTTTTGGTCGTTAGTTGACTTATTCGCCTTCATGCAACACCCATATTGATAATGAGATAGTGATGGGCCTGGACTCACTTTTATACGTCACCGAATTTTAATACAACACGAAGGTCAATTTTTGTAGGGTGAAGAGACCTGCTAAAATTTGCCAGCAATTTTTACACCATTTTGCAAACGGGCGATTTTGAAGTCATCGAGGCGTAAAATTAGGAAGGGAAAAAAGGTGTCCGAAAGTCCGAAGGATTGGGGTTTGGTTATTAGATTGTGGACAAATTCTGAATGCGTATCCTTCCATTGGATTCTATTGGAAATTATATTATGGCACTAAGGGCTGAGGCCCTTTTTAGGTCGTTCATTTAGTCGATTCGATCCTTATAGGGAGTGTCCCTTTCCGATATTTCTTATATTGTATTGAACGCTTTTACAGATTATGAATTGAAACGACTTATCGAAGATGTGATAACTTTTTTCTTTGTTTGTTATTTTTAAGAATATTTTAAAATGAAGGGAAAAAAGGTGGAGTAAGCAAGCGGATAACCTGTGTTAGCAAAGACTTCACTCGGGTTGAGGAGATGTAGGGGTTGTGGTGTTGGACAGGTCTGCATAGAGGAGGGTCTTTGTATTTTTTGGCCCTAACACTAAAGGAGAAGAGACAATCTATTTATAAAGTACAATTAAGAAACTAAATTTATCTCAAAGAAAGTGGGTTAAATAATATTGAAAGTTCTGAAAAAATGCTGAAAAACGCGTGCACTGAGAAAAATACATGTGAGGACAATGTATGAGCGAATAAGAAATGATATGATTAAGAATGAAAGTAAAATAAAGGTTATGAAGATAGGAGAAAGAAATAACAATCCGAACGAATAAATAAAGAATGACAAAACCTAACGTAACTGTGAATGAAAAACGTGGTAGACGAAGGTCAATGATAGTTTGAGTAGATCAAGTTAAAAATATTTTGAAAAAAGGCAATGTTTTAAAAACATATTTTAAAGTAACTGTATGAGAAGGTATAAGAGGCGAAATATATGAGCCACGATTGATTAGCCTGGCGTTCTGTTCTCTTTCCTATCTCGACAGGGACATGACATGGTGTTTTCAAATGGAAGGTAAGCGGTTGTTTACGCATAAAAAATTGTTTAATAAACTCATCTTAGAAAGACACAGTGTGTATTGAAATGCGCATAATGCTATAATGAAAAACATAGAGAATGAAACAATGTCACGTGTTTTTTTTATATTCCACTACGGATTTTGACAAATTTACGTCTGAATTATTTAAACAATTTTTTTCAATACTGTCGATAAGAAATGTACCTCTTCCGATACACGAAATAAATTATTTATATAAATCCTTAGCACATACATTGAAGGTTTTTATTTTGTGGAACTTCATATTAATGCTTACTAAAAAATTGTTCAACTAATTATATAATACTATTGTAATTTATTTTTAACAAACACTGTTTATTCCACTTTTTTGTGACGGTATAACCCTACCGGTTTCAAGGCTTTCACCTCATCTTCAGGGGAGCGCAAACAAGACTAATGCTGTTCGAACTGGTACCGATATAGACACTTCAACGGTTGGAGGCGGGGGGGGGGGGGGGGGGGGGGGGGGGGGGGGGGGGGTGGGGGGGGGGGGGGGGGGGGGGGGGGGGGGGGGGGGTGGGGAAGGCTATGGATAATTTCGGCCAAGAGCGGGGAGATTTTGGGGAAATAACTGTTCAACAGATGCTCCGATCGGTATACTGACTTAGAAATTTCTAGGGCCTCTAATCTGTCCAATTTATTTCCGTTGCCGCTAATATGTAAGAATTTGGCATCATCGATAGGAAAGTATGATTCTCAAGGTGACAATGATTAGCCATTTCAGAATAAATTAGAGGATTTGTTAAGGCAGATTGGTGTTCACGAAATCTCTTTTCAAAAGATCTTCCTGTCTTTCCTATATAGAAATTATCACAGTCAGCACATAAAAGTTTATACACACCACTGTTGCTAAGTATTCCATTTTTGCCTTTCCCATTAAATAAGAGTTTCCGGAGATTAAAGTTAGTGTAAAAAGCTGGCTTTATGTGACTTGGAATATTTTTGGTTATTTCATTTGATATATTTTTTATAAATAGGACTTTGCTACATTTATAGGTATGCTTATAGGTGTCGTTAAATATATAATCTTTTATAAGTTTCTTTTTTGTTTTGTTTTTTAAAAGTGAATCAATGAGGCTTCC